>JASEVX010000241.1:0-270087 GCA_031761405.1 Serripes groenlandicus
AAGTCAGTTATATAAAAGAAATAGATCTAAGACAATATGTAATTTGTCTGACGAAAAAAAATAGTCGGAGGTTTTAGAAATGTGTCGCAAATTGAGCTTTTATTTCTAAAAATATGCTTCCGGTTGTCTAAGTATGCCTTACATTAGTTTCCAAAGGTGCGTGTACCACTACATTTTGCACAGGGAAGATCTGATCACACTGGATTCTCATTGGTCGCAAACGTTCCAAATGTCGTTACATGACATAGATTGCATAATAATGATGCATAATAACAAGACAAAAACCGATTTACTACATTGTATAACAAAGGAGAGCCGGCACAAGCCGGTCTGCTGGAATGAGCAGTAGGTTTCTGTCAATTTGTAAAGGCCGACCCTTTTCAATCATTAAGTATTCCCTGAACATCTGAAATTTGATAATAATTTCTTATATTGATATGGTAACGATATAGATACTTTTCAGGTTTTAAGGCTCTTTTGTACCGTTTATATGATAGCGCTTTTGGAGATGATTCAATGTTTCCATTTAGTGTTTGAAAGCTGCAATCAATGAGTCTTTGTTCAAATTGAGATAAGAATATGTTGAAATCACCAACGTCTTCACTGAATCATACATAACCGAAACCATACTGGAACAATAAACGTTTTATGTGGGTAGCCCAAGCAGTCCGACCTAAATCATCGAGTCGTCTTAAAAGTTTTTAGTATTGTTTCGGGTACCTATTTTCTTCAATTGTTAATATTGTTAACCTGTATCTAACACAGCGGACCATGTACGTGTCCTACCACACTCTCTAAGAGCAAAGAAACTGCCTACGTGTTACCCTTTTAGGCCCCTTTCGTTTTTCAGCGTAGCAGGATATATTTCAGTATCACGCTTTCTACTGGTAATGTATTTGCACTGTCAATATGGCCATTGCTACAACAGATTTTAACTATAAATCTATCATGGAACGGACAAGTAATAAACTTGACCATTCCAAAGGGCTAACAAATTGCAATCATCACAGCCTGTTCGTGACAAGCTATACACGAACACAAATTCTGTGATTTATGGTCACTTTTGGGAGTGTCTTTAAAAGCCGCGAGGGCCGCCCTGTAGCAACCCGTTTTGTAATAAAAACCCATTTTGTAATAAAATGCTTAAAGTTGATTTAATCTGTATATTTCAACTTAAAAAAGTTAAAATAAAAAGAAGCTTATGTACAAATATTAATAGGGTCTTATTTCAGAAGGTTAAGACAGAAAGATTGCAGAATGCAAACAAGAATAGCAAGAACTCGTTTTGTAATTTTTGAGACTTAACCCGTTTTGTAATAAAAATATCGCAAATGTAACAATCGGTTTATTTCAGCTATACTTGACTATGAATATATACACACATGTTAAACAATACTTTTCTCAGAAGGATGGTAATGAAATCTCGCGTGAAACATACATAAATATCAAGGACCCTTTTGGTAATACCACATTTTAAGACTCTTTTTGTAATAAAAATTTCAAATTTCAATTAAGCTGAAATGTTCAATTTAAATTACCTATTTACAAATGTTAAAAAGTATTATTTTAGAACGTTAGTAAGGAAAAATTGCATAATACATACATGTATATCAAGAACCCGTTTTGTAATACCACTTTTTGGTACTCAACCCGTTTTGTAATAAACATATCGTGTTTGTAAAAATATGTTTATTTCAGCTAAAATTTACAAGGAATCAATACACAAATGTTAAACAATACTTATTTCAGAAGGATGCTAATGTAATCTTGCGATAAACATACATGAATATCAAGAACCGGCTTGGTAATACCGCATTTTCAGAATTAACTCGTTTTGCAATAACATTTACAATGGTCTATTAAATTGAAATTTTCATCTTAAAATTAAAAGAAATCTTTGTACAATTGTTAAAAAGTGTCTTATTTTAGAACGCTAGTTAGAAAAATAGGGAGAGAGACGAAGAGAGAGATAGAGAGAGGGTGAGAGATAGACAGAGACAGAGAGAAACAATGAGACGCACTTGCAGACAGATAGAAAGAGACAGTGAGAGATAAAGAGAGGGAGAAATCGAGAGAACCAGAGAAAGAGGGAAAGATAGAGAGAGAGAGAGAGAAAAATTGATAGATAGACAGAGTGAGTGAAAGAGATGCCTGGGTAGGATGAGTCAAAAGGGGAGGTACAGACAGACAGACAGAGACAGAGAGTGACAGAGACAGAGAAAGACAGAGACAGCGACATACAGAGACAGAGAGGGAGGTAGAGAAAGAAAGAGACAAAGAGAAGGATATATCAAGAGAGGGGGAGAGTGATAGAGACGATGAGAGAGACGGAGAGAACGATATATCTAGAGAGAGAGCGATAGAGAGGGAGAGAGAGAGAGAGAGAGAGAGAGACATAGAGAGAGAGATAGAGAGAGGGGGAGAGTGATAGAGACGAAGAAAGGAAGAGATAGAAAGAGAAGGCTGGGCATATTGAGAGAGAGAGAGAGAGAGAGAGAGAGAGAGAGAGAGAGAGAGAGAGAGAGAGAGAGAGAGAGAGAGAGAAAGAAACAGAGAGACAGAGGAAAAAGGAAAGATAGAGAAAAAGAGTTTCTGACAGGCATAGACAAGGAGAGAGACAGAGATAGAGAGACAAATATACATACAGAGACACACACATATACACACAAAGACAGAGATAGAGAGAAAAAAGCGTATGAGAGGGATATATATAGAGGGAGAGAGACATACAGACAAACATAGAAAACAGAGGGAGAGTGACAGAGACGAAGAGATCGGGAGATAGTGAGAGAGAGAGAGAGAGAGAGAGAGAGAGAGAGAGAGAGAGAGAGAGAGAGAGAGAGAGAGAGAGAGAGAGAGAGAGGTGATAGTGAAAACCACAAAGAGATAGATATATATAGAGAGACATATCGGGGGACAGAGAAACAATTAGAGAAAGACAGACAGATGGGAGAGAAAGAAAAAGACAGTGGGAGAAAAGGAGGGAGAGAGAGATCGAGAAAACCAGAGAAAGAGAGAGACGATGAATGAATGGAGAGATAGAGAGAAAGACGGATAGAAAGATATATATAGAGAGAGAGAGAGAGAGAGAGAGAGAGGAGAGAGAGAGGAAGGAGAGAGAGAGAGAGACGAGGAGAAAGACGAGGAGAGAAAGACAGACATAGCGAGACAGACAGGCAGAGACGAAAAGGGAGAGTCAGAGTGACAAAGAGAGAAAAAGGGGGAGAGAAAGAGAGAGAGAGAGAGAAAGAGAGAGGGAGACAGAGAAAGAGATATAGAGAGATAGAGCGGGAGACAGCGACAGAGAGACAATGAAAGATAGAAGGAGTCAGAGACAGAGAGATAGGAGGAGGCATAATAGAGAGAGAGAGAGAGAGACACACACACACACACACACACACACACACACACACACACACACACACACACACACAATGCAGAGACAGAGATACAGAGAGACAGAGAAACGAATAAAGACGAATAGAGAGAGACGAAAATCGAGAGAGAGAGATCGAGATAGGGAGAGAGAGAGAGAGAGAGAGAGAGAGAGAGAGAGAGTGAGAGAGAGAGAAGGCTTTGCAAATTGAGAGATATAGTGAGGGGGTGGGGGAGGTGAGTGGGAGAGTGAGAGAGAATGAGATAGAGAGAGACATTCACACAGACATACACCCCCCCCCCCCCCGACACAAATACTTCGAGGACCAACATGAAGGAAAGCGTTAAGGCTTTCAGAACGTCCACCGATTGCTCCTCTGTAGGCTTTATTATGAGCCTCATAAGTAAATTCTATCTCATCCAAACCGTTTCTTTAATACTCCTTAATGAAATTCGGTCTATACTCTCATTCAGTCAGATTTTTTTGTCTATGTATAGCATGTTTAGGAAGACAAATAAAACACACACTCATAGTTTTCCATCTGAGCTAGGAGAGTGTATATTTTGTCTATTTAATGCATCTTTGGGAAGACATATACATCACACTGAAGAGGTTTTTTTTCAATCTGAGTAAGGAAAACGGACCCTTGAAATGTTGAGTTTATTACGTTCTCCATATATTAGTTCACGGATTTAATTCAAAATGACAAAAAGGTATTTTAATGTTTAGTAACTTTATACACACAGGCAAAACTGAATGTCATTATCTGGATGCATTGAAGACGTGTTTTTATACAGCCGTGAAACCGTCGTTTTATTGAGTTTATATATACCGTTTTCAACATTATTCCAGTTATATCGAGGCGGCACTCTAATTCTCTCCGACGCTTAATCAGTCGGCCACGGCGGATTCCTTATAAGCATACAAAGCAAGACTGAATGTTATTATCTGGACGCATTGAAGACGTGTTTTTATACAGACGTGAAACCGTCGTGGATTAAGGAGAACTTGTTTATCTAGAGCAATATCTCGTGTTTCCCCCTACACAGTTTTTATAATACCGCCAGCTGTAGACAGGTCAATTGTTGACTATATAAAGGCAAGGGCTAACCCTTTACCACACACAGACGTTCTCTGACGCCTCTGCAGCAGAATATTTTTAACAACATTGTGGCAATAGAAGAAATTGCTCGAGATAAGCAATAATTCCCATTGCCACATTGTTTTAACTCTATTCAACAATTATACTATTATATTTACAGAGTGTCAATACTTTTGCCTAGATGTTAGCATAGTCGTCTGCTGTAGATGTGTTGTGTGGGGGAAAGTGTCAACTAACATCAGTCTGTAAAGGGTACATCATATAACATAGTCTCTACGTAATTTCTGTTATCTGATATAAAATGCAGACGTTGTTCAGGTATCTGCAGCAGGCGACTTTTGAAACATGTTGGAACAAAAAGAAATTAAACATAAACATGTCCAGAAAATGTATCCGAGAGTGACACAGACCAGCATTCTAAGAAAATGACCATTATCACGTCTTTAACCCTTTTCCACATACAAACGCTTTCTGACGCCTTTGCAGCAGACGACAATTGAAAACAATGCGACAAAATATGAAATTGCTCAAAACGAGCAAGTTATCCTTTTCCCTTAATATTTCAACTTGATTAGGTAACAATGTTTCATTTACAGACTTTGTTCACACCCGTCTGCTGAAGACACGTCAGTTGTGGACAGTAAAATGGAAAAGGACAAACAGCACCTGCCTGACAAGGCATAAACACATCCTGTAACCCAATCTCTATGTACTTTCGTTTATGTAATACGGCCGACTTTTCACGGAGTTAAACACACAATGAACTGTGTCTAGCGATTTTGGCTCTTATGGCACAGTCTCACCAGTGACTTAACTTTTGGCCAACTTGAATGGTATATAGAAATATACCTTTCCCCACATACAGCACATCTGTAGCTTAAAACTTTGAAAACATGTGGTGAACAAATTGGAAAGTCTCTTTCTATAAATGTTTAGTTTTAGAATACAGTTGATATCATTGTGGCAAATAGTAATTTCTCTTTTAGTCAAAAAGCTTTCAAAAGTCGTTTGCTGCAAAGGCTTCAAAGTATGCCAAAGATTTAATTAATGTTACTTTCGATAAAAAATTGAAGCCTAGACCCACTAGTTGTACGCCAATGTGATCTTAAAGGATTCCACGTCGAAATGTAAATAAGACCCCGTGTCGCCTGACGCGGCTCAAAAAAGGGTAGAAATAGACTGCGTGTGCCTAGTCACGAGCAGATATGTTATAAATTATAATTGTGAATGTGACTTACGGTAAATTCAATAATCAGGATCAACCTTAGAAACGTCTTATAAAATGAACGTAAAGTCCGTCGATTGTCTGTTTCGAACGTAAACTGTCTGATCGAACTGTTCGTCTACACAGGCTGATCTAAACCTTTCTTGTGGATTAATGTGGTTTCGTCAGGAGGGCCCATCGGAGTATTTTTACGGTGGTGCGCATTAGATGCACCTTAAATTAATGTTATGTATTAAACCTTTAACATTATTCATATTGACTTGTTGTTTTCATAAAAAAACTCAATTTAAGCCGAAACATGAGAAATATGAACCGTGCGCCTTTGTTGAGCATCGAGTTGTTTTCGCTGGGTTTGGCTTTGGGGGCGTAATACACCTGTTTCATTATTTTAAGAAGCTGCAGTTCTTTCCGTAGAAACCGTTTATTTAAGGTAGGTTCATTGAAACCAAATATGGTCGTTTCCGAAACATTAGAATG
Source organism: Serripes groenlandicus (assembly GCA_031761405.1). Lineage (NCBI taxonomy): Eukaryota > Metazoa > Mollusca > Bivalvia > Cardiida > Cardiidae > Serripes > Serripes groenlandicus. The sequence continues at coordinate 6,181 of JASEVX010000241.1, forward strand.
ATAAATGTGAAATGACATACACAGATATTCTTTTTTCTTAGAAGCAAGTCTTCTTTTTATACGGTATACATTGGTTTCTAGATAAATATGTACGTACTTCTCGTCTTACTTATTACATAGGGCTGATTTAACTTCAAGCGCGTCTGCAGCAGACGACTTTTTAAGTTCGGGAAACATTTGGAAGTTGGAGAGAGAGGAGATATTGCTTGGATTGAACATTTCCTCCATATGCAAAAGTGTTTTCTGCAAACGTATGAAACGTGTTTCTTTTCGACGACATTCCATCTAATTTATTATTAAGATGTTTCGGACGTGTAAAACGTTTGTAAAATCAGAAAAAACGGAACAAAACATCATCATACTAAATTTGAACAAGTCATCAATCAAACACCAGATTACTAGAAAAGCCTGCTTGAAATAAAATATCGCGATATGTTTTGCCGGTTTTGTGTAAATTTGTGACAAAAGAAGAAATTATTCATCATGAGCAAATTTTCCTTTTGCCACAATGTTTTCAAAAGATCGTCTGCTACAGGGGCGTCATAATACGTCTATAAGTAAAGTTAGTGTTTTTTAAAGTGTCACCACTATTGAAAGGTGATAGTCCCTTTCAATAGAGATACAGCGACAGAGAGACAGTGAAAGTAAGAGGGAGACAGATATATAGAGACACCGACAGAAAGACAGTGAAATATAGAGGGAGTCAGAGACAGAGAGAGAAACACATACACGCGCGCACACACACACACGCACACACACACACACACACACACACACATACGTGTTTAATCGTAAAATGTAGCACCTTGTTCTAACACCGTGTATGTAGCACGGCTATAAATAAGGCGCTTTAATGACTTTCGTGAAAGTGTGGCGACAGTACCCGCCCTTTATATATTGACTGCAATTAATACGCTCCAATACACTCGATATTTAGAAACACAAAGTAGTACTATGTTGTTGTATTGTACATTACAATGTAGCACAGTGTGTATTACACAAATGGTCATAAAATAAAAGTTTGACAAACAGGTAAACACTGACAAAAATTAATGACACGTATGTACTTGTACCTTCATTCTGCATACATTGAAATGTTGATCAAACGATGTTTACAATGTGATACATAACAAGCGATCTGCATGCATGTGTGTTCAAACACACACTTCTAAGTTGCACTGTTGAACAGTGTAATTATTTATTTTGGCTTTTGCGTTACAAAAACGTATTGGTCAAAGGTCACTCTAACAAAACAGAAGACAAATGGGGTTGTAGCTCTTTGAATCTCTGCAGATTTGTTAAATTAATGGTAAACCCATCTATGTAGCACTCACTGCGGGTGCTACAAAACAGTTGCGTGCTACATGCGTGAGTGATATTTAAGTGCAAGTGCTACATTTGTAGGATGAACTCTCTCAAGACAGACAGAGAAACAGAAAGACAGAGAGAGAGAGAGAGAGAGAGACAGACAGGCAGACAGACAGAGACAGAAAGAGAGAAAGGGTGAAAAAGAAACAGACACAGACACAGACATATTTGGAGAGATCGAGAAAGACAGAAAGAGGGAGGGAGGGGTGAGAGCGAGAGGCAGAGACATACATACATATATATGTATATATATAGAGAGGAGAGGGGAGGCTTGGTAGATTGAAAGAGAGTGAGAGAAAGAGAGACAGACAAACATATATAAATAGATGGAGATATCTAGCGAATCAGACAGAGAGAGACAGACATACAGACAGACATACAGACAGACAGACAGACAGACAGACAGACAGACAGACAAACTTCTTTATTGAAATAATATATTGATTTTATGTATGTATCATGTGCGATTTAATCATCACCCTTCTGAAATAAGTAAAACCTTACATTTTTGAGATTTTTATTACAAAACAGGTGAATCTGAAATTGCGGTATTTCAAAATGGTTTCTTGAAAATCATGTAGGTTTCACGTGCAATGTCATCAACACCCTACTGAAATAAGTATTATTCAACATTTGTGTATGGATTCCTTGTAAATTATAGCTGCAATAAAACATATTTTTATATACCCGATAGTTTTATTACAAAACGGATTGAGTCCCAAAATGTGGTATTACAAAACGGGTTCTTGATATTCATGTTTGTATTATGCAATTTTTCCTTACTTACGTTCTAAAATAAGACTTATTACAATTTGTACATAGGTTTCTTGTAGTTTTAAGTTGAACATTTCAGTTAAACTGACCTTTGAACATTTTATTACAAAACGGGTCCGAAAATGCGGTATTACAATTTGGGTTCTTGATATTCATGTATAATTCACGCGTGATTTCATCAACAGCCTACTGAAATAAGGATTGCTGAGATAAACATATCTTTACATATTGATATGTTTATTACAAATCGGGTTGAGTCCCGAAAAGTTTTATTACAAAACGGGTTTTTGATATTAATGTATGTTTCATGCTCGATTTTATCAACACTCTATTGAAATAAGTATTATTTAACATTTCTTTATTGATTCCCCTAGAATTATAGCTGAAATAAAGATATGTTTACATACCTGATATTTTTATTACAAAACGGGTTGAGTCCCAAACAGTGGTACTACAAAACGAGTTTTTGATATTGATGTATGTAATTTCAATGTTTCATTACTTACGTTTTAAAATAAGACTTTTTAAGATTTGTACATAGGTTTTTTGTAATTTTAAGTTAAACATTTCAGTTTAGTCGTCTTTTTTAAGTTTTATTACAAAACGGGTTGAGTCTGATATTCATGTATGTTTCAAGCGCGATTTCCTTCCCATCCTTTAGAAATAAGTATCATTTAATAGTTGTGTATTGATTCCTTGTAAATTATAGCTGAAAGAAACAGATTGTGACATTTCGTTTGTAACGTCAAAGTCGTCTGCTGCAATTTTGTTACATCTTGGAAGGCGGTTACAATTGCAGATAAATGGAGTAAATCCTTGATACTGATCAGCAAATGGATTTCAAGTCGCCATATATAATGGAGTAGATCCTGGATTCAAACGTAATACCTCTTGATTTGAGGACAAGTACACTCAATGGATCTGGAGCGCTGCCGCTGTGACAGACAGCAGTCATTAAATATTCAACTTATTCCAACATACAAGAAATCTACGACAGATGACGTCAAAAACATCTGGCACTATGGTAAACCTCCAGCAAAGATATTTTGATTATTGAATCGAGTTTAAAACATGATGACAAACAATGCTCAGTTTCAGCAGTTTCTCCATTTGCCACTAAACTTTTTAATTGTCTGCTAGAGAGGCACCCGAAAGCGTCCGTAAGTGGGAAAGGGTAAATTAGATGCAGAAAGGCGTCCCATGGACCAGTGTATGGTGATACGAGTTCACACAAATATTATAATACAGTGTATTTTCGTTTAGCAGCTTTCATAACATTCGTAAATACACCTTAGCCGAAAACCTGTACGTAGTAGCTGCTTAACGAGAAAAAACATCCATAGGATATCTTTTAGGCATCTGCAGCAGACAATATTTGAAACAGGTAGACAAAACAGAAATATTTTACATAATCTAGTCTAGGAAGAGGACCCGAGAGTGATTCATATCAGCGTAATAATGTTCACCACTCTGTTAGCATCGAATTTCATAAAAAAACTGTTTCATGTTCAATATCGGACGATAGCATTTTCATGTATCAAAAGTTTACACTATTTTCATAACTATATTTAACGAAAACGGACTCTGAAAATGTTGAGTCTTTTACGTTCTCCATATATTAGTTCACGGATTTAATTCAGAATGACAAAAAAGGTATTCTAATGTTTAGTAACTTAATAAACACCTTAGGCAAAACTGAATGTAATTATCTGGGTGCATTGAAGACGTGTTTTTATACAGACAGTATAATGGAAACGGACAAACAGCACCCCCTGTTAAGGACATAGACACATCCTGTAACCCAATCTTTATGTAATTTCATTTATGTAATACGGCCGACTGTTCACATTAGCTTGGCTCTTAGTGCACAGTCTCACCAGTGACTTCACTTTAGGCCAAAATGTTATATAGACATACAACCTTTCTAACACACAACAAATCTGTAGATGAAGACTTTGAAAACCAGTGGTGAACAAGTGGTGAACAAATTGGAAAGTCTCTTTCTATAAACGTTTAGTTTTAGAATACAGTTTATATCATTGTGGCAATAGTAATTTCTCCGTTTGCCAAAAAGTGTTCTAAAGTCGTTTGCAGCAGAGGCTTAAGATTACGCGAAAGAGTTAATTAATGTAGAAGTATTTACCCACTAGCTTTACGCTAATGTAATCTTAAATTATTCCACGTCGGCGTGTCAATAAGGCCCCAAGTCTTCTGACGCGGTTCATATGAAAGTAGAAACAGACTGCGCGTGCCTTTGCATAAGAAAACATGTTATAAATTATAATTTTTACCGTGACGTTCGTTACGTTCGGTAATCAGGATCAACCATGGAAATGTCTTTTAAATTTAGCGTAGAGTCCGTCTATTATCTGTGTCGAACGTGAACTGTCAGATCGAACAGGCTGATCTGAACCTTTGCAGAGGATCGATGTGTTATCGTTAGGAGGGAGTTCTTTTAACGGTGTTGTGCATATTATGCACTTTTATATGCTTTTGCGTATTAAACCTTTACCATTATTCGTAAAAACTGTAGTTGTTTTCGTAGAAAACGCATATGTAAGGATAGTTTATTCAAAAGAAAAATAGTCGTTTTCGAAAAATGAGCATTACCAAATATAAAATGATATACCTAGATATTTACATATTTCTTAGAAGCAAGTTTTTTTAAAACATGGTATTCATTGGTTTCTATGAAAATGTGTAAGTACTTATTCTCTTATTTATTACATATACAGACGAAATTTAACGCTTCTGCAGCAAAAGACTTATGGAAACATTGTGACAAAATGAAAGAATTCAATTTCTCCTTTTGCAACAATGTTTTCGGCCCTTTTAATTAATGTTCTTTCATTAACAGACTCTTTTCATATTTTAGCTTTGATGTTTTCAAAGTTGTCTGCTTAAGATTTATTGTATGTTGGAAGGGTTAAGATAACACAAATCTGTCTCGTTTCGTTTTTAATACCGAGTAACACTTTTCTACTTCTCCCTTCGTCCGTCCTTCGTGAGCTCGCCTGTGCATAAGGCAGGGCAAGAATAAGCTATCACTTCGTCTGTTTCTGGTTGTCCGTCCGTCATGCACTCGTCTGTCCATAAGGCAAGACAAAAACATATCACTTCATCATTTTCTGTGCGTCCGTCACGCTTTGGAATGTCCACAAGGCAACGCAATACTAATATATCACTTCACCATTGCTTATCTGTCCGTCCAACTCTCGTGTGTCAATATGACAACGCATTAAAATATATCACTATGCCTGCGTACAGACGTATTTCTACAGAAGACGGATTTTGAAAACATTGCGACATACTGTGTCATACTGTTTTCAACACTATATAAACAATTTTCCAACATTTATAAAGAATAAAGCAAAATGTCTCCCTTTGTCATACTGTTTTCAACACTATAGAGACAATTTTCCAACATTTATAAAGAATAAAGCAAAATGTCTCCCGTTGTCATACTGTTTTCAACACTATAGAGACAATTTTCCAACATTTATAAAGAATAAAGCAAAATGTCTCCCTTTGTCATACTGTTTTCCAAACTATATAAACAAAATTCGAACATTTATAAAGAATAAAGAGTAATGTCTCCCTTTGTCATACTGTTTTCAAAACTATATAAACAAAATTCGAACATTTATAAAGAATAAAGAGTAATGTCTCCCTTTGTCATACTGTTTTCAAAACTATATAAACAAAATTCGAACATTTATACAGAATAAAGAGTAATGTCTCCCTTTGTCATACTGTTTTCAAAACTATATTAACAAAATTCGAACATTTATAAAGAATAAAGAGTAATGTCTCCCTTTGTCATACTGTTTTCAAAACTATATAAACAAAATTCGAACATTTATAAAGAATAAAGAGTAATGTCTCCCTTTGTCATACTGTTTTAAAAACAATATAAACAAAATTCGAACATTTATAAAGAATAAAGAGTAATGTCTCCCTTTGTCATACTGTTTTCAAAACTATATAAACAAAATTCGAACATTTATAAAGAATAAAGAGTAATGTCTCCCTTTGTCATACTGTTTTCAAAACTATATAAACAAAATTCGAACATTTATAAAGAATAAAGAGTAATGTCTCCCTTTGTCATACTGTTTTCAAAACTATATAAACAAAATTCGAACATTTATAAAGAATAAAGAGTAATGTCTCCCTTTGTCATACTGTTTTCAAAACTATATAAACAAAATTCGAACATTTATAAAGAATAAAGAGTAATGTCTCCCTTTTTCATACTGTTTTCAAAACAATATAAACAAAATTCGAACATTTATAAAGAATAAAGAGTAATGTCTCCCTTTGTCATACTGTTTTCAACACTATATAAACAAAATTCGAACATTTATAAAGAATAAAGAGTAATGTCTCCCTTTGTCATACTGTTTTCAACACTATATAAACAAAATTCGAACATTTATAAAGAATAAAGAGTAATGTCTCCCTTTGTCATACTGTTTTCAAAACTATATAAACAAAATTCGAACATTTATAAAGAATAAAGAGTAATGTCTCCCTTTGTCATACTGTTTTCAAAACTATATAAACAAAATTCGAACATTTATAAAGAATAAAGAGTAATGTCTCCCTTTTTCATACTGTTTTCAAAACAATATAAACAAAATTCGAACATTTATAAAGAATAAAGAGTAATGTCTCCCTTTGTCATACTGTTTTCAACACTATATAAACAAAATTCGAACATTTATAAAGAATAAAGAGTAATGTCTCCCTTTGTCATACTGTTTTCAACACTATATAAACAAAATTCGAACATTTATAAAGAATAAAGAGTAATGTCTCCCTTTGTCATACTGTTTTCAACACTATAGAGACAATTTTCCAACATTTATAAAGAATAAAGAGTAATGTCTCCCTTTGTCATACTGTTTTCACCACCATAGAGACAATTTTCGAACATTTATAAAGAATGAAGCAAAATGTCTGCCTTTGTCATACTGTTTTCAAAACTATATAAACAAAATTCGAACATTTATAACGATATTCCATAGTTTTCCTTTGAAATTTTCAAAATCGTCTTCTGCAGCTTTTATAGTCATGATGTGGGAAATGGTACAAATGGTATACATATGATTGGGACACATGGATCGTATTAATACATTTTCTGGTGAGGTGTAGAATACTTATTTCTTAAATTGATTTCCATATATCGTTGAACCCTTTTCGACATGTAGACGCTGTTTGACCTGTCTGCAGTAGTCGACTTTTGAAAACAGGGCAAATAGAGAACTTGCTCATCTTGAGCAACTTATGGATTTCTCTGATTTTGCCTAGATGATTATAAAGTCGTCTGCTGCTAATGTGTTGTAACAGACACACTCGGCGCATTTGCAGCAGACGACATCGTCGAGTTTGTGAAAAACATACTTCCATTTTTAGCTATACTGGCAAAAGGCCAGAATAGCTTATGCGATGGCGTTGTGTCCGTCGTGTGTGCGTGTGCGTGCGTGCGTGCGTGCGTGCGTCCGTCCGTCCGTCCATAAACAATTGCTTGTGAACGCGATAAAGTCTTCAGTTTTGATTGTATCTCAATTAAGCTTTTACAGTAGTTAGATATCCATTAGAGCTCGGTTCTTTACGCAAACCATTTACTATATGATCTTCAACAAACTTAGATAGTGGTTAAATATTGATAATAACTTGTTTTTTTTTCAAAAACCAGCCAGATGTACCCTTGCATGACTGGATTATGGCCCTTCAAATTGTCAAAATTGCTATAATACAGCATGTGAACACAATAGAGCCTCAATTTATTATCCGATCTTCACCAAACTTCGATTGTCGTTAAATATTGATGAGAGCTCAGTTCCTTATGCAAACCAGCCATATCCGCCCATGCAATATTGGATTATGGCCCTTGAAATTGTCAAAATTGCTACAATACAGCTAGTGAACACAATAGAGTCTTCATTTACTATCCAAGCTTCACCAAACATAGATAGTAGTTAAATATTGATGAGAGCTCGGTTCCTTTCGCCAACCAGTCAGATCCGCCAATGCAGGGCTGGATTATAGCCCTTGAAATTGTCAAAATTGCTATAAAATAGCTTGTGAACACAATACAGCCTCCATTTACTACCTGATCTTAGATAGTAGTTAAATATTGATATTAAATACAAGACTTTCTTATTCTTCTTCCCCTTGTTTGCCAATACATACATGCTTTGGATTGAAAATGACCAAGATATCATGCCAGTAGAGCATAGGCCCTCATAGGCCTCTTGTTTATGTCAAAAGAACTTAACACGATATCAGAGAGTGTTTCAATTGGTTCAGTACAAATCAGTCTATGAGATAAAATTGTACCTAAAGCGAGACGTTGTTAGGCTGATGTTTTTTCTATTACGTGACCTAGACACTATGCAAAGGACATATTCAAGGAAGGCTATATTACTTTTAGTCGAGCCCGCGACATTTAAGGATAAGTAAACAATTGTTTAATTTGGCGAAGGAAAATGTAAGTATAGTTTAGTTTAAAACTAAGTTAAACAACATTTGACACATACTCGACTTGATTTTAATTAACCCAGTAGAATGAGAAAAAGTTATAGTTGTATTGTAAGCCTTTCATGTTAGAAAGGAATTTTTGGAAAAATAAGGATACATTAAACGAAAAATACACTACAACACGTATTCAATCGCACAATCATTCATTCACTCACTCACCCTCTCATTAACACTCTCGCTCGATCCCAAATTCACAGTTACTCGCTCACTCACTCACTTACCCATTCACTAACTCACGCACAAACTTCAAGCGTTCATTAGTTAATTGAATAACTATCAAATAACTGTTTGTGAAGTTCTTATTAATATGTACAACTCTTTAAAATGACTGCATTTTCCTTACGTTTCGTTTTGGTAAGGCAATGTGTTCATCTTAGGCAATAATGCAAATGCTTGACGATGGAAATTCTGCGACATAATTATTACTCCCTCTACATATTTAAAGAGAGCTTAATAATGTTGTAAAACAAATAGGGTAGACTTCCTTAATGAATGGTTTGAATTGATAAAATCAAACTAATTTGATCTGAGGGTATCGAACATCTAAAAATAACATATGTATCTATTGTATGTTTATAATCATATAACCATTTCAATATTTAAGAATATATATCAGAATCAGCGACTGTCAAAAATCGATAACAATAATTACATTGAAATATGAAGGAACTTTTTATTTTTTTCTCTATAACAATTTTATTTTTCATATAAAATAAACATTTTGACATGTTTTTTTTCTACTTCACTTCATCGATCTATACATTAACACATTCTTAAGTTATGTCGTTAGTCTAATGTTAGAACCAATAGTGTATAATAACTCTGAAACCTGTAGAACCAGAGACATATAAACATAGAGATCAGGTACTCGGGATTTTCAAGCGAGATCGCGAATTTTATCACGGATATTAACCCTTAACCTGATAAACCAAGACAACATTGACTACACCAAGGCAAGAGTATGGAAAGTCCCTATTCTAACTAGTGAAAAAAGTAGAAAATGTTGTGAGTAAAGGAGATATTGCTAGTTTTGAGCAATAACTCCTTCTATTTCAATGTTTCTTAAAACCTCTGCTGAAAGAGTTTTGAGCTTTTTTTCACGAAAAGAACATTATCGAGTAGTAAAGTCAAAACACATGAGAGAGAACGACAACAATTTGCATTTCAAATTGAAAATCTGTATCTTTATCTGTTATCATCAATGAAATTAATTGTTAAATGACCCTCGGCCTATAATAGGCAAACACAAATTGCTGATTAAATATTTGTAATGAAAATCAGATAATTTTTCATTTAAGAAAATATATAATTTGATTAACGGGCAGTTATAATAGGCAAACTGTTGAAAGGGGCTAACGTCCTCTATATGAAGGGCTTTACGTTCGTCATGTTATACACGATGAATGGGGATAATGCCCTCCCGAAAAAGGGGATAATGTCCGCCATCCACAAAATGACGAAGGGGATAATGTCCGCCATGTGATAAATACGAATGGGATACTGTCCGAATATGCAGTTTTTAACGAAGGGGATAATGTCCGGAGGGGATAATGTCCGGTTACTCACACTTCCATTATAAAGGGGTCCATTGCTTGTGAAACCTTTTTCAGAGTTATTACCTAATTAGCAAATCAATCATCTATACATCTCTTCTATCTGAGGAAGTGTAACTACCTCTCTTATAACTCGTCTCGGATAAATAAACAAAATATTGTTAATTATGGCAAATACAAACAATGAGACTATTTCTCTTGAGATAATGACTATTTAACTGGGAGATCTATATATTGCTAGGATGGTCAATCTAGTAATATAAACAATAGCAAAAATATAGTGTTTCACGTGCATATCAATTTAATTTCCATTGATCATACTGACAACATTGCCAAAGGTTACAATAAATTCTGACGTATAACAATATGATAAAAGTTAATGTATTTAATGAATGTCCCAACAACTGGTTTATGAATAAATCCTTTAGATTTATGTTAAAACAATGATTGATATCGAATCAGATTCAAGTATCGGAAACAAGACCAACTGCAATTATGTATTTTGTAAATTGTTGGGGATACATATGTACATTTCTCGATGGGTCTGTACGTTTTGGTCAATGCCTGGCATAGCGGTCGGCCACATTCATCATTCTGCAGCTCTGTAACGGATTGAGTAAATTCGATGTTTCCCCTGTTTTCAGTGTTTTTGGGAGAGAGAAATCACGATTCTTCTCTTTTTGGGCTCTTAGTTTGAAAATATAAATTACAATTAAATATTCCATATTTTAAAGTCATCCGCTACAAATAATATTTGCTCGAATTGTTCAATACTTTCTAAACCCTTTCCTACATGCAACACATTTGCAGCAGATGGCTTTGAACACAATTAAAAAAATACATAGAGGTACAATTATTGAAAACATTGTGGCAAAAAGAGAAAATGCTTGTTTTCAAAAGACGTTTGCTGCATATTTATGGGAAACCGTGTAAGTTAACATTAAAATCAATAAACTTGGACTCCCTTTGAACTGAAAGTTCAAACTCAAATTAAGAGAACTAGAAGTATCTAACATATTGCGCAAATAAAAAATCATTGAACTGATCCAGTGCACGAAAAAAAAGACTGGCAATAAGTAAATCAAAATAGGCATTCCACGCACCCATTAAAGGAGTTTGTGAAGGAATCTTAAAGAAATATATATGATAATAAAACATGTATAAGTAAATATATGCCTAGTTCTTTACCTTATTTAGTTTTGAGTTATATTAGTCTCATTTTTCTGAATTATTTTCAGATTTTGCGATAACGTGACGTTAACACGTAATTTCATATATTTACGCATTTATCCTGCAGATAAGGCATTCGCAAACAGTGCAGGAATAGTTCAAAGTTATAGTGACAAGCAATTGGAACTCTCTTGCGCTGTTTTATCACTGTCAGTAAATGTAATGTCTACGGACAAGAAAAAAGTAACAAAGGGCAATAACTCTGTAATTATGTTAAAATAGAGTTATGGTTCCTGTACACCGCACTTTCTCTCAATGTGTTGTATCATTGTATGAAGTATTATTAAATTACAACAATTAGTTTTAAAGTTATGCTCTGGACATGACTCTACGAACAAGAAAAAGTAACAAAGGGCATTAACTCTGTAATTATTTAAATTAGAGTTATGGTTCTTAAACACTGCACTTCCTCACATTATGCTTTATCATTGTATGCAGTTTTATTAGATTCCATCTATTTGTAATTAATTTATTTACCGGACAAGAAAAAGTAACAAAGGGCAATTACTCTGTATTTAGGTAAAATAGAGTTATGGTTCCTGTACACTGCACTTCGTCTCAATGTATTGTATCATCGTATGAAGTTTTATTAAATTCCAACATTTAGTTTTAAAGTTATGCTCCGGACAAGATTCTAAGAACAAGAAAAAGTAACAAAGGGCAATAACTCTGTAATTATGTAAATTAGAGTTATGGTTCTTAAACACTGCACTTCCTCACATTATGCTTTATCATTGTATGCAGTTTTATTAGATTCCATCTATTTGTAATTAATTTATTTACCGGACAAGAAAAAGTAACAAAGGGCAATTACTCTGTATTTAGGTAAAATAGAGTTATGGTTCCTGTACACTGCACTTCGTCTCAATGTATTGTATCATCGTATGAAGTTTTATTAAATTCCAACATTTAGTTTTAAAGTTATGCTCCGGACAAGATTCTAAGAACAAGAAAAAGTAACAAAGGGCAATAACTCTGTAATTATGTAAATTAGAGTTATGGTTCGTGTACATTGCACTTCCTCTCATTATGTTTTACCATTGTATGCAGTTTTATTAGATTCCATCTATTAGTTATTAAGTTCTTCTCATGACAAGAAAAAGTAACAAAGGGCAATTACTCTGTATTTAGGTAAACAAAAGTTATGGTTCCTGTACACCGTACTTCCTCTCAATGTGTTGTATCATAGTATGAAGTTTTATTAAATTCCAACAATTAGTTTTAAAGTTATGCTCCGGACAAGACTCTATGAACGAGAAAAAGTAACAAAGGGCAATAACTCTGTAATTTTGTAAATTAGAGTTATGGTTCTTGCACACTGCACTTCCTCACATTGTGCTCTACCATTGTATGAAGTTTTATAAGATTCCATCTATTTGTTATTAAGAAATTCTCCGGACAAGAAAAAGTAACAAAGGGCGATAACTCTGTATTTAGGTAAAATAGAGTTATGGTTCCTGTACACCGCACTTTCTCTCGATGTGTTGTATCATGGTATCAAGTTTTATTAAATTCCAACAAATTAGTTTTAAAGTTATGCTCCGGACAAGACTCTACAAACAAGAAAAAGTAACAAAGGGCAATAACTCTGTAATTATGTAAATTAGAGTTATGTTTTTTGTACACTGCACTTCCTCTTATTGTGCCCTACCAGTGTATGAAGTTTTATTAGATTCCATCTATTAGTTATTAAGTAATTCTCTGGACAAGAAAAAGTAACAAAGGGCAATAACTATGTAATTAAGTAGAGTAGAGTTATGGTTCATGTACACCGCACTTCCTCTTAATGTGTTGTATCATTGTATGAAGTTTTATTAAATTCCAACAATTAGTTTTAAAGTTATGCTCCGGAAAAGGAAAATTGCAACGGACCAACCGACCGACCGACCAACCACAGGGTGACTCCTATATACCCACTCTAAACTTCGTTTATCGGGGGTATAATTACGATATTTTCCTTGTTAGTGAAACCAAAATGGATCAATACTATAGGTTATTGACCCTGTACTGTGAAATCATCGTTGGACCGAGTTCTTTGGTTGACGTTGCCGAGCTTGCGAGGCTACGTTCGCCAAAGAACGAGGTCCAACGATGATTTCACAGTACAGGGTCAATATCCTTTTTATTGCATACTTTCATATTGTAAACTATTTGCTTTACGTTGTGGAGGTTTTTTTTATTATCTAGAATTGATAAATCTGCTTCCGAATTAGAAACAAACTGTTTGTTTACATAAGTAGTAATTTTTGTGCAAATGCCGTTTGAATTATAACGGTGACGTATTTTTTTTTAAATGACGTCATGCACGTGCATAACCAACATTTCAGACGCGCGTTTTAGACTGTTTTCATGTCAAAAACGTACTGTTAGCAGGAGACAGTAAGAAATCAATATATGAGAATTAAACATTACAAAGTCCCGTGAGGTTTAACAATGATATTTAGTTCAGCTATGTTTGTTTACATAACAAAAGTAGTCCCTAGCATGTTAATTATGCAGAATTTTCTCACGTCCTTATCTACGGTCATGATCACTCCTTGACAGCGGTCATGATCGAAAAATCATGACCACTTTCTTCAATGCAAAGTGAACGGAACAATATGAAAGTATGCAATAAGATCAAGTCATTATACCTGGTTATCACTTTTTGGTGAGCTGGGTGCATTTGTAAAGGATAATATTTTCACATCTGTCGAGGTAATCGATTCAAAATCATACTACGTTTTTTGGATCAATCTTCATGAGGTAAAGACTTTCCCCACAAAAACAGTACATACGGTAATATGTGTAGTCTATGTACCGCCATCGCAATCAAAGTATTATAGTCATGAGTATTTCAACATGTTTTCAAATGAAGTCAATGATATGTGTACTAAATATGATAAAGTATTATTGTGTGGAGATTTCAATGCACAAACTGGCAATTTACCAGATTATACATGTCAGTGACAGACATGTATATTGACTGTTCACAGAAAAGGGTTAAACCCCGCACAGTGACTGTAACATCAACAAAATGCAAAAACAAACCATGGTATGGCTACCAATGTATATTAGCGAAAAAGGGTTATAACAAAGCTTGAAACAAATAGACTGATAATAAAAATGATTTCAAAATGTTTTGTTAGTTGAAAAAATCGAATAATTCCAAAACAATACAATGGGGAGTAAAGATAGAATAGCCTACACGTGATTTTATCAAGGAAAACAACGTCATGTCAAAACCTAATTCCCCCTTAATTTGTATCCCTTTAAGTTATAAACAAGTGCTAGAATTGAAATAGATCCCATTTTGAGTGATGTACCGGCTTTTATATCACGATGTGTCGTTCAGTGTATAAATTAATCACTCTTACTAGACACCTGAACGACACATCGTGATATACGAGCCGGTATATCACTCAAAATGAGATATATTTCCGAAATCTACAAATAATAGAAAATAGAAAAACTAAAATGGAAAAGTAAAATATACAAGCAAACTATGAATAAACATCTAAATTCTTTCAATAGAAGAAATGAAAGTAAATTAAGAAAAATGAGCAGTAAAAGCCCAAAAACATACTGGAACTATCTGAAAACAATGCGGAAAAAATAATTGTGATGCTAAACCAGATTTAGAAAGCCTTTTAACTATTTCAAGACAAGTTCTAATGATGAAGTGCATGATACAGATGACATCAATGTAAACATACAGTTTACAGATGATAGCAATAAAACCCTTAACGCTCCCATAACAGGACAAGAAATAAGCAATTGCATAAATTCTTTGAAAAATAAAAAATCAGTCGAGCTTGATGATATCTCAAATGAATACATAAAGTACTCTATAAATAAACTTATGCCACTATACATGAAGTTATTTAATACAATACTAGAAACAGGAATTCTACCTACACACTGGTCAAAGGGTGCTATAGTCCCAATCTATGAACTCAAGGATGACCAATCAAGACCAGACAATTACAGACTAATAACACTAAATACATTAAGTAAATTGTTTACCTCAATTCTAGAAAGGCGATTAAGTTAATTATTAGATGAAAATACTATCCGTAACCAAAATCAAGCTGTTGTTTTATTGACTTTTCAAAAGCATTTGACTCATATGGGTAATTGGTCTCTGGAAAAAACTTTTAGATATGAAGATTAGTGGAAACTTTCTACGACTAATTAAAAATGTGTTTGCTGATATTAAATCGTGTATATCTGTCGACAACAATTTATCGGAGTTCTTCTCGATAAATTGTGGCTTCAAACAGGGCGAAAACTTGTCCCCTATATTGTTCACTCTCTGTATAAATGACCATACCTAGAATCAACAAATAATAATGCCCATTGTTTCCAAAACCGAGACATCAACATTCTTGTAAAAATCTGAATCCTTCTTTATGCAGACGACACAATGCAATTGGCAGATACTCCAAAATACCTACCAAAATGCTTAAATGGCTTTGCTGACTACCGCAAATTGTGGGATTAAATATTAATATTGACAAAACCAAGATTATGCAACTGTCTCATAGACCATCACATCGTAACATGACACGAATTTGACATACTGTACAGCCATGCTGATGGACACATAGAACATCCACCAAACACGATTATACTACGATTATACAATCGGAAGATAAAACTGATCTACATTTAATTATGTGTAACTGACTTACACTCAAATATTTTGTCAATCTGGACCTTTCGAAAACTTTAATAAATGTATATTTTCTACCTCTGGAGCTTGAACATTAAATCGATCACTTATCACAATAACGTATATAACATAAGATTTAAATTTAACACATATCCTTTCACATATCCTTTCATACTATTGTGACACTTCAGAATTTCAATGTGTACAATTTGTATTCAAAAGTACACAAAATCTCGACACTTGAAGAAACTATATAACTACACACAATTTGCTATGCATTTTACCCCAAAGAAAAAGGTGAAAAATCGCCTTTCTAAAGATATATAACATCTGATAATATGGAATTTTCTCTGTCTCTCTCTCTGTCTGTCTGTCTCTGTCTGTCTCTGTCTGTCTGTGTCTGTCTCTGTCTGTCTCTGTCTGTCTCTGTCTGTCTGTCTATCTGTCTGTCTGTCTGTCTGTCTGTCTGTCTGTCTGTCTGTCTGTCTGTCTCTCTCTCTCTCTCTCTCTCTCTCTCTCTCTCTCTCTCTCTCTCTCTCTCTCTCTCTCTCTCTCTCTCTCTCTCTCTCTCTCTCTCTCTCTCTCTCTCTTTCACTCTCTCTCTCTTTCTCCCTTTCCCCCTCCTTCACGTTACGTTAAGTGTATTTAATTTGTAAATTATATTGTTATATTCATGTGTCTCTTTTTGAGACTTAGAAATAATTATAACGGCTAAATAGCGGTATATTGTCTCCCCTGTTTATCGCATGACGAGCATTGTGCCATATGCAGAGATGAAAGTTGAATAATAAAAAGAGTTAAAAAATTGGCAATATGAGAAATTGCTCGTTTTGACCAATTTCTTCTTTTGCCACAACGTTTTCGATGGTTGTCTGCTGCAGATGCGTCTACAAGTGGGAAAGGTGAAGTGTTGTGCGACGGGTCTGTATAAGTATCAAATGCGGTCAATTGTATTTCCCCGTTGTCTACTAATTTGTCCTAATACTCAATGTAATACTTTGATATTCAAATCATCAACTTGTTCATAAAATATAAGTTAGAATATTAGTGAATAGAATCATTTCCTGTGTATGGTGTGTTACGAGGCTTTCAACATTTGTTAAGTTATATAATATTGAAATCAAGTGATTAAGTAGTTAACTGCTTTTGAACATTCATAAAAAGCGTCTTTTATAAAATGGTGTATCAGGCGGGTTTTGTTTTTCGTTTTACCTATTTGTTTATGTGTTTCGTTTTTTCCTTGTATTTGTGTTCTGTTGGTGTTTATTGTACACTGTATTGTAAACCAGTGATATAACACATGTACATTTAAATGACGAAGAATATTGACCGGTACAAGTCAGATAATATATGAAAATAGTTGAACAAAAAGTCAGCTTATTGTTATAACCAGTCTTCACGGGTTATCAGGATACCTGTTTTATATATCTCTGGTATGATATCTAAAAAATAATTCATTTTTCCCGCAATATCTCACTATGTTAAATACCTGTTTTATATTTCTCTGGTATGATATTTAAAAATAATTCAATTTTCCCGCATTATCTCACGTTGATAAATACCTGTTTTATCTGTCTCTGGTATGATATATAAAAAATAATTCATTTTCCCCGCAATATCTCACTATGTTAAGTACCTGTTTTATATTTCTCTGGTATGATATTTAAAAATAATTCAATTTTCCCGCATTATCTTACGTTGATAAATACCTGTTTTATCTGTCTCTGGTATGATATATAAAAAATAATTCAGTTTTTCCGCAATATCTCGCGTTGTTCAACACCTGTAGTATATGTCTTTGATATGGCATTTAAAAAATAATTCAGTTTTCCCGCAATAGCTCACGTTGTTAAATACCTATATTATATGTCTATGGTATGGTATCTAAAAAATAATTCAGTTTTCCCGCAATATCTCACGTTGTTAAATACCTTTATTATATATTTATGTTATGGCATCTAAAATATAATTAATTTTTCCCGCAATATCGTACGTTGCCTAATACCTGTATTATATAACAAACGAAATTAAAATATACTGTTATCTATTTTGAAAGGGAGAACATATCAGAGTGTGAAACACTTTAACCACTTTTTGTTTAACTCTTTCGGTGCCGAATCACCTTCAAATGACACTTCCATGTTATAAATTCTGTGAACTTCATTTTGCATGAAATGAGAAATTTTGAATAGTTTGATAACTAAAAGGTAAACATTGCTGATTTCAGTCGAGACAGCTTCTAACGAGCTGACTCACCTGAATCTGTATAGTTTTTTAAAACAAAAAGACCATCCTAATTGCAATAACTCAAAATTACAAACACAGATTCACAACCTTTGACTTCTGTCGTTTAGTATTTATATCACTTTAAGTTAAATCATCGTTTATTATCTGTTTCACTATTCATTCCTTTGCTTTTAATTATTTCATCCTTATTAATGTATAAATAAAATTCAAAAATGGTTGGGTGCGTTATCTTCAACATGGTAATCGGACAAAAAGAAACAGTATAACAAGAGGGCCAAGATGGCCCTAAATCGATCACCTGAATGAGAGTTAATTAGAAGCAAACATTTAACTGCAAATATCTGTGAAAATTTGATCAGGAGTTTAAATGAAACTGCAAGGAGTGGACACTCAGTTAAAGAAATCATTTATCAGTAAAAGCCATTTTTATCTTGAAATCTAACAAGAGCTTTCTCAATTTCTGATGCTGCAGCAACAAAGATTCTACACAGAATGCAAGTATTTGAACATTTTTGAAAGAGGACAATCAAAGGAACATTCCTGTGAAGTAACGTTGAAATTGGTCAAGTGGAATGGTAGGAGTTGTCATTTGTAACTAAAAATTCAATTTACCCCTTTTGGGATGACGCGAGGTTGCAATGATTTTGTAACTTATCAAAACAGCTTGAACGAATTAAATGTAGAGGATCACTGAAGTAGGATTTATATTCAATTTCCTTAATATCAGACAAGAACTTAAAAAAATGGAATTTCCAAATTATGTCATTTTGCCCCTTTTCTGATGCCTCCTGACTGCCATGTTTTTCAACCAAACAGTATGCCTTGAACGATCTTTGTAGAAGCTCACCTAAGGAACATTTCTACCAAACTATAATGAAATCAGACATGCAGATTTAAAGATGAAGATTTTTAAAGCTTAGACATTTTGCCCGTTTTCTGATGCTGCAGCAACCCTGGCGGCCATGTTTTTCAACAGATCAGACATATTTGAACAATCTAATTTTCAAATTGGGCTTATACTTTTGGACAAGAAGATTTTCAAAGTTTTAACAATGCACATATAAGGAGAACAAGCTTCGCCCCCTGGCGGCCATGTTTTTCAACCGATCAGAAATATTTGAACAATCTTGGAGTGCCACAAGGAATATTTGTGGAAAATAATTGTCAAATCAGGCCAGTACTTTTGGACAAGAAGATTTTTAAAGTTTTAACAATGCATATATAAGGAAAACAAGATCCGCCCCCTGGCGGACATGTTTTTCAACGGATCAGAAATATTTGAATGATCTTGCTAAAGGGTGACCAAAGGAACATTTGTGCAAAATAATTTTCAAATCGGGCCAGTACTTTTGGACAAGAAGATTTTTTAAAATTTTAATAAAAAAAAACATGTTTTTCAACCGATCGAAAATATTTGAACAATCTTGGTAAAGGGTGCCCCAATGAACATTTGTGGAAAATAATTTTCAAATCGGGCCAGTACTTTTGGACAAGAAGATTTTTAAAGTTTTAACAATGCACATATAAGGAAAACAAGCTTCGCCCCCTGGCGGCCATGTTTTTCAACGGATCGGAAATATTTGAACAATCTTGGTAAAGGGTGCCCCAAGGAACATTTGTGCAAAATAATTTTCAAATTGGGCCAGTACTTTTGGACAAGAAGATTTTTAAAATTTTAACAATGCACATATAAGGAAAACAGGCTCCGCCCCCTGGCGGCCATGGTTTTTTTTTTTTTTTTTTTTTTTTTTTGGTGAAGTCGTTCAACTTCTTTTATTTTACATTTAAACATAACATAAACGAATGTAAATTACAATAACAGTACAAAACATGAAGCATATCTACAGATACTTATTGAAATTTACCAAAAATGTTGAAAGTTTATTTTTTGAAGACAAATAAGTATACAAAAATCTGTATTCTTTGATGAATAAGTTCTCTACACTATGTATTTGCATTTTTTTATCGATATTTTTTTATTTGATATAGTAACCCTTATAAATACAAAATCCTATGAGATTAAAAATCATGTTTACATCATTGTAACACTTATTTGTTATGTTGTATCCTATAATGAGGGTTTTTAATGATTGTACATTATTTTCAAACCCACTTAATCTGAAAATTGGAAGTAGTCTCTCCCAAAGAGGTCTGACTGCTTTACAAGTTATAAAAAAGGTTTTGTTTTGTTGCTAATATATCATGAGTTAATTTAAATTTGAATTGTTTGATGCGGTTGTCAATGCATGCCATTTCCAAAGATGTATATAAATCTTTCCAACTTATATCACTATGAAATGTGTTATTCCATTTTCTATGGAAGTACGGTTTAATAAATTTGTTATCTAACATTCTCTTGTAAAAATCTTTATTATTCATATTTAGACTGTTTTCCCTGTTAAATGTAAGCTTTAATGTTGCGTTCACCACTGTTAACTTTGATTCTCTTGATTTTAAAATACCTTTCCATACTCCCGGTACTGCTTTTTTAATGATATTGACTTGACTTATCCAATTAGTTTTATTTTTTAGTTTACCAAGCATTTTTGTTTCGTCTAAACAACCCGACTGTCCAATTATATCGTTCAAAAACAGAATATCGGAATTTATCCAGCTTTTGAAAATGAGAGTTTTCCCCCGGAAACGAATGTGTTTATTACCCCATAAAAGTTGTTTCCTTATGTCAACGAATAAATGAATGAATGAATGAATGAATGAATGGTGTTTTAAGGCCCGTCGACAACTAAGGTCATTTTGGGCGCTTAATAATTTACTTAATGTAAGTGGTGAAATAATCAAACATGATGTATGCGATACCTAAAAAATATATAAAATAACATGTAAGCCAATGTAAAATAAGATATAGGCAAACAAGCCCAACTTTACAATGTAATACTTAACATAAAGATAAATAATATCTAAGGAAATGTGGAACATGATCTGTAAAAGTAATGCATGTGCAAAAGCACGATTTAAGAAATAATCATATCTTATTAAAAATATTAATTTCCCTAAGGAAATCAAATAAAAGTTCCGGGTTGACAGACTCAAAGAGCTGACGCATACTTTGAGCCTTGAAAAATCTATCACGTATTGTGGCGAAATCAGCACATTCCAGAAGAATGTGTTGTACTGAAAGTTGTGTATAACATGGAATACATTGAGGTGCTTCCTCACCTTTCAGTAAGTATGCATGAGTTAACCATGTGTGTCCAATGCGTAAACGAGCAAGAACAATTTCTTCTCGGCGAAAGGATCGTAAAGCTTGCAGCCACTCACCAAGTACTGGCTTGATTGAGTGGAGTTTATTATTCACTTGCTCATTCCAATCACTTTGCCAATCATCGTATAGTAAAACTTTTATTAAAGGTTAAAAATCAAAATGAGGTATTTTAAATGGCAAGATATCTTGTGAAAGAGCAGATTTTGCTGCCAAGTCAGCTTGTTCATTACCACGAATGCCCATATCACTGGGGATCAAGCAAAACACTACATTTGATGTAGCACATATATATGATAGTTTAGACAGGAGATTAACAACAAGAGGATTTTTAATTTTCTCATTCTGAAGTGCCTGCATAGCAGACAATGAGTCGGTAAATATAATGTACCGCCAATAACCTTCTGATTTAATAAAGTCCAAAGCTAAATCCATTGCCTTTAACTCGGCGGAAAAAAAAGAAGAATTATCTAATAGTCGAAATGTTATTACATCGCCATCAGGAACTGCGGCAGCAGCTGCCCTTTTGCCATCCTTAGAACCATCCGTATAAATACGCTCAAAGTTATAATATGTATTTTTAATTTCAATATACTTGGATTTAAAAACAATAGGATCTGTGCAAGCCTTTTTATCGGTCGCAAGATCATAAATGAAGGATGGACTATCTAGAGTCCAAGGTGGAGAATCTGAAATCTCCTGCCTCGCGATGTCCTCAAGATCAACATCAAGCCTTGCGACTTCTGGACCGTAACAGATACCAAAAGGCGGTATTACCCGTTCCTTCTTTAAAAATAATTCCTTGTATAAAGGGTTGAAAACAACTCTATGAGTGGGATTTGAAGGATTAGACTTAAGTTTTAAAAAATACTGCATAGCTAGTTTTTTTCGGCGTAAATTTAACGATGGTTCATTGGCTTCTACGTAGAGACTTTTGACAGGCGATGTTCGAAAAGCGCCTAAGGCTAGCCGTAAACCCTGATGGTGAATAGTATCAAGTGTTGCAATGTATGACTTTCGTGCTGAGCCATAAACAATACATGCGTAGTCTAATTTAGATCGTATTAATGACCTGTAAAGTCTTAAGAGGACTTTACGGTCAGCGCCCCCAATCCATTTGGGATACAACGCGTAAAAGATTTAATGCTTTCTGGCATTTATTTCTAAGATATTTAATATGAAGAAAAGTCAGTTTTGGGTCAAACAATAGACCAAGGAATTTGAATTCAGGCACAACTTCAATACGAGTGCCATCTAGTGTTAAATCTGGATTTAGGTGGTGTTTACGAAATTGACAAAAGTGCATTCATTTGGTCTTGCTTTTAGAGAATTTAAAGCCATTTTCGTTTGACCATTTTTGCAAATTATTCAAAACTTGTTGCAATTGTCTTTCAATTGTATGCATATGTTTTGATCTGTAGCAAATACAGAAATCATCAACATATAGAAAACATTCAACTCCAGGGTTAACAGATTTGATAATGTTATTAATCTTCACACTAAAAAATGTAACAGAAAGAATGCATCCCTGGGGAACACCCATTTCCTGTTCATGTGGATCAGACAAAGTATCACCAACACGAACTTTGAACTGACGTTCATCTAAAAAACCAGAAATGAAATAAGCAAGGCTACCTCTTATGCCAAAATCATAGAGGTCATTCATAATACCATATTTCCAGGTAGTGTCATATGCACTTTCTAAGTCAAAGAAGACGGAGACAACGTGCTCCTTTTTAATGAATGCTTCTCTGATAAAAGTTTCAAAACGGATCAAATGATCCACTGTGTTTCTATGTTTACGAAAACCAGACTGGAAAGTAGTAATAAGTTTGTTCTTTTCGAGAAACCAAACAAGTCTGTCGTTCACCATTCTTTCCATGGTTTTACATATACAGCTAGTTAAGGCTATAGGACGATAATTCCCAGGATGAGTTGTATCTTTACCAGGCTTGGGAATTGGAATAACGATGGCCTCTTTCCAAGATCTCGGGAGATTTCCCGTTCGCCAGATCTGATTATAGACGTCAAGTAAACAAGAAATGGATCGGAAAGGTAAATATTTAATCAGTTGATAGTGTATATCATCTGAACCCGCAGCGGTATCATGGCACTTCTTGAGAGCCGATTTTAATTCTTTTAACGTAAAAGCTTTATTGTAGGCCTCTTCATTTTTCGATTTAAAGTTAATTTTCCGTTTCTCCTTTTGCTTTTGAAATTTTTGAAACTTTGGAGAATAGTTTGAAGAGGACGACTTTTGTGCAAAGGAATCTGCCAACGTATTGGCAATATCCTTCTTTGAGGTGGTGATACCGTCTGAGGTGCTCAGATGATTCACACTAAGCGAACTGCTCTTTCCTTTTATTTTCCTTATCATGTCCCATGTCTTTTTGACAGATGATCTAGAATTTAATCTAGATACATACTGTCTCCAAGACGCACGTTTACTGTGCTTAATTGTTTTACGAGGTTTTGCTCTAGCTATTTTAACGTATACATGATTTCGATGGGTTGGCCTCAGGTTAAACTGCCTTAGAGCCGATTTGCGTGTTCCTATAGCCTTTTTGCAATCCTCATCAAACCAAGGTTTGCGAGGGTGCTTTGGATTAGTCGAAGTTTGGGGAATTGCCTCTTTAGCAGCCCGATACATTAAAGAAGTAAATAGTTGTGTAGGATCATCACATTCCAAGAAAGCATCCGGATTAATGGAATGTTCACATTGCATCTGGAATAAAATCCAGTTCGCTTTGTGGAGCCTCCATCGTCTCGGACGCCCCAGGACAGATGGCCCAGTTTCAGTGATAATTATAGGGAAATGATCACTTCCATACAGGTCGTCTTCCACCTTCCACTTAAAGTCAACAAATATATCAGGACTACAAATAGAAAGATCAAGAGATGAGTAAGAACCAGTAGCAGGATGCAGATATGTGTGAGATTTATTATTCAAAATACAAAGGTCATGTTTAAAAATAAAATCTTCTAATAGTTGGCCTTTTTTTATTGGTGTCTCTAAATCCCCACAACGTATTGTGTGAATTGAAGTCACCAACTATCATAAAAGGTGTTGGAAGCTGATTGACAAGTTGAACGAGCTTGTCTGTATCAAGAGGCTGACTTGGCGGAAGATACAAAGAACATAGGGTAATTGTTTTGCTCAATGAAATTCTTACCGCAGTTGCCTGCAGAGTTGTAGTAAGTGAGACTAAGCTATGGGGAACAGAGTTGTTAACAACTATTGCTACCCCACCACAAGCTCGAGCACTTGCATCAGATGTTTTATGATAACATGAATGATATTTAAGAGAAAGACTATCATTATCTTTTAAAAAAATTCTTGTAAGCATATAGCTACTGGTTTCTTTTCATTAACTAGAAGAGACAATTCCTCAAAATTGGCTTTAAATCCACGACAGTTCCACTGGATTATGGAATTCATTTCGGAAGTGCTTGGAATACAGGTTCACATATTTTGATTTCAGCTACTGAAGTCTGCCAGGAATCAATATTATGATTCCAGTCATCTTTCAGATCCGACCATGGACTAGGAGACTCAGTTTCCTGTGTCTCCATGTCATCCAATTTCTCATAACGATTAGTAATTTTAGGTTGAGAGTCACTAGCTCTATCTAATTGGACCTTAATTTTTCTAGGTCTTTGTTTCTCAAAGCCTTCAGAATCGGGCTTTGAGTGTGATTTTGACTTAGGTTTGTTTTGTTGGTTTGGTTTAAGTGAAATAATTGAAGATTTTTTCATATCAGGTGATTTACTTGTATGTTTTGAATTATTTTTTATAACTTTAGAAGATTCCTTTCCTTTTGAAGAATCAATTTCTTTGGAAGAGGACTCAACTTCTTTAGGAGAAGACTCAACTTCTCTAGGAGAAGACTCAATTTCTCCAGAAGAAGATGATTTAATTTCTTTAGAAGAAGACTCAATTTCCTTCGAAGAAGACTCAATTTGTTTAGAAGAAGACTCATTTTCTTTCGAAGATGATGCAGCACTGCCAGAGGTTTCTTTGTTAATTGATGGTAATGAAGAATGGGCAGAAGAAGAGGGCTGTTCATTTGACATAATTGCTTTTAACTGTAAACTGATGTCGGGAAATTTTTGAGATAGAACCTTCAAAAGGCGATGGCATGTAGTACATTCTTGTGAGGGTGGCGGTGTATTGACTACAGGCCTGATAGCAGTTGGTCTAGTTTTAGATGCGAACCTGTTGTCACCATTAAATCTAGCTGCAATGTCTTGTTGTTGAGCCACAATCCTCTTGGCCTTCACAAAACTAACATTTTGTTTATACTTAACATTAAGTATTTCTTTCTGTGTAAGCCAAAAAGAACATTCCTTCGAACTTGCAGCATGATTCAGGCCACAGTTCGCACATTTAACAGTATTAGTACAGGTAGACAACTGGTGATCATTTCCAACAAAAGTACAATTACTACAGACATAGGAACCATTACATTTACTCTCGTGGTGACCGAACTTTTGACACCGATAATAGCGCAAGGGATTGGGTACGTAACAATCAACCTTGACTATTTGGTAACCAATTTTGATTTCTTTTGGTAAATTTGGCGTATCAAAAGTAAAAATGTAAGTGTTGGTCAATATTTCAGACCCATCTCTGTACAATTTGATACGTTTCACATCTGTAACACCTTGACATTTTAAATTTTCAGTAATTTCTTCAGTTGTTTTACAATTTGCAAGTTCCCTGCATCTTATGACACCCTTTGATGAATTTAGGAAAGGGTGAGCATATATGTTGACAGGTACTTCAAAAAATACTTTTTTATTTAAGAGATTTTCAGATTGAGTTTTTGAGGAAATTTCAACAAGTAAAGTACCGTCTTTTAAACTTTTGACTGATTTTGGAGTTCCAATAATAGATGATAATTGTTTCTCAATCACAAATGGAGAGAGCGTTGTAATGGTTTTATGTTTCATCTGTAGATTTAATAATTAAAAAACTGGGGAAAGTAGAAGAATTGAAACGGTGACTTTCGTCACCGGAATCATCTGAAACATCAGATAGGGTACGCTTGGCTTTTTTTGGGTTGGCCATGTCAGTTTTGATAATTTCATCGGTGGTGTCCTTCACCCGCCACGTAGCCCAACAAGGGGACGTATTCCGGGGATATCCATCTCGGTCTACGCCAAAGTTACACCACCGGCATACTCGTCTAGAACAGACTAAATTGAGCAACTGATATGTCATGTGGTATCCGACCAAGCATGGACTACCATAAGAAAGTGAACGATCGTCAATCAAACATCTATTTTAACCGATTGACCCTGAAGCCACTGCCTTCTAATACACCTTGTCTCAAATGTAAACGGGTACAAATATTTATGAAATAACATATTTCGTAAAAAGTTAATATAACGAAAAAGAAAATTTAACTAAATAAAGGGTATCAGGGCTAAACATGACCAGCCGATTGATCAGGGCGGGCCTTCCTGACCTCCCGTTTAACCCAACTCAAGGCCAAAGCAGTGTATTGTAGAATCGGAGTTTAAAATGGCCATACTCCGAGCCTACTCAACTACCAGGATCCCATCATCAGGCGACACGGGTTGCAGCTCACGGCAAACGAGCAGGCACAGTGGTGGATTTATACCACTCTGTAGTGCGACAGCTGGGCTATTTCTAACCCCCCGCCCAGCTGGGGGGTTTATGTCAACGAACTTAAGTGGAAATATGCTAAAATTAGGTTCAAGTGATTTAAATTCAAAGTATGCATTTGAAACATTTATGTAAAAAGGAGTAAGTCTTATTTCTGTTTTTGGCAAATCTCTCAATGATTTGACATTCATGTTGAATATTAAAAGGTTTTTCCCAAATTGGTTAAGTAATTTGCTAGGATTTTTTTTCCAATTTGACCCATCTTCGTGCAGCAAAGTTTTTATCCATTTTTGTTTTATTGACCTTAAGAAGCTTTCAATATCTATCATATTAAGGCCCCCATTTAATTTTGTACCTATTAGAGTTTTCCTTTTAATTTTTTCCCTTTTTCCATCCCACAGAAAATCAAATAGTAACTTATCAATATCATGTTTTACTTTATCTGGTACTGTTAATGAGTGAAACATGTATACACATTTTGGTAATAAGAGAGTCTTAATTATAATAATTTTGCCATAAAATGTGAGGTGGCGTCTTTTCCCTGCTTGAATAGTCTGTGTACATTCCCTTATTGGTTTCTCCCAGTTGCTTTTATCACAATACTATATGTCGTAACCAAACGTTATTCCAAGTGCCTTGACTGTTTTTGCACATTTTATATTACCTATATTTTCATCCCGCTTTTTTGAACTTCCAATCCAGAGACATTCAGTTTTCTTTCTGTTTAATGTAAGGCCCGAATATAAGCAGCTAAATTCGTCAAAAAAATTTAGAGCGATTTTTGCATCCGTCTTATCTTTTACAAAAACGGTGGTATCGTCGGCGAGTTGGGTCAACTTGAGACAGTTATTTTGTTCTTTTGAATTTTCTATAATGATTCCTTTAAAATCGCATAAAGTTTTTAATTTAGTTGCTAATATTTCGGCAACAAGTATAAAGATTAGCGCACTTAATGAGCATCCTTGCTTTAAGCCTCTTGATGAATGTACCAAATTTGACCTCCAACCATTATTATAGATGCATGTAGTGATATCACTATAGAACGTTTCCAACCATTGAATGAAAGAATTTCCGAATCCGAATTTTCAAATTACTTTAAACATAAATGGGTGTTCTACTGTATCAAAAGCTTTTTTGAAATCAAGAAATAATATAGCGCCATTAATTTCTAATAAATCTGCGTAATCTATGATATCTTGAATTTGTCTAATATTATAGCCGATGTAACGCCCTTTAATATATCCTTGCTGGTCAGGGCTTATTAAATCTGGTAAAACCTTTTGCAAACGTTTAGAATTTTGTAGTCTATGTTAAGGAGAGATATAGGGCGCAAGTTTTCAATGTCTTCTGGATCTCTCTTTTTATAAATTAAAGATAAAATGCTATTCTTTTGAGAAGAAGAGAGTTTTTTTTATATCATAACCGCAATTGAGAGAGTTAACTACTAAGGATCCCAATTTTGGCCAAAATTGGATATAGAACTCAACCGTAAACCCGTCGCTTGCTGGTGATTTGTTAAATTGCATATCGTTTAATGAAGCAAAACATTCATTGACTGATAGATAGCCTTCGCAAAGACAAGAACAATGTTCTTTTAAAACCGGTGTGTCAATGTTTTCTAAGTATTCATCTATGTGTTCAGTATTAATGTTCCACTTTGAATATAAGTTTGAATAAAAATTTGCTTCCGCTCTAAGAATGTCATCTCGTTCTGTTAGCAATTGACCATTTACTCTTAAAGACTGAATAGATTTTCTCGCTTGTCTTGATTTCTCTAGTCCAAGGAAAAAAATCGTGCATTTCTCACCTTCTTCAATTATTTGTATTCTGGATCTAATCATCTCACATTTTGCTTTATAGGAGTAGATATTTTCTATTTCCTTTTCCAAAAATATTAATCTTTCGCGTATATTGCGTCATATTTTTATCTACATTAGTTTCTTTTTGTAAAATTGAGATTTCCTTTTCTTGTGCGCTTAAGTAAGAATTTCGAGCTTTTGCTTTTTGTTTTGAATGTTTTAAAGTGAATCCCTTTATTTCAACCTTTAATTTTTCCCAAACTATCTGAGGATCCGCATCCATATATTGTAAATTATTGTTAAATGTATCGATAAAAAGATTCAAATTCTTAGTAAATGTTTCATCGTCCAATAATGAATTATTAAATTTCCAGGTTCCTGTACCTCTGTTATTTTTCAAGCGGAGCTTGAGCGATATTTCCCGACAAGAACTTATTGAAGGAATAATGTCCTCATTTAAGAGCCAGTAATCGATTCTGCTGCGCTCAAAACTGTTTTTACGTCTCCATGTAAACTGCGATGTATTAATGTTTTTTGTTCGCCAAACATCATTTAGATTTAAATCCGATATCAGTTTTGCTAGGGATTTTGAATATTTAAACCTATTTGGCTGAGGAATACGGTCAACCACATTTAAAACTTCGTTAAAATCGCCTCCGATTATAACAGTTCCAGATGACTTTTCTTTGACTAAATAGAGCAAACTCTTGAAAACATTATCGCGCAATTTGTTGTCGTTATGTGCGTAAATATTTACCATTGTTATGTTATCTTGATTTATCAATACATTGAGTAACAAGTATCTACCGTCATTATCCTGTACTACATTGTTCATTTTTACATTTAAACTAGTGTGTAAAAAGATAGACACACCTCTGCTTCTACTATTCCCAAAACTATGGTAGCATTGCCAACTTGAAAATTCTGTGTCGATTCTAAGTTTAATTTCTTCTGAAAAGTGTGTTTCTTGAAGATAAATTATTTTGACGTTTTGGTGTGACAACCATTGCACTAACCTAGACCGTTTACTTGAATCCCTTAGACCTTGTGCATTTAAAGAGATAAAATGTAAAATATAGTCCTTACTCATTTCACTTGTGTGTAAATATATCGACCTTCATAACATTCTAAATACATGTATACAATAGTTTAGACCGTAAGAACTCGGCCATGCACATCTAAACAAATAATAAATTGACAACTCGTTCATAATGATAAAGCAATGTATCGTGCACGTGCCTTTAGTGGACCGTGTATCGATGTAGTAAATACAATTCGATTCAACTGTCCTGTTCTACTTTGTCACTCTATTCAACATCATAATTATAGCATGTTTAAGAATCTTTTGGACCCACATATTTAAAACAAAAAGTGATGCAATAGTATGAATGTTTTTTTTCGCTTATAGGTAACAGGTGTGAGATTGTTTTTGGTTTTTTTCAATAACCAATGAAGCTTTCTGAAATGAAACTGGAAAAATCCATGGGGGCCGCCATTTTGGATATGTATAAAAAGCAGACGTAAAACACAGATTGAAAATTATTGTCGTCTTTTTAATCTTTTTTTTTTTTTAATCGGTATTTTGGGTATGTATAAAATGAGCATAAAAACACGGATTGAAGATTATTGTCGTCTTTTTAATATTTTTTTTTTCAAATCGATATTTAAGATCATTAATCTGTAAGAAATATGTTTTCCCGTTGGTCAAAAAAAAGACACGACAGCATTAGCCTTCTACGCCCGAAACTAAATTTTGACTGTATCGTAGCCAAAGAAGGACGTGACGTCATTTCCGTTACACTTCATCGACGTCGTTTCCCGCAAAAAAAATGGTATCAACATGAAAGACCCCAACTTCCTATGTATACATGAGCTATTGACTCACTCATTCAAAGTATAATTAGTTATCAAACATTGTGGCAAAAGGATAACTTCCTCATAAGGAGCAATTGTTCTTGTGGCGGCAATCTTTTCCTAATTCGTCTGTTGCATAGGCCTCAGAAACCGTCTCTAATAGGGAAAGGGTTTAGCAAAAATGTGACCCCTTACATAATTTGTTCCAGTCATATTGACTCGTTGAAAAAAAAGGCAGTCGGTGGCATCAGAAAAGGCTGATCTATTTGCTTCTTTACCATAATGCAGGTGATCGATTAAGGATCATTTTGGCCCTCATGTTTTAACCTCGTTCATTATAAATGTATTCCGTGATTTTCTGAAAGTCTTTACTTTATTATTTTCTGTTCGTAATAATAGACGACAGCAATACGAATTACAAATATGTTTTGATAATGCAAGAAACATGACATTAACATTATTATTGTCTAGTCAATTACTTATAAATCCTTTTTCATGGCCAAAGTATGCTCTTAAATTTTTGTTTATAATTATCTTGCGTTTTTTTCGTAAATATGTAGCACCTATAGATATATTATTTGATACTTCATTTTGCTTCAAACTGTGTTCAACATATAATGTGTGATCTCCAACATTTATCACCTTACGTGAGGTATAAACCCGAGACATAAATCGTTCTATAGACATCATATAATCGTTTTCCTTTTCACGTGTGTCCGTATATCGTTCAAGTATCGTCATGAATATAACACTGATATAAAGGTACAACTTATTCAGTATCACTGTTCAAGTTAGAATCCGAGTCGGAGCCAACTTTTCCTTTCTTAGATTGATCGTTAAGTGTTTCTGCCGGTGTTGGCGGTGATCGGCCTCCCGTATTGGTCTTTGTTCCTCTAGCCGGAGTGGAAGTAGTTGTTTGAACGTAACTGTCCATCATGTTCTGGCGATTGGACGTACTCGATTTCTTACCGGAGTTCTTGCCCTTTGTATCTTTTGCGTATTTTATTTGTTCCGGTTTGCTTACACTTTCGTGTCTTCTCTTTCCGTATAAATAAAACATTAAACAACAAACACCCATATGCAATTACCAGACGCGTGTCTATTTAATGAACAAAGAAGCAGTTTAAACAGTGAATTTTATATACATGTGACCTTTTGTAATACGAGTTGAATTATCGTATTTATGTTTTACATATAACCTCTCAATTACAAAATAAAGCAGTATTTTGTATTTTTGGAAATCCGTCTCGCCCAGGAACGACCAGAGATAAAAACCATTGTATGGAAAAACTCTGGAAACCTGTGTCAGTTTGTCAATGACAGATTTGAATGTTAGACCTCATTCTATGCAATTTGGTTATGTTAACCGTGGAATAACTATCGGAAATTTGACATGTACTGCTTGCTTTCGTCCGGTAGAATGACCATTTCCCGCCATCACGAACAATATATAGCCATAATTCCCGCCAAATACCTTGCTACCCGTGCACCCAAGCGCTTACGTATTAACCCTTGTGTATACGCTACGCGAAGACAAATATTTCACTCTCTTCTACGAAACGCGTGAAATATATAGTCTTCTCTTTCCGTATAAATAAAACATTAAACAACAAACACCCATATGCAATTACCAGACGCGTGTCTATAGAACAATAAAAAGAAAGGGCAAGAAAAGCGGAGCATTTAAAGACATAATTGCTCAGAAACGCTCAATCTGGCTTTCAATGAGTCGACTACATAACCATCCTTGCTATTTTCACTTTTCCATCTGCCATGCCGTTTCCAACATCTGTCATTAATACCAGAGTTTGCAGCAAGTGTAGCCCCACCTGATCTCAAAGAGTGGAGATCAAGATTAGCACCTTTAGACACTTCTGTTAATTACCCAAAACGGTTTCTCTAGCTCGAGTGTAACTCAATGGCTTGTCCTTGTGAATTAATTTACTTATACCTCGGGAACGGAAACCTGGTCTAAATAAATAACAATTCATCTCTGTAGTCTGAGCCGTAACGTCCAATTAACGCTTTAACATTGCATAAGGACATGCTACTGAATGACCCGTTGCAATAACCAATTCGCTGCCTTGTCTTAATTGGTCAGTTTTGCTCTTTCGAATGCTAACTGAGAAGTAATGATCATGAAAAACTATATCGTTACATCGTAAATTTCTAAGCTCATCATATCTTAAAAAAGCAGAAAACCCTAATGCAATCAAACATAAACCTCTAACAGTTAAAACGTCTCTGGAATTTGTGTACTTTTGACAAATCTCCACTAGCATGTCTTTCGTTATTGGCTCATTCTTCGTTACTGGCTTAGATAGTGTGCGTTTAGCGGAATCTAGTAAATTTTTCACATATGAATTATCAGTTGGATCGTCTACACCTTTAAGGCAATGGGCCCACTTAATACTGTACACTGTAGATACTATCACACTGTATATGCTCATTTTCCTCATTAAGTCAGTTATATACATTGCCACCAGAATTGGTGACGCGGGAATAGGTATACCACCTTTTTCAAGAATGTAATTTTCCCATTTCTTGAAATAACAGAAATATTTACTTGACGTATTTTCACTTTTTGATGTTACCAAGGAACTAGCCATGTGTCCAACCAAACCCTCAAACTGGGATGTATCTATATCAATTTTGTCCAGCTCCACTCTAATGGATTGTTCCAAACCTAGACCTGAGCGAAATAAAAAACATCATTAAAAACATATTCGAATAGCCATTAATCCGAAAGACAAATGTCGACCATCAAATATTCAATTTTTCCTCTACCTCTTCTAGTTAGCAATCCCGGTTCATAATTAACGTACTGACTAATGAAAGCTGCAGCATTCAATTCATTGGGAAATAGCACAGGCCAAAATGGGGCCAATTTCCATTTTGGAACTACGAGTGTGCAACAACATTTTTCTTGCAGTATTTTACTGACACACTTCAATATCAATCTAGGCGGTGGTACCAGCCAGTTATTTTCACCAGACCATTTTTGTAGAAATGCGTTAACACCCGACGTGCCTGGACACCAAAAACGGGAATTGAACTTAAGACATTTTGTATTGTAATCCTGAGCGAATCTATCGTGTGTATGCAAACCCCATTTGTAATTAAGCTCTTTGTAAATTTTGTCTGCTATAGACCAATCATCACAATTGTAACTACGACTTAGGAAATCAGCTCTTTCGTTTTCATTTCTTGGTATCCATTTCGGAATTAAAGCAATGTTATGTTGTTTACATTTTTCACCAAAACTTAAAGCTTTTCCCTGTAACTGCATATTTTTACTACCAATATTTATAATAGTACAAACATTTTTATTATCCGAATTGACTATCACAGTCTTTCCCTGCAGCGTATCCGTATGAGAAAAAATGGATCTACGCACTGCTTTCAGCTCTCGCCATGTGGAGCTCGATCTTGTCTCTGGCTCAGACCAAGTACCTATGACTTCACTGTCAGTGACATTCTCTATAAAACAACCAAATCCAGATCCACTGGCGTCAACAAAGACGTTTGCAACATTGCAATCAAGCTCTTCACTGTAATCCATCAAATGGATAGAACATGTATTTAGTAATTTCATATTTTCCTTCCAAAACAATAACTCCTCAAATGCAAGTATATCCAATTTCACCGGGGCATCCCAACTTGCTCTACCGGATATGCAGTTATATAAATATCTAGTTCTCAAACGCACCACTTTACCCATGACGCAATGCATAGACAGCAATTGTCCAACCACCCCGGCTACCAACCTGACTGCTATTAATACATTTCCTTTCAATACTTTGGATACAATGACCCCTATGTTTTGCTCCGCCCTTTCTATCCTATGTATTGCAATAGATAAAATGCCAAGTTTTGTATTCCAGTCTAAACCCAACCATGAAACACCCAACGAAGGAAGCCAATTGCACTTTTCATTCGCAATCAGAAAACCAAACTTTATCAGGTCATTTCTCATGAAATGACTTGCATTTAACGCTTTTTCATAAGGCTGATCTCCCCCTAACCCATCGTCGAGAAAAACAATTATTTTAAATCCAGATGCTCTCCATGTTTTAACAACTGTTCTCATTAATTCAGTAAATATATATCCAGCCGTGGAAATACCAAAAGGAAGGACGCAGAAAACATAGTATTTTAAGCAATTTCCAACCAACCATGCAAAGCCTAGGTAAGTTTGATGCTCAGGGTAAATCATAATATGATGATAAGCTCCCCTTATATCAAATGAGAACAGGTAATCTCCCTTTGAAAACATTTGTCTCGCTACTGACTGATCTTCATAACATTTGTACTTGAATAAATTTGGATTTACATGTCGACCGTCTAAAACTAGCCGTAGTTTACCCTTTTTACCGACCGCGACTGTTAACGGATTTGTAATGTGCGGAGCATCCGTCACTTCACGCACACATCCCTTTTTCAATAACTTTTGAATTTCGTCTGCTACGAAATCTGAATTGTCAATTGCCGATTTATTATTTTTTAAAAGAACTCTACAAGGAGTGTATCTCAAAGGTAATTTGTATCCGTTTTCAACTATGTCCATAATGTAATCGCTTGCACCAGACTTTTTCCAATGCGACCCACAACACTTTAACCTGCCAACTGGCGATTCTTCGCATTTAACGGACTCGTTTGCAGACGGACATGGTAATTCAATATTAACATTCTTACATGTAATATGATCAACTAAATTTCTACTTATCTTTGAACTTCTGTCTATATGTACTGTGTCTATCACCACTCTGCACTCCGACTGCCAATGGCCGGTTTTCCCACAACGGAAACAAGACCCTGTTCTACGTGAAGTATAACCCTTAGCGCCCATCTCAGTCGCTCTAACTGCCTCCTTGGTTGCAGGTTGTTGGTACGGAGTAATCCTTTTCTGCCTATCTCGTCTCTCTTGTCTAACCCTCCTGTCCGCATGGTAATGCGCACAAGAAATACGCTTCTCGTCATCTGAATCGTCTGCTAAAGGATTAGCCTCATACTCTTGGACCACTTTCCATCCGTGCTCGGAAGAATCAGCCAATTTAATGCACTTCTGCCTATGATTCAAAATAGTTATACCTTCAGCAATCTTGTTACGAGCCGATGTTAGGTTAATGTCCGAATTCGACTGCTCGGCTTCTTGAACAAGTCTCCCGGCCTGGCTAAGGGTCTCCAAAACCTTATTGTTGAGTCTACTCTGTTGCTCATGACCCTTCTTCCGAAATGAGTAGGTATCGGCACCAGCACTCTGTTGAATGTAAATTTGACATGTACTGCTTGCTTTCGTCCGGTAGAATGACCATTTCCCGCCATCACGAACAATATATAGCCATAATTCCCGCCAAATACCTTGCTACCCGTGCACCCAAGCGCTTACGTATTAACCCTTGTGTATACGCTACGCGAAGACAAATATTTCACTCTCTTCTACGAAACGCGTGAAATATATATTATGCTTACATCAGTCAACACAGGGGTACTCGACGGGTTACTTTCAGCTGGACATTCTGTCAACACAGGGGTACTCGACGAGTTATTTTCAACTGGACATTCACTTTTACGATGCCCCAAGGCTTTGCATGACAAGCATGTCCACTCGTTCGTGCATTCTGCTTTCTTGTGTCCAGGTTGAAGGCATTTTCCACACACATCATTTTGTTTATCTGTCTTTTTCGCTTGTCCAAAATGAATGACTCTCCCTATGAAGTGTGCAAAATACATTGTAGGTGGCAGGGGTTCTTTTAGGGTGAGCGTTTTAACAATGACTATACGATCATCTATTTGACAGTTCATCAAGTGGCCCTTAACACGCAGCAGTTCACGCGAGATGCTTATAACATCTAATTCTCTTTGGATAAGTGTATGCTTTATGACGCTATCGTCAACTGAGAGCGGAATGTTTTTAACTCGCACACGAGTTGTTTCCTCACTATCTAGTCTGAGAGGATTGGTGTGTAGCAGATCGATGCATTTGCCCCTTATGGTTACCCATTGTGTTAACAAGGCAACTTTATCCTCCAGATTGTCAACATAAATCCTCCACATGCCTTTTACTCTCTGCAGCCCTCTGATATGTGTTGGTTTAATAACCAATGCAATGCTAATATAAAGCTCTTCATGTTTAAGTCATTCTGATTGCGTCGGAATTCGCTCACCAAACAGTTTCTTTTCAGACAAGAAAACTAATGGAACGCCGCCATTTTTGTTTACATGACGATCGTTCGACACCTCACTTGGAATGTGTGAACGAGTTTTCTCCTCTATAGGCATGTTTTAAGAGTTGATTGCTCTTGTCAGAAGATTCTGTATATATTTAAAAATCGCTTACTAACAATTTGTCACCGTTTTATTTGTCAACGGATCGGAAATATTTGAACAATCTTGGTAAAGGGTGCCCCAAGGAACATTTGTGCAAAATAATTTTCAAATCGGGCCAGTACTTTTGGACAAGAAGATTTTTTAAAGTTTTAACAATGCACATATAAGGAAAATAAGCTCCGCCCCCTGGCGGCCATGTTTTTCAACGGATCGAAAATATTTGAACAATGTTGGTAGAGGATACCCCAAGGAACATTTGTGGAAAATAATTTTCAAATCAAGCCAGTACTTTTGGACAAGAAGATTTTTTAAGATTTGGTAATTTTCCGCTTTTCTGTTGCCGCAGCAACCAAAGTTCTCGATGGAATTTAAATTTTTGAACAATTTTGAAAGAAGTCTATTAAAGAAACATTCTTGTGAATTTTGGTTGAAATTGGTCAAGTGGTTAAGGAGGAGATGATCTAAATGTCTAAATGTTAACGACGGACGACGGACGACGCCGGACGGACAAAAAGTGATCAGAATAGCTCACCTTGAGCCTTTGGCTCTAGGTGATCTAAAAAGTAACAGTTTTTGTCCGGATAACAAGTAACAGGACAAACGGCAACAGTTCTAATATTTCTATTTCAGATTTAATTTATTTTTTCTTTGATTTATCCTGTTTCTTTTTATCCTACAATCCTTCCGCATAGATCAAAGATTATTTGTGGAACAATTTTTTAAAAAGAGTATTTGGAAATGTACTCGTGCTCCTCTGACCATTTTGTTATAATAAGGTTGACATTTCGAGCCTGATTGAGCTCCACTGTTTATTTTCCTGTTTTGATAATGCAATAATTGTTTATAATTTACACCGGCCCCAAATGTCACCAAATAGTAAATGTTTCACTCTATCATTCTAATATGCATGAAATATATACAACATATCGTGATCGGATGTTAAATAATTCTTTTAGATCGATCTGAATTTTGTTTTCAGCTCATTCATCCTTAACCCTTCCCTAGTAAATAAATATCTGCCAACGTCTCTGCAAACAACAAAAAGGCAAATGTGGAAATTATTAAAAATAAATTACGATTTTCATCTTAAAATAAAGTAGAAAACGGAACATGACAAGATTGGTTTCGGAATACTCGTGATTTCTATTTAGAATACATTAAAAACAATTTTGGGAAAAGTTTACATTTGAGGACATAAAATAAAACATAAATAGGTAAAGGAATAAAGCAATGCATGCTTTGATCATTCACACATATGTAATACAGGAAGTGGTCATAAAACATGTATTGTTCTCTTGCATATTGTCCCGGCTTGGTTATCAATAAAATGGATTGATTATCAATCTCATCATCTTAATCATAGTAAAATATTTCGCCAATTTAGTACTTTCCTGTCAAATTTTTCATTATTATGTCTGTTTGTTATAACATTATGTACATCGACCCATAACTGATAAGGGATGAATTAATGTCACTCAACTCTTTGAATGAGTAGGGGTAGGAAAACGCTTGTACAGCAAGGTGTTAACTCTTTGCTCCATAAGCATTTTCTTGGACTCTTCCAAATTGAAAGGATTCATTCCACACTTATAAGTAATGTTAGAATTACGCACACATTTACTGAAGATTTCAGATCTAAACTCTTCCTACACTGTTTTCAAATGCCTGCTCTACATTAGCTGCAGGGAAATGCAGTATCATGGAGCAAAGGGTTAATATCACTTTCTCGTAGTTAAACACGTTTTAACATTCATTCATTCGTCTTGTACTGTAAATGGTTGTAAATGAAAGTGTCTGTTCTGTTCCCTAAGCAAAACAACACCATTTTTGGATGATCTAGTCTAGAAGTGATGAAACTCCATTATTATGTCTGTTTGTTATTACAGTATGTACAACGATCTTTACATGTTGTGCAAACATATTTATATTATGACAGTATATGGTTATGTGTTGTGGTTTTGTACTTACATTCTGACAGGTTTTTATTATATTATGTCAGTTCAAAGGTTGGTTTTCGTAAAGTGGCTCTCAAATATTACCAGTTACCCAGAAAGAAATGAAATGAATTGAAATAAATATGTTCATGTTGAACCGGTGTATTTTTTTAAATAATATATCTATTCCAATTCTTTAATCAATATTGATAGATCTTTTACTCAAGACGTCATATTATGCTAGCAACAAATATCAACAAGTTACAGTATAGTTCAGTTTAAAGTGGCCGACGAAATAAATACATTATTGGGTTTGCTACTGACCCACTACGGAAATATAGGGGGTCTGTTGGACTATGTGCGACTTATTTTTCGATCCAACATGACAAATGTTTGAACAAGAACTGAATTTGATGGAAATTAATGTTCTTATGAATTTCAATGAATATTTGAACATACATTGAACCTCTGAAGTGTTCAGGGGCTTTTGAAACTAGGCCTTGTGATCTAGTTTCTGACTCCACATATATGTAATCGCGTTTATAGATTGACCTAGATTTGATGACGATAAATATTCATAAAGATACGGATTTGATATAAAATATGTTCTCTACGGTTTCCATAAGGAATTTGAGACGAACAAAGTTTATTTAAAGTAGATAACTTGTAATTTAAATGATGTCCAGAACATACACAATATAAGTCTAAGGGGACATAACTCTTTGTGTTTTAAAGCAATCTTTGTTTCACTTGCCGTCTAGCCTTTCAATATGTAGGTTAACATTTCCATACAGTTTTAATCAAATCCATCCACCAATGCCTTAAATATGGCACAGGACGGTAGACGAACGGACGGACGGACGGACAGACAGACAGACAGACGGACGGACAAACATATCCCATTCATATTTGCCCATGATTAACAAAGTAGTAGATAATGTCCATGCAATATTATATTGTTTAGTTAGTTGTTTTTCTTATATTCTGTCGTGACGTTATTACATCTTGTGCTATCTGTGGTAACTTTATATGATGTGCAAACGTTGTGATATGTTGTGGATAGTTTCAGCAGGGTGATATTTCGCCTTGACACCGGAAATAAAAGCGCGAATGTACGGAATGTGACGATAATGCCGTAAAGGGTAACGCCCGTAAAGCAAACAATTAAAATGGCGTCGCCGTGGCAAAATATAAAGATGTATTTACATAATATAAAGATGTATCCACATAATATAAAGATGTATCTACATAATGTAAAGATCTATCCACATAATATAATAAAGTATGGACATAATGTAAAGATGTATCTACATAATACAAAGATGTATCTACATAATGTAAAGATGTATCTACATAATATAAAGATGTATCTACATACTATAAAGATGTATTTACATAATATAAAGATGTATCCACATAATATAAAGATGTATCTAGTAATGTAAAGATGTATCCACATAATATAATAAAGTATGGACATAATATAATAAAGCAAGCACATGATATAAAGATGTATCTACATAATATAAAGATGTATCTACATGGTATATATAGGATCTGACATGAGTTGTCATTTTATATAAAGTTTTATTAAACGAGTTCAAGAATTTTTTTATTAAGCGAGCCTTTGGCGAGCTTAATAATAAATTTCTTGGACGAGTTTAATAAAACTTTATGAAATGACAACGAATGTCAGATTCTTTTTATCACATGACGAAAACACACAAAGAAAATCGGGTTTTCCAAAGCT
The DNA here is from genome assembly GCA_031761405.1 of Serripes groenlandicus. Lineage (NCBI taxonomy): Eukaryota > Metazoa > Mollusca > Bivalvia > Cardiida > Cardiidae > Serripes > Serripes groenlandicus. The sequence continues at coordinate 47,072 of JASEVX010000241.1, forward strand.
ATTTTAATTTCGTCAGTAAATCGTATAACAATGCCACAAATAATTATTCCCGAGGTCATATTCAGCTTAGTTTATTAAAAGGAATAATAAATAACACTCATGAGATATTATATCTATCACATAAAGTGACTTATGAGGCGTATTTCGATAAAAATGTACTTAACGTTTACAATATTTCTAGATGAAATGTACGGGTTTTGGCGCCAAAGTGACTAACGTATGACGTCAAAACGATGACGTGACGTCATTTTACTAGTATTAGGTCATGTTATATTACACACGTTGTATATAAAGAAATACGTAATGGGTATATTACATGGGATACAAGCAACGTCATGTGATAAAAAGATGTATCTACATAATATAAAGATGTATCTACATAATGTAAAGATGTACCGACATAATGTAAATATGTATCTACATAATGTAAAGATGTACCTACATAATATAATAAAAACTGTCAGAATATAAGTACAAAACTACAACACATAACCTATACTGACATAATATAAATATGTTTGCACAACATGTAAAGATCGTTGTACATACTGTAATAACAAACAGACATAATAATGGAGTTTCATCACTTCTAGACTAGATCATCCAAAAATGGTGTTGTTTTGCTTAGGGAACAGAACAGACACTTTCATTTACAACCATTTACAGTACAAGACGAATGAGTGAATGTTAAAACGTGTTTAACTACGAGAAAGTGATATTAACCCTTTGCTCCATGATACTGCATTTCCCTGCAGCTAATGTAGAGCAGGCATTTGAAAACAGTGTAGGAAGAGTTTAGATCTGAAATCTTCAGTAAATGTGTGCGTAATTCTAACATTACTTATAAGTGTGGAATGAATCCTTTCAATTTGGAAGAGTCCAAGAAAATGCTTATGGAGCAAAGAGTTAACACCTTGCTGTACAAGCGTTTTCCTACCCCTACTCATTCAAAGAGTTGAGTGACATTAATTCATCCCTTATCAGTTATGGGTGAATTGGGCCTCCATTTACAGTGTGGAAAACAGTGCATGGAGAGATCAGATGGCTCTAATGGGCATTCTGAACTCTGCCTTTCAAGTTTTTAATGACTTTCTGTTTTAGGTGCATGAAATGTCTATTTCTGGAACAATGTTCAATATTAGACATGCAACAAAAGCACTATATGGCTTTATGCGCTATATGACTGACCGTCAAGATCTACCATTACTATGTAACATGGCCCTCAATGCAAAAGTTCATAGCAATAATGTCTCAAACAAACAAAAAGAAACTACAATCTTGCTAAATATATCAAGGAAGCTATGTTAATAAGAAAAAATACCCTTGATGATATTGCTGTTTCTTAATGTATATTAACATTGAATTGTTTGTATTTGTATGTAATTTTATGTAATAATGTATTATGTCTGTCTTTGCAATATAATTATTTTGTAAATGGCCAAAGGCAAATATATTGATGATTGCCAATAGATATGAATGATGAAAACTATGCTTTGTGCAAGTGGCCTTGTGTTGACACATATGACACATATTTAACCCTTAAGCATTTTCTTGGACTCAAAATTGAAAGAAGTAATTCACCACTTATCAGTAATGACTGACATAGTGGTAAACACTGCAGAAAAAGTTCAGACTGCTCGTTACGAGCAATCTGAAATCTCCTTCCACTGTTTTCAAATGCCTGCTTTATTGGGTGCAGGGAAATGCGGTATTATTGACCACTCGTGATTTCTTTGTTTACCATTTATTTCTCTTTGCAATTTGTGTTGATTTGTTTCACAATGGCAACTGACTCCATTTAAACTGAATTGGATAATCTCCATAAATACTCGAACATAGTCGCGAAAATGATAATAACCGTCCATATTTGACCTCTCGGCGCATTATTTTCTAAGCATTTGTTAAACTTGTATTGTTGCAATCGCGCATTAAATTGTTCACTGATGTTCCAACAACATTATAAAGATATTTGTTGGGTGATCTTAACCTTTTAAATGCAGTTTTGTTGAAACCATGATGAACTATATTTTCCGTGCAGTCTCACCCTAAAATGCGTTGTATGTTTACAGCAATTGGCCTGCAAACTCCGAAAGATGGTATTACTATTATGACCAGCGGCTAAAAACTATGATGATGTAAAAATGTAACGCATACAATGGGTGGACAAGAGAGAGCTATAGTTTTGAGCAAATTGTATTTTTAAAACAATTTTTAAAAAGTAGATTCCTGTATATACGTACAGACCCTGTATATCAGGTTGTTGCAAACCAATACAAACATGTATTGTAACAAACTAATAGTAACATATATTATAATAAACTAATACAAACATGTATTGTAATAAACTAATACAAACGTCTATTGTAACAAACTAATACAAATATGTATTGTAACAAACTAATACAAACATACATTCTAACAAACTAATACAAATTTGTATTGTAACAAACCAATACCAACAAGTATTGTAAGAAACTAATACAAACATGTATTGTAACAAACTAATACAAACATGTATTGTAACAAACTAATACAAACATGTATTGTAACAAACTAATACAAACATGTATTGTAACAAACTAATACAAACATATATTGTAACAAACTAATACAAACATGTATTGTAACAAACCAATACAAACATGTATTGTAACAAACTAATACAAACATGTATTGTTACAAACTTACACAAAAATATATTGTAACAAACTATAAACAAAACTATACAAACATCTATATTAACAAACTAATACAAACATGAATTGTAATAAACTAATACAAACATATATCGTAGCAAACCAGGGATGTTGAGTCCAGTAATATTATTCTTAGCACTTTAGGAGAAATACTAGAGACTGTAAAGAACATGGTCAGGTGGTTTCTTTGCCTTTCTTTAGCACAGCATAGAGGAATTTTGAAATATATGTTAATGCTTTTTTGTTCGTAGAGTTCAAGATATTTCTAAACGTGTACATGTTTGGATTTATACATAGAGATTTATGTATTACTTTGGCCGTAATATGAAAAAGGCAAGGCCTCATCACGAGCACAGCGTCTTTAATGGCTCTAACCTGTAGGTATGTGACTACCATGCTGTTGTACACTATTCCTACTTTATCTTTTGGTGCAAAGTCAAATCTTCAACAATTTCAACATTCAATTCATCACATGAACATAATCAATAAAGAAAGGTAAAAAATAACAATAGTGAAAACAAGCCTTTCCTTCAATTAGGCTTAGTGACATAGTTTCTGGGTTAAAACTTAAAAGCAATGTTCAAAACATCCATTCTGACAGAGTTTCAACATGCTAACATTAAAAGAACAGCTGTCAGAGTGTTAACAAGATTTTCCTTTAATTTGGTCTATTGATTTAATTTGGTCTATGTTTGACTCGACTTGACCAATATTTGAACTTGGCCTAGATATCAATAATCATCAGGCGAACATTCTGACAAAGTTTCAAGATGTTGAATCAAACCTTGAGATCAAGCATGTTTACAAGATTTTTCTCAAATGTTTTTCTTTGGACCTTAGTGTTGTTTTTATCCAACATGACCTATATTTTAGTCTAGTTTTCACCAAAACACCAATTCTGACAACATTTCAACATGTTAAAATTAAAAATGCAGCATTCAAAATGTCTGAATGTTAACAAAATGCTCCTTCAATTTGGTCTAGTGACCTACTTTCTGACCCACCATGACCTTTATTATTACTAGGTCTAGATATTGTCAAGACAAACATTCTGACAAAGCTTCAAGCTGCTGAAGGCAAAGTGTGGTTTCTAGATTAACAAGATTTTCCTTCAGTTTGGTGGAGTGACCTAGTTTATGACCCAACATGACCCAGTTTATGACTGAGTAAATTTAAACTTAGCCTAGATATTATCAAAACAGTTATTTTGAAAACATTTCAACATGCTTAAGTTTAAAATAAGGCATCCTGAGTATTTTCAATATGTTCCTTCAAATTGACATTGAAACCTAGTTTTTCACCTCACAGGACACTGTCTATAACTTGGCCAAGATTTGATAGAGATGATTCTCTGATAAACTTTCATTCATATTGGATGTTGTAAAATGTTGCCTGTAGATTGTTCACAAGGCAATTGTTGATGGCGTGTGACTGAAGGACATCAGACAAAACGAGATCATAAAAAACACAAACTGTGCAGTAAAACAAAACAGGACTTTCTTTATATATACTACATTTAATTAGACAAAACAAGCTTGATATGATTTTGATAAACTTATCCATTAATAAACATTACCTTGTGTGAAGCCATTAGTATTATATGTAATCAGCTGAAGTTCCTCTCCTGTCATCGTCATAAGAGCTGTAATTTCATCAGTAAATGGGTTTCTCTCAATATATTCCCTTGTTTGATGTTGATGCAGGAAGTTATATTATCCCACAGCCAAAGATGCATGCAATTATGATTGTTTTGACAGGCACCAATGACCAACGGGTATATCACTAACTGCCTATATGAACTACCTCTCCAATTATCGCCATAACAGCTGTGATTCAATGATTGTACAGGTTGATCTCAATCCATTTACTGTTTTGATGTGTATGCAGGAAAGAATATTACCCCACAACCAAAGATGCATGATATTTTCATTGTATAGACAGGTACCAATGACCAAGGTGTATACCACTAACTGCTTATATGAATTTCCTCTCCAGTAATCGCCATAAGAACTGTTATTATATAACCTATAAATAGACGCCTTTTCATTGGCTAAAAAGTATTTTTTTAGAAAAAAACAGTTTTATAAATAGTAACAGGGGAAGACCGGGGAATCCCACGAGCCGCCTATTAATATCCTTCGCCTTTATCCGTACGCTACGGAATTTTCCGAGGCGCGTTCCGAATGACCACGGAAACTTCCGAAGCTCGTTCGGATGATCATGACAATTTATATAAATATAGCATGGCTTCCAGTTTGACAGTACATATTGTCAACATGAGGAAACTACTGTTAGCCGAGGTTAACAGTATTTACCCGAATGTTGACAATATGTACTGTCACACTGGAAGCCATGCAATATTTATTTTATTATACCGAACAAAATTACACGTTTATTCAATTTATTCTGTACCTTTGTAGGGGAGGTGAACATGGGTAGATCTACTACAATGTAACACACACATATGAATATACCGGTTAACAGTATACTGTTAATTGGCACGCGCGTCTAAAAAGTGACGTTATTGTTTGAAATGACGTCATGCACGTGCATAACCAACATTTTAACGCGCATGCCATGTAACAGTTTACTGTTAACCGGTCAAATACGTACTGTTATCATGAGACAGTAAGAAATTGCCCATGATGAGTATATGAGAATTTAACATTACAAAGTCACGTGAGGTATAATAAGATAAATTGAGGGTTATATAATAAAACAGTTATGGGCTTTTCAGCTGTTATACATGATGTTGATATGCACCAAAAAAAACATTATTGAATTTTTTGGTGCATATCACATCATGTATAACAGCTGAAAAGTCCATAGTTGTATATTATTCCATGATTGTATGGGATGTCCTAAATCCATTCTGTTTTAAAATAAAACTTGATACAGAGTATGATTGACTGCTGTTTTAATACATGACATCAGACAATAACTGCAAATAAAAGTGTCTTTATATAAAAATAAAATGATGAATTAAAGAATGGGATTACAAACACTATTTATACCTTTTTCTACCTTTTCCTTTTAAATAGCCTAATATTTAAACAAGAGGGCCATGAGGGCCTTTGCTCTACTGGGATAGTTCTTTGGTCATTTTCAATCCAGAGTATGTATGGTGAAGATCGGATAGTAAATGGAGGCTCTTTTGTCTTCACAAGCTGTATTATAGCAATTTTGACAATTTCAAGGGCCATAATCCAGTCATGCAAGGGCACATCTTGCTGGTTTCGAAAGGAACCGAGCTTACATCAATATTTAATTACTATCTAAGTTTGGTGAAGATAAGATAGTAAATGGAGCCTCTATTGTGTTCACAAGCGCTATTATAGCAATTTTGGCAAATTCAGGGGCCATAATCCAGCCTTGCATGAGCGGATCTGGCTGGTTTGCAAAAGGAACCAGCACTCATCAATATTTAACTACTATCTAAGTTTGGTGAAGATCTAACAGTAAATGGAGGCTCTATTGTTTTCACAAGCTGTATTATAGCAATTTTGACAATTTCAAGGGACATAATCCAGTCTTGCGTAGGCGGATCTGGCTGGTTAGCAAAAGGAACCGAGCTCTCATGGATATTAACGATATTTAACTACTGTATAAGTTTGATGGAGATACAATCAAAACTGAATACTTTATCGCGTTCACAAGCTGTGTTATAGCAATTTTGACAACTTCAAGGGCCATAATCAAGCCTTACATGGGTGGATCTGGCTGGTTTGCAAAAGGAACCAAACTCTCATCAATATTTAACTACTATCTTAGTTTGGTGAAGATCGAATAGTAAATGGAGGCTCTATTGTGTTAACAAGCTGTATTATAGCAATTTTGACAATTTCAAGGGCCATAATCCAGTCTTGCATGAGCGGATCTGGCTGGTTAGTGAAAGGAACCGAGCTCTCATGGATATCTAACTACTGTATAAGTTTGATGGAGATCCATCAAAACTGAAGACTTGATCGCGTTCACAAGCTCTATTATAGCAATTTTTACAATTTCAAGGGCCATAATCCAGTCTTGCATGGGCGGATCTGGCTGGTTAGCGAAAGGAACCGAGCTTTCATGGATATCTACTATAAGTTTGATGGAGATACAATCAAAACTGAAGACTTGATCGCGTTCACAAGCTGTATTATAGCAATTTTGACAACTTCAAGGGCCATAATCCAGTCATGCAAGAGCATATCTGGCTGGTTTTCAAAAGAAACCAAGCTCTCATCAATATTTAACTACTATCTAAGTTTGGTGAAGATCAGATAGTAAATGGAGCCTCTATTGTGTTTACATGCTCTATTATAGCAATTTCAAGGGCCATAATCCAGTCTTGCAAGGGCGGATCTGACTGGTTTGCGAAAGGATCCGAGCTCTCATAGATATCTAACTACTGTATAAGTTTAAATTGAGATACAATCAAAGCTGAAGACTGTATCACGTTCACAATCAATTGTTTACAGACGCACGGACACCACACCACGGCATAAGCTCTTCTGGCAAGAGGACCATAATGATCCTATATCGCTCACCTGATTTTATCAAACTTTTTTACCATGTACATATAAGGAAAACAAGCTCCGCCCCCTGGCGGCCATGTTTTTAAACGGATAGGAAATTTTTGAACAATCTTGGTAAAGGGTGCCCCAAGGAACATTTGTGCAAAATAATTTTCAAATCGGGCCATTACTTTTTGACAAGAAGATTTTTAAAGTTTTAACAATGCATATATAAGGAAAACAAGCTCCGCCCCTTGGTGGCCATGTTTTTCAACGGATGGGGAATATTTGAACCATATCGGTAAAGGGTGCCCCAAGGAACATTTGTGCAAAATAATTTCAAATCGGGCCAGTACTTTTGGACAAGAAGATTTTTTAAGATTTGGCAATTTTCCCCATTTCTGATGCCGGAGCAACCAAAGTTCTACTTGGAATTAAATTCTTTGAACAACTTTGAAAGAGTACCACCTAAGGACCATTCCTGTGAAGTTATTTTGAAATATGTCTATTGGTTTAGTAGGAGAAGTCATTTGTAGGAAATTGTTAACAGACGACGAAGGACGCCGGACGGTGAGTGATCACAAAAGCTCACCTTGCACTTCGTGCTTAGGTGAGCTCAAAATAGACCAGAATTGAAAACAATATACATGTATATTAGTTATGTCAAAAGGCCAGGCTTTGGGTTCTGCAACCAGTTTTGTTTAAGACCAATTGGTACCTCTGTGCAGTCTTATCTGGAGTATTCCTTTAAACCAATTACTTTAAACTTATCTTGTTTACATCAATTGTGAAACAAGCTTTAATCTTATTTTAATCACGCTCAATGTCCTGGAGATACAACCAGTTCTTGCTCAATTTGTGCGGAAAATCCCAATCTTCACTGAATTCTGATTCAGATATTTGGGGCATTTTTTTAAGAATTTAGTGGATTTGAGGAACTATGTTTTCAAAAAGCTGTCTGCTGCAGAGGCGTCAGAAAGCGTCTATATGAGGGAAAGGGTTAATTGACATATGATTATTATAATTACTGATGATACAGAAGAATTATATCTATATAAAAATAAATATTTCTGTTAAATTAAATACACCAGAAGGTATGAAACTTATATTCGTGTTTATCTTATGAAGATGACATTTGATCTTACAGCATATGATGTTTGAAAGTATTGTTATAAAAGGTCAAATTGTTCACAATATGCAACTATACTTCTGTAAATGCTTTCGAATTAAAATCAATTGTACATTTTCCAATTCTTAAGATTTAACTATTTTGCCTGATGTTTTTATACTTACTTGAATGATGTTTAGCTGCAGAGTGGATTCTTTTAAAGCATCGCATTGGTCCTGACGGCTTCCAGAATTCTCGACCCCAATTTCCTAAGAATAGCTAACCCCAATTTAGAACCCAGTTTATATAGGTGTGAATGGATAATGGTTCTTTTGTTGTATAATCACTACATTTAGATAATGATTAATGTAATAATTATGTATGTTTAAACATCGTTATAAATTATCCTATATCATGGTTTTCAAAGAATTCTTAAGATTTGAAGTATTGTTTGATAGAGGACATTTCCTCCTTTTCTCACAATTTTCCTAATTCATTTATATAATTATACCTTAGCCAGAAGCTAACCCGTCATATACATATTCTCCTTTCTCACCACAGGTTTTCAAAGTCGTCTGCAGCAGATTAACTTTTTAGAACACATCAAGATCATTTAAATAATCAATCAACAGGTAATCAAGTATCAATAATCAGTCAAGCATCATACCGCTTTTTTTATGACACTTGTGCGTTAAACCATCCATTCACATCTTTATAAACCGATAATGGGGTCGCCTAAAACTGGGGTCGAGAATTATTTGGGTCGAGATTTCTGGCTACCGTCCTGACATGCAATGTGCCTTGTTAAGATTCATTTTTGATTATCACATCCTTTATCACTTGTAAAAACATTTTTTGTTCAGAACACACAGCACAAGGCATGCCCATATAAAGCTGTCTCGGCCATGGATATGTCTCCAGTCAAGTCTTTTAGAAAACTTGTTCAAACTTCCTTTTTTGGACACCCGGTATGTCTCTTGAATACACTGGGGACGTTTCGTCTTGGGTTCTTTTAGTCTAAAACGCTGTTAGTTTTAACTGATTAGCCATTAGTCTTATATTTTCCGTCCACATTGCAAATGTGTTCAGCACTAAAAAATGAAGTGGATGCCATGCAGTAGAAACGTAAGATATTACGTCATTAAATGTGTAAACAATTTGCACTCCAGAACTTCGAAGAACACTCCTAAAAAAAGATTTACTTTCTTATGTGCTATTTTAGTGATATTTATGTTCCGGATCACTAACGAATCAAATAGTGATAGCTTGAATAAAGAAGGTGAGAATTTAAAAGAAACTTTTGCAGTTTAATGGCAAAATATCCGACCATTCATCTTATATTTGTTGTCTGTCACACACATGAACAATTTGAACATTTCTGGACTAATTTTATTTCCCTGGGTAATTCAGAGAGTTCCGAATCGAGTGAGAGTGTTTTGGATCACATGATTTGTTATTTATTAAAAATAGATTTCTGAAAAGTTGAAGTTGTAAAATGATTACATCTTATCACGTGACATTAAACAAATTATAGAGTTAAGTTTAGTTCTGATATCATCATTATTTCTGGCTAAGATACTTCAAAACAAAAACTATATGCAGTTTATGATAAATTTACAGAACATTGAAAAAGTAGATCATCGGCAGATCTATATTATGCCTACTCATTGTTCATTACAAACAAGCTTTTCACATTTATTCAAGCAAGAAAACATTAGAAAGTAGTTTAACTGTGAAAATGTATTTAAATATTGCAAAAGATACAATTTGCATTCAGTTCAGTGTGCACGTCGCAGCAATGTTTATATGTTACGCATCAAAAGCTGGTCCAAAACTGACATGTATAATACAGGATGATGCATTAACAACATTTTCCCCAAATTATCTCCATCTTCACAAAATTGTTTTCAAAATATTAAAGTAAGAATAGATGAACAAATTCATACAAGTTTTACCGATTTTTATTTTTTTATTGTGTAGATATATTTTATAATTGTCTTTGAATTGCAAACGGCGTTTTTGGATAAACGGTGCATCTGTAAAATATCGCGGTGGTAATTTTAAGACTGCATGATTTCAGAGAAAAACATCATCGATTTTGAAAAGGAGAGATCGATTTTCAATCGAAATTGATTGAATTTTCTAAATATATCAGGTATATGTATTTGTAAACATTGTTTCTATGCCGATTTTCTAGAAAACAATGTTCTGATCCGGAACTACCAGTGATCCGGAACTCACATACAGTACTAACTGTAAAGGAGCAGTCCCTGTGATTCAACTCTGTTTTGGTGTATTTGGGAAGAGACATAAATACATGTCTCTGATTTGTGTCACAGGGTGTATGTTCAACCAATTTGTACATCGATCTTTGACCGTCCGAAGTAGTTTTTGGCAGTGAGAGTGAAACAAATTTACCACGAAGAGCATCTTCGATCAGACAGCTATCCCATCGCCAGGAACATCCGTCAATTAATGCAAAACATTTAGATTTACAATACAGCTAGATTTTGTATCTTTACCTACAAGATCGTCAAAATGAAATTGTCTGTGTTAATGTACGTTACGAAAACGAGAGATAAAAATTCTTACCTAAAGCAAAGTAACTCGTAGCCCATAGGTTCTGGTTATCAGCCTTTGCTGTAAACAAAAAAGTTGTTGTCGTTATCTCGGGAACCAGCTTGATTTGGACGGATGTGACATCGGCCGGATATGAATAAATGTCGGTCATGGTTCCCTGCTTTATTCTATGTAATTTCATTTGGCTGTCATGAGCTGGGCCGTAGTAAGTTTGCACCCAATTGTTTTCCATACTGAATATAGAAAATTTCCCCTTATTAAGGTTAAACCTCAAAACAAGCTGTGCTCGTTATAATCACTGAAATATTCACACTTAAAAAGGTAATGAGTTCGTCCGCTTATTTGTTAGAATTACAGATGTTGCATACTTTATGATACCGAGGAATGCCTTACTAACGGCCTTTTTCTATTAGCAAAAGTAGTTATTGCACATTTTAAAGTTGATAAATGATTGAAGCAGCTTACCATCAAGGATGTTGTAAAACTCTTCAAACTGATTTTCTAACTTGTATTGTCGAAAATTTAGGCATTTTGGAGTGCTTGCTTAATCTGCTTGTCATGTTTGAATGAATTAGAACTTCAAAATGTTATCGATTTCATTAACCAATATTGATTTTGAACCAACATAATATTGGTTATTCCAAATGAAGCCCAGACCGCAGCTATGTAATATGCTTTTGGCACATTTTATCCATTTTATAGAAATATTTCTGTTATTGAAATTTGCATGAACAATTTTATAAATTGAGGATGATGTTTTGTTAACATTATTTATAATGCCATACCAAAAACCTACAATTCTTTTCTTAATGGTTACCGATAAAGGATATCTACCTAGATCACCACATAGCATTACATTAGGTGTACGTTTTAGACGCCCGTTTTGAAAAACGGATCGTATTATAGTTTTACCTGCGGCGTACGGGCGGGCTGGCGGGCGGGTGGTGTCCAGTATATTGTCAGCTAAATAACTTGAGACGCCTTTGTTCCATCATCATCAAATTTAGGCAGTTTGTGTACTGGCATAACATCTTGAACAAGTTCGATGACTAGCCATATCGCTTAAGTCAATTATGAGTTATCGCCCTTTAATTATAGACATACCTAAAATTGGTCTTGTCAGCTAAATAACTTTAGAAGCATTTGTCTAATCATCATCAAATTCTAGTCAGAATGTGTATGGGCATAATATATTGTAAAAGTCTGATAACAAGCCATATCGCTCTAGACAATTAAGAGTTACCGCCTTTTAGTTATAGAAATTACCTAAAATTGGTCTTATCAGCTAAATAACTTCAGAAGCCTTTGTCCCGTCATCATTACATTTGAAAGGAAAGGGTATTGGCATAATATCTTGGTCAAGTTCGATAACTAGCCATATCGATAGAGTCCAACTTGTCTAGTTTATCTAGTTTATTGCAGCATGTGTCCAACAATGATAGCTTTGAGAAAATCTCCTCGATGGAAGAGCTCTACCAGTATCTACAAGTATCTATGTCCAAGTATGACAGCTCTCCATCAAGAGATGAGTCAGATTCCCTTTCGTGCCGAATTCGCTTGTTAGATTGTCGCGTTGTTGTGCTTGATGCCATTGGGCTAAATGTGTTAACGTTCATATTAAACTAACAAAGTACATATATGACACATATGATAAAATTGAAAATCCGACAAACAGGTAGACAGACAGAAAGAAAGACAGACAATTATAACAGACCAGGAAAACGAACTTGTAAAGAGACAAATACAGACACTCAAATTGGCAGATTATCTAATTGTTTAATGTTAGCTACGTTTTGAATGTTAATACACGAGTTTGCTCTACCAGGTAAAAGACACGGGCTATGATGTTTAAGTTATATATTACTCGTTATATAGTTCTCGTACTTAACATATATATATTTATCAAGATTGTAAATACGGTCGTTGCCCTGTAAATCGCATGCAATATCCACCGTCTTTTTTTCTGAAATGAAACTCGCTAAATCCATGGGAGTACGGTCTGTCAAACGGATTGAAAATGGATGTAGTCTAGTCTATCTTTCTTTTCTTTTAAATCTATAGGTGCTTTATAATTTTCGTGTGAACTAACATTTTTACGAAAAAATTAAGAAATAAATGGATCTGAGTATGAAATATTGTATCCTGTTCGTATAACAATTCGACAGTAATACGTGTGAAAGCTCGAGCCGAAGGCTCGAGCGAAGCACGCCTATAGGTTACCCGTACGAACACATCATAAGAGATCAGAAAAGAGAAATTAGTACAATTTTACTGTTTTTCACATATCAAATATAATCCCCATTGGACGTTTATTCAGCTATTTTGCTTCCGGTTTTACTGGACTAAATTTTAGTTCTAACCTTTTATTTCGTTATCGGTAAATCCGCTTTTTTTAACTAACCGGATGTAAACACATCCAACTGTGACGTCATTGTTACGCAAGTGACGTCATTGTAAGGCAAGTAATGAATAAATAACAAAAGGAAAACGACATAAATGGTAGGGAAGGATAGTTTGACTCGTCACAAATGTAGTTCCGTAAATTATGGATTTCGCTCATTGGAAGTACTTTATGAAGGTTAAGTCGACTATTCTGTTTTAGCTGTCATTATTACTTCATGGATATTATATCTTGGGAATACAGAAAAGCAATAAACACTTGAAAATGATAGCAAACATTTCAACGGAAGTTATCGTTCGTTACACTCGCCTCGGATATTATTTTAACACGATGCTTTTCGACACATCACGTGACGTCACATCGTGTGTATTGTTTTTGTCTGTTTCGGCAGGGACGTAGATAAGATATCGGTCATCTGTCATTTGTCCTGTCAAATGATGACCGCATTTTAGAAAACAGCTAAAATATCATATCCTCGACTTTCCAGTTGTATTGACCTTAAGGTTGTTATCTATAAATTGCAGTTAATGTTAGCAAATAAACACAATTACATTCAATTTAAAATTATTTGATTTCAATTTACATTGTTTGACAATTTAAAATTGATGTGTATGAACTACTCTTTGTCAAATTATGAAAGAAAGACCAGAATCAGTGCACCCTGGTTTTGGGGTATGCATATTAATGCATATTAATGTATTAAGCCATATATCCTCCAACCTGATAGAGAGGATAGAGAGGAAAACACTTTCATGCCTTCAAATGAGTCCCCCAGCTTGGCCAACATTCTTTCTGACGTTTAACAAAAGTCATTTTGACCTGCGTCATATGTCTTTCACCAATAAGCTAATAGTCTTTGTGAAAAAGCAGCCAGTTGCTTGGAAAGTATGTTGTGTTAAATACTAGTATGAGAAAGCCAGGAAAAGCATGTGTAGGTGAACTGGCCATTATATGACTGAAAACTTGTTCAAAATGGCGTTAAACCCAAATCAATCAATCAAATGTGTTCATTCACAGTTTGAAAGAAATTATGTCACATGTTGGCAGCAGTACGGCACATACACTTTCTTTCAACAGGCTCATTTTTCAAGTAGATGCATCTGGGGTTTTATCCAAAATTTGTATACTGATCAAACTCTAATATCAGATTAGACAAAATTTGTACTAAGAATTTCAACATTATTTTCACTAGGTTATTTAAAATAAAATACTCTGCATGTATGTATTCAAACTACATTTACAAAAGATTCAAAAGCTATTGACAGCAATATTTTCATAGCTGAGACCACAATTACCAATGATGCCATAGCACTCATGACATTGAAGAGCAAAAATGCAAAATAAAAAGCCTTAAAAGGTCACTGATTGAGGTCCATCTACGAGACAGGGTAATGTACACTAACTATATCAAACTAAAATAATATAAAAACTAACTGAACATTGAAAACTGGAGATAAAGAGGATCAATATCTTTGACAGTGGAAGACAGTGGTGCAGAGGTAGAGCGTCGGCCTCTCACATCAAAGGTCCCTGGTTCGAGTCCCGTGATGAGCGGGTCCTGACTTAGGGGTTTTTCCACACAATCGGCGCAAGTACTGGTTAAGTATACAGGAAGCAGACATCGAGCGTGATTAATATAAGCTTAAAGCTTGTTTCGCAATCGATTTAAAATAAACAAGTTTAAACTAATATCTTTTTAAATTTAATAAACACTCAAAATACTTTGTATTCGAATAAATATATATAAACATTTTGTTTGAAAAATGAAGATAACTGTTTCAACAGAAAAGGTTATATTATAAAATCTTAAAGGCAGTTCATTATTTCATAATTAATGTCAGCAATAAGTCAGATAGAGACCTCACGTAAGTGTTCTGTACTCTGATATTACTGAAATACCACAGAAATTTATCTGTGTAATTTATTGTGAAATCCATTTTCCTGTGTGAAATTGTCTAATCTATACAATAGAAATGGTAAAAACTGATATACGTTGTATCAAATAAATTCTTATACTTAAGTTTACATACTGGTAACGAAATTAAACATATTTTCATGAACTGCAGCTATTTAAAAGTAAAAAACCCATACTGTAGTTTAATGGTAAAACACCTGGACTAACAAGAGTTCTGAGTTCAAATCTCAGCAGGAACATATTTTGAAAGAATCAACTAAACTTATTAATTTATACACGAAACCATTATGTTGTGGGGAATCATCAGAGTTGTCCTACATTTGTACTTTAACACTTTTCATACTTTTTCATAGACTTCTAATGAAAACTTTTTGTGAAAACAGTTATTTACTCCCTGTACCTTTTTCAAAAGTTTATATAATAGAGCAATAACAATTAGAAAAAGGAACTTGATCAACAATGATGATTCTGGGAAGCTGCAGATTTCCAAGGTCTGATCGGATCCTTCACTATCCATATTGCCTAACGACATATAATCAGTTGTTGACACTAGTACTTATTAACAAACAACCTGATGCTGTTTCATGTTTTAAAAATTAAAAACCAGCAAGGAGATAGGGGTTCGAAGAGAAAATATTGTTGGGTACAGATAATGTTCATTTTGGAGCAATTACACCATTCCGACAATGTATTCAGATTAGTCAAAGACATCGAGTCATTTACATCAGGCAAGGGGCTTAACTTAACCCTTTCCAACATAAATAAAACCTGCAGCAGATGTTTTAAACAATATTGAGGTAAAGAAAGGAAAGTAAAAGTTTAATTAATGAATTGAATTTGAAACATTATGGCAAAAGGAGAAATTGCTATTCATGAGCAGGTGATCATTTTCTCCACAGTATTTTCAGAAATTGTCTGCTGCATATTCCTGAACAATTTTAACCTTAAATGTCTTTAATCTTTTTATGTGTCTTTCCTTGAGTGATTAAAAGAAGTATATCAGGTAAATATTTAAAAGAAATGATATATTGGGGATTTCTATTAATCCTACAGAATTGAACTCATTTCCCTTATATAGACACATACTATTGCAACATCTTTTACATGGGACGTTTGAAAGTATATGTCAAAAAGTACAGTTTTCTCAGATTTTATGCATAGTGTTTTCATCTTTGACTGGCAAGTTTTAAGAGATTTTGTGAATTCGTTTAATTTAACCTACTCCCTAAAAGTAATTGTTATACATGTAAATCAATGTTAGATTCTTTGTTATATAACCCTTACCCACGTACAGACACTTTCTGACGGCTTCTGAAAACATTAGAGCAAATGGGGAAATGCTCAAATTGAGCAATTTCTCCTTTTGCCACAATGTCAGTGACAATGTTTTCAACTCTATTCAATAATTTTACTTAACCCTTTCCCACATACAACAAAATCTGCAGCAGACAACTTTGAAAATATGCCTACATATTGAGGAAAATCTATATAAAGGGAAGTGTTATTATTAAATGGGGTTGAAAACATTTTGGCAAATCATTGAGAAATTGCTCATTATGAGCAATCTATCCATTTGTCAAAATGTTTTCCAAAGTTGTCTTCTGCAGAGGCGTCAGAAAGCGTCTATATGTGGGAAAGGCTTAATAAATTGAGATTTTCAGTATTTTTGCACAGAGGTTTTCAAAGGGTTGCTGCAGATTTGTTGAATGTGGGAAATATATGAAAATTATAGACAATAGACATTTGAATTTTGAGATAGAGTAAAATACACTAAAAGAAAAGAATTAATTCTTCAATAAAAGCAGTTTTTAATTTTTATGACAATGTTTTACACAACAATGCTTCAGATGTTACAAAACTCATCCACATCAAATATGAAACAGAAAAGTATGCTGAACTGACAATAAGAGAATAAAATATGTTTTAGTTTTAAATGATGATACAGGTACATACATTTTAGAGTAATTTCAGTTTTCTTAACCCTTTCCCACACGCAACAAATAGGCAGCCGAATACTTTGAAAACATTAAGACAAAACTTTGGAAAATATCTATATTTAAAAGTGTTATTATTGAATATAGTTGAAAACATGTTGACAAAAGGGGAAATTGCTCATTATAAGCAATATTTTCTTTTGTCACACTGTTTTCAAATGTGTCAGCTGCAGAGGCATCACGAAGCATCTACATGTAGAATACGGTTAACCCTTTACCACTTACAGACTTTTACTGTGGTATCAGAAGCAGGTGACATATAAACACATAATGAGGGAAAAACAGAAATGTCTCGTGATGATTCATTTCTACTTTTAACGTTAAGATTTGCATTTAAACACAGAATTATACTTTCTTACATTAAGATTTTGCCTGCTTCCCACCAGACTATGACAATTTCAAAGTAATCTGATTCAAATTCCTTTTATGTGCGAATACGTACAATATTTACAACAATTAAAGTTAAGATTTGACCTCTATTGTTACAGTTTTTACTTATTTTTGGATCAACTTCAAGCCGAAGACTCAATGTTATCTATTGTGATCACTTATTAATACGGCGTACGTTAAATGATCAAATATTCTCCTCTGAAACTGGTGCTGTGATATTAACCAAACTTCACATGAATATTTTCTTGGTAGCACTTATCAAAAAGTGTTCAAATACTTAAATTATATATAGAACTTTGGTCGCCGGGGATTAGAAAGGGGTGAAAATTGCAAAACTTTTAAATTCTTCTTCTGAGAATCCACTTTCTAAATTCCAAGAAGGAACGTTCTTTGGGTAACCTTCCACAAACTTTTCCAAACCATATTGATTGGTATGGCAGCCATGCGGGTTCAGGAAAGGGAGAATGACACAATTTCACTCTAATGAAAGTGCTTGTCTGCTTTCAATATAAAGAGGTAGAAATTATCCCTTAGTGCGCCTTTACACAATTGGTAGATTAATGATTGATTGTTCGGTGATTTGTGCCGCTTTAACAATTTTAGCTGCCCTGAGAACAAAGTGCTCATGGTGAGTTTTTGTGATTGCTAGGACAAGTTCTAATATTGGTCATGCCAGGTCAAAACTAGGTCAATAGATTACATTAAAGGAAAAGCTTGTTAACCATCTGGAGGCCGAGTTTTTAACTTGAGCATGTTGAAACGTTGGCAAAATAAATCTATTGATGATATCTAGGCTAAGTGTGAATATAGGTCATAACTAGTCAAACACTAGGTCACTAGGCCACAGTTAAGAAACATTGTTAACACTATATATAGAGACTGCATTTTTTTGCTTCAGCAATTTGGAACTTTGTCAGAATGCATGTCTTGATGATATCTAGGGCAAGTTCGAATATGGGTCTTGTCGGTAGAAAATCTAGGTCACGATGCGAAATTAAAGGAATTTCTTGTTAACACTGGAGGCCGCATTTTCAATTTGAATTGAAATTTTGTCAGAAGGATTGTCTTGTGATGATATCGAAAATATGGGTCATGACTTATCAAAAACAGGGGCACTAGGCTAAATTGAAAGGAAATCTCTTGTTTGCTTACTTGGCTTCAAAATGAGTTATTGTCATTGATAGTGGTTGACTTAACTCAGGTGAGCGATTCAGTGCCACTATGGCCCTCTTGTTTCAGCTATATCATGTGTTTCCTTGATTATTGACAAGAACTACTGGTCCATTTATCCTGACACTAGTCAGTCAATATTTGCTTACCACGCAACCATAAATACCAAGGAGCGCAGCCATTACTTCCATTTTTAGCTCACCTGTGCACGAAGTGCTCAATGTGAGCTATTGTGATCATATTTCGTCCGGCTTCCCCCAGTCGCGGAACTACGGGTATTGTGGAGTGCCCTTGGGCAAGGCACATTTTCTAGCCTAGTACTGGTTTGTTTACCCAGGTATCATGAATAATTAAATTTAATTGCGCGCTAAATGACCTTAGCTGTCGATGCGCCATAAAACAATATACATTCATTCATTCATTCATTCATTCGTCCGGCTTCCGTACGTCGTGCATTGTCAGCAATTGCCCTTTTATCACTCTGAAGGCTACATATTGCATCCGATCATCATAAAAAATTATCAGATCATTCATCGAATCTTGGACATATTAGGTCAAACACTAGGTCAAATAGAAGGGAAATCTTGTTAACATGGGATGATGCATTTTCAACTTGAGCATGTTGAAACTTTATCAGAATGGTTGTCTTGATAATATGTAGGTCAACTTTGAACATGGGTCAAGTTGGGTCAAACAGTAGGTCAGTAGATCAAGTTGTAGGAAAATCTTCTTAACACTGTAGGGGCCGCAATTTTGCTTCTGCAGTTTGAAATGTTGTCAGAATGTTTGTCTTGATAATATGTAAGTCAACTTTGAACATGGTCATTTTTTGTCAAAAAGTAGGTGAGTAGATCAAATTGTAGGAAAATCTTGTTAACACACTAGAGGTCGCAATTTTTGCTTAAGCAGTTTGAAATTTTGTCAGAATATCTTAATCATATCTAGGTCATGTTCGAATAAGGGTTATATTGGGTTAAAAACTAGATAAATATGCCAAATTGAACGTATATCCTATTAACACTGTAGATGTCTTAATATTTGTTTCAGCAGTTTGAAATTGTGTCAGATTGTTTGTATAAATCATATCTAAGTTAAGTTTAAATATGGGTCATATTGGGTCAGAAACTAGGTCACTATGACGACTTGAATGTTAATCTTATTAACACAGTAGAAGCCGCAATATTTGTTTCAGCAGTTTGAATTATTATTTTTGGAATGTAAGTCTTAATGATATCTAGATTAAGTTCGAATATGGGTCATATCAAGTCAGAAAATAGGTCACTGTGCCAAATTGAAGCGAAATCTTGTTAACACTGAAGAGGCCGCATCTTTTGCATCAGCAGCTTAACATTTTGTCAGAATCTTTATCTTAATGATATCTAGGCCAAGTTTGAATATGGGTGATGCCGAGTCAAAGACTAGGTAACTAGGCCAAATTGATGGAATTTTTGTTGGCATGTTTAGCTTCAACAGCTTGAAATTTTATCAGAATGTTTGTCTAAATGATATCTAGGTCAAGTTCGAATATGGGTCATATTGGGTCAGAAACTATTGCACTATTGAAGGGAAACCTTGTTAACACTCTGGATGCTGCACTTTTAATTTGAGCCTGATAACATGTAGGCTAACTTTGAATATTTGTCATGCCTGTTCAAAAACTAGCTCAATAGGCCAACTCTTTCGAATTTGGTCAGAATGTTTCTCTTACGTCTGATATCAAGATGATTAACCCTTACCCACAAACAACACATCTGCTGCAGAACAACTTGGCAATGAGTAAAACATCTATAAATGAAAGTATAATTATTGATCAGACATTGTGGCAAAAGGATGAATTGCTCATACTGAGCAATGGTTCACTTGGCGGGACTTTTTTCCTACGTCATCTACTGCAGAGGCGTAAGAAATCAACTGTATTAGGGAAATGGTTGAGCAGAAATGTGACTTCCTTAATATCTTGGTCAAACCATATTGATTTGTAAAACCTACGTAGTCTCCAGGTGGCATCAGAAAAGGGCTGAACTGAACAAATGTTCCGACATTATCAGTTACACATTTGCTTCTATACCATCATGTAGATAATCATTTAAGGGTCATCTTGGCCCTTTATTTTAAACATATTTCATTTAACTTTATTTTAAATTTTCTGAAAGACTTTAGTTTATTATTTTCTGTTCGTAATAATAGACGATTCAAGTAATAGGAATTACAAAAATGTTAAGATCATGTAAAACACATGGCATGAAGACTATCATGGTCTAGTCAATTGCTTTTAAAATAAGTAGTACCTATAGATATGTTATATCTCTATAACCGTTCAATTAAGCTAAGCATATGCTATATACATATGTAAGTGTTGACTCGTGTAACAATAGAATATCAATGGACAGGTAGATTGTTCAGTGAACCACGTATACACGTAAATACCAATGGCTGCTATCGATGATTTAACAACTAATTTAATGAATAGTTCATAAATTGAGCCGAAAGCAGATAGTTTGTGGGTTTAAAAGCGAAATTTTAGAGAGCCAAAATATGCGTGACTAAACTGTAAAGCCTGGTAAACGAAAAGGCTCGTGTCAGTGATTTCGTAATGCGTAATTATTTTTTATATGATAGGTTGAGAAATTATGCAATATGAATAATTTCTATTTTCTAAATCGTCTGCTACAGGTTTCTACAATGCGAAACAATTATATATGCAGTCATAAGTTTTCACACCTTTGTCAAACCTGACATGCTAACCCAAATAGTTCCTAAAAAAGATTGTTTGCATAGAAAAGAGTTTATTTCATCACAAGAATGCAGTGAATATATGATATTGAGTTTAAATCCATTGTAAATGTGTATAGGATGCACTGGAAATAATTGATGTTATCACTTTAAATATTTTGACCTTATTTGAAAGTGAAAGTAGAGAATGATAAACACCGGGTTTGTCCGGGCCCGATTTGGTCCAAAATGATGGTAACCATTTTTGTCTGGTGAATTCTTTCTTGCTTAATGCATGACCTCCCACCCCCATTTTCTTAAAGTGTGACAATTGAGGGCTGAAACTGGTCGATTTACATGGAAATAAATAAAGAATGTGTTTGGTGTATTGTGACCTATAACGAAAGAGATTACAAAATATCCTATAAATTTTGTTTTTATAATTATCAATATCAAATACAAATCAACTTTCAAATTTATGAAATACATTATTATGTATTTATATGTTTCTGCATAAGGTTACGAAATAAGTTACAAAAGGTTACGAAATAACCGAAAATACCCGTTACGAGATCAGTAGGTGACGAAATTACTGGCTCCCCATATTTGCAATAAGATAATTGTAACATCACAAGATATATTCAAAGCCTTGCGGTTAACCAAATGATGCGAAGAACATAAATCAGAGTCCTAACGTTAGTTTCGGTCTCTACTAAATATTTAACAATTTTCTTAGATTGAGTCTTTTCGATTTTTCCACAATGCTTCACTACATCGAAACACTTCTGAATAAAAATGGTAATAATGGCTTTCCCTCTTTGGTGCTAACGATTGTGAGTTAGTATTATGACTGATTTGGTATCAGGAAAAACGGACCAGTTGTACTGGTAAAATAAATGAATATGAATACATGAAGAAGTTAATAAATATATACATGCAAACATAAATAAGATATATATGTTTTTGCAGTTTTTATTTTTATAAAAAGATAGGTTTTTGCTTTATTTATATTAGCATATAACATAACAAGATCAAAATCATTTTTAATTAGTCTCCGAAATGGGTAGGGATGAATGTTATTTTCCCCCGCTGGTTCGAAAACATGTCAACCCATTTAACCCTATATATGCATCAAATCTTCTGCAGACTATGTTTAAAACATGTACATAAATCATAGAGAATTTCTTTATAACATTAATCATTGAAAAGAGTTGAAAACATTGAAGTAAAAGGAGATATTGCTATTTTGAGTAATTTCTTCTTTTGTCATGAGGTTTTCAAAAGTTGTCGGCTGAAAAGGCGTCAGATAGCGTCTTTATATGGGAAAGGGTTAAATAGTAACTATTGAGATACTGGAGTGTAAGATTAACCTTAATAATAGTTTTAACATTCAATAGTGAAATTGTGTAGTATTAAAGCCTATACTCAGAGAATATCCTATTTAGTTGTTATCTTAAATATTTGAAAATTATATGTTCACTTGAATCATACGACATTCGAGTATAATTCATGAATAGTTTTCCATAAAGATATATATATATAATATATATATATAGATATATAGTTTTTATTAGTGGTCTTCGGAGATCGTGGTTAGTCGAGATACTAAATTATAAACTTTTAAACTTTCAGTATGATAAAAGTATATTAATCACTAGTCAAAATCGATCACTGCTCATAGTATCTAAAAGAAAGACTTTATCAAATCAAATGTTAAACCAATAGGCTTATAGCTCAATGTGAGCAAATTCTCCTTTAACTACAATGTTTTCATAAGTCAGCTGCATCATATGCGTTACAATGTGTCTGCACGTGGGAAATGCTAGGTTGAAACGCATGTTACAGTACTTCATGATATTACGGATGTATAAACGAATTTAAGCATCTTGTTTTGAAACTCCGCCCAGTTTTCAAAATATAGTATAAATTTATAGCATAATTCTAAGGGCCTGCACTAGATTAAATAATCTTTTCGCCATCGTTTTCGCCAAATATGAACAGTTTTGGCCACTTTTTGAAAATGTGAGCCAATAATTCGCCATTGGAAGCCAAATATTTCGCAACTTGCTACACATTGTTTCCCTTGTTTGCATCTTTTAAATACGAATTATTAAACAAAAATTAAATTAATATATATATATGTTTCGATTTCTGTTATGTCAAGTGATAGTTTAAGTTTGACTTAAAAAGATAGATAAGATAGAATTGTGTTATTAAATTGGTAAACATTTCAAAGGTGAAAAATGATATCATTCTTAAGCCTCGAATTAAACTTGTAGTGCCTTGGATGACAATATAAACAGTAGATGCATAATATTAAGTCAGACCAGAAACATGTAAATGTTCTTAATACCGTCGACGTAATGCTCAAGGTTCTGCCAGACGTTTTGCATAGTACAAATATTCTTTATATGTTTACTTATCTCCTTTGATGTAACTTTATTTCTATTTTAGATTTCGTTTTAATGAAACATACGAAACATGGAGCACAGGATACTTTACATTGTACTTCTGCTGGTATCTAAGGCTTGCGTCTCCACAACACAAACAACTACGAAAGACACAAAAGACGTTGCCAGCAATCCCAGTGATATAGGATATAAGACGACTATAATTGAGAATGGCAATGTTACAAACAATGAACCTAACACTTCAGAAACTGTTCTCAAACATTGCGCTCTACTCCCAGAGAATGGAAGTATATCGGAGGAGATACAGAAAGCGCTGGACAACGGAATGACAATGCTTCGATTCAAACTAAAGTTCCGTGGAGAGGACTGGTTACCAGATAATGTAAGTGGCAAAGCAACAAGTGACCTGTTTAAGCCTTTCTATTGGGTGAAAACCACAGGGCGGTTCGGAACTAGATTTCTTCTACTAAAGCCCAATTACGGCATCATGTCTTTTCGAAGTTTGGAAATGAAAGTGGAGAAATTCCCAAACATAAACCTGGAGGAATATCCAAACCATTGTATGGACAATTTGTCATATGATGACATTGAAACACTCATTAGAGAACTGATAATGAACAATTTTAAAAACGAATCTGTCAAACTAGATGATACAGACAACGTGTGTAACCTTCACATCACCAATGACGATGGTGCCGACTTCAGGTATTACTGTTGCCATCGGGATGAAGACATGTCTATCACATGCGACTACTTGGAAATGGATATTTGGCTAACACTTATACGGTATGTTATCAGAGTTATCAAGGCCTTTGTTATTCTGTTCTGTCCACTTTTAATACCAAGGCGCTTGTTCCGCAAACTGAGCGACAGTGATTGTTTTAGATATAAACTGGACAAAGCCTATAAGATAATGCTTCAATTAGAGGATGACTCAAAACAAGAACAACGTACATATTTGGACAAGCAGACTATCTACGTGCAACTCTCAGAACTCAAGGACATGGAGAAATTAAAAGCAAAGGTACAGGAGATGTCTATAGGTGAAACAAAAACGTTTGACGTGAATGTAGCTGAACTTCAAACAGATGGAAAACGACTGGTTAATCCGGGTGAAGCGCCGTCACGGATTTTGCAGACTTTATACGAATTCGTGTTCAACTGTCGGGTGAGAGAAATGTCATCTGTTAATTTGTGTTGTGACGCAAATATTTGCAAATACATCCCTTACCGATTTACATGGCACTCATGTGCTAGCGTAATAATGCAGATCTTTCTTGGACTGTTAATTATCACACCATGGGTTATCCGAGTTTCTATTTACTATCAATTCGAGCACAACGAGATGACGATGAGAAAGGAGGCGGCGCGTGATAAAGGTTACGATTTGCCATACCCTGGTAGTTTCACCAGGTATTTGACACCTTTTTATGGACTTTTCATCTTTATGTATGCATTCTTATTCATTGAAACACTTATCTACGGCGTTATTGGGAATAAAATGAAGGAGGAATTTAAGTTTATTTTTCGAAAATGTAACCAGGACATGTTGGCGGACAGTAGAACGAAAGCATTTGGTCAGTGTATGCATTTACTCTTACTACCGTTCACAAGTCTTGGCTGTTGGGTCATACTTGTAGGCGTGTTTATGTGGACGGTATTGATACCCATGGCCGTAGTTTACATGGTATACCACTTGTTTCCGTTAGTCAATCTCTCATTAAGGATGGTCTTTGATTTTATTGTTTACGTCTATCTACATCATGAAATCGAAGAAGGTAACGACGGGTCAGTGTCTGACGACCAAACGGATAATACTACAGATTCATGTTTTGCACAATGCAAAATGGAGATTAAGATAGAATACAATGATATGCGAAGTAAAATGGGTAAAATGGGTAAAACGTTCCTAAAAAAGCACAGAATATCGGATCATCCAATGAGTGGACGATTAATTCAGTTGTGTGTTGTTGTAATGTGTTTAATAACAACATACTCATGTATGGGTCTTTTATTTGAAATTACCATTTTCTTCCTGGATTTGTTTATCTATACGGTGATAGGATGCATACTGTATGCTGATTGTTTAATGACGTACGTTTCGATCTTTGTACTGCTTGTAATATACGGAAGAGATTGCTTTGGAAGCGTTTCTGAACAGTACAGACAATACAGTTCCACATTAAACAATTATTTGATGACTCTTTGTGAGAAACAAGCTACACCAGTTTTGTATGAGAACAGTAAACTACGAAAGAACAGAGCTTTCGCCGTGATGCCGTGTTCGACAAAGGATGACCATTGTGAAGCCGCCGGTCGAAAATGGCCGGACCACAACGATGTCAACGTAACGTACGATTCCGGTCATTTAACGTGGAATGTGAAGAAGGTCGCGTTTTTTCTTACGGAAAACGACGGGCCAATGATCCCGTCGAAGATCTTATTTGATTCCACGCGTTCTATGTTGTATTCGAACAAACCTGGACGATTGTTGCATCTGTACCTGAAAGGCCTTCTCAACTTTACCTGGATTGTTGCTTTCCTAATCTGTGTCTTCCTTGTTGTTATGGCGTTCGGTGAAACAGGAACGATGTCCATGTCGAACCAACTACTTGCAACCATCGGCGGTGGTATCCTGCCTTTCTTACTGAGAAAGTTCGTGTTTGCAGACAACAAACAACCGAAAATAGATCCTGAAAAGGACATAAATTTTAGAGTAGCGGTCCACGATTTTATAAACGAATACGACCAAAATTGGCCCATACACGATCTTGAACTAATCGACCAAAACGGTAGTGTTAAAAAAGAATCGGAAGTTCCCATGCAACCGGAAGGAGACAGTGGTACAGTCATCGCAGAGCCTCCAACAGCTAAAAACGAACAAACACACCACAACAGGGAAAATATAAAAAAAGTGATCATTCAATTTAAAACGTCCGATATTGACAAGGAAGATTTTCCTAGGTTGTACAAGAGTAAGAAGCAACAAACGGCAGAGAAGAAAACACTACTTAAGGGGGACGTTAAGAATGTATAGAAATCAGACCTTCAAAGCTGGTTATATTGTTGTTATCACTGAGATGATCTTAAATAGTTTCCTCAACATATAAACATTTAATATGCTTTGTAACTTTCCCAAGTGTAGACCTTTTACGACGCCCGCGAAACTGACAACTTTTGAAAACATGGTGACAAAAGCAAAAATTGTTCTTTTTTTAATCACAACGTTTTCAACTAAATTTAATTATCATACTCTCATTTATATAGATATTTAATAATTTTGCCCAAATATTTTAATATTCGTCTGCTGCAGATTCGTTGTATGAGGAAAATGGGTAAGAGAAGAATATCTTGTAAATACGTGCTAACTATTTCTTATCTAGACCATATAGCAATACATGTATTCCTTTTTTCAATTTCGACCTTTAATTTTGTGCGACGGAAGACTTTAAATACATTGCTGGGAAAGGAGATATAGCTTATAAATTAGCTATTTTTTTTTCAAAATGTGTCACATACTTTCCAATCTTTTTAATTTTACTGTGTCAAAAATACTTTAACGTTAACAGAGATCTACAGATCATCCGGTAGGGGTTGTGAGTTCGAACCCGAGCTCGACCGACATTATTTCCGACGTTTTTATTAAAGTGGGACAAGGGTCATTCGTCTTCCACCAATAGTCTTACAGTGTATGTGGAAACGCAAACAATTGCTTGAGAAGACTTTTATGTGGAGAACTGGCGTGAGAAAGCCGGGAAACACATGGGTAGATGAAGTGTACTACAGAATGGCAGACGAGTGGCGTTAAACCTAAATCCATCAATCAATTGAAATATTGATCTAAACTGTGTCGATCTTTTTAAATACAAATATTCTCCAATTATTTGACACTTCATGTCAGGGTCTGACACGAATCTAGTCATGTCTATTTGTGGGGTATTATTCATGCATGTTGGGTGGATACTCAACATGCATGGATGATTGATTGTGTGTGGTTATTTTGTTTTCCTCCGAAAAATTGACATAGATTCGCTCCGTTGAGTCAAATGATCAGGAGAGAATATTTATCTTGGCTAGAACGAAGGGAATACTGCAATTTTAGTAATTGTTTAAAAATATTGAAAAGAGTCTTCCACCAATAAGCTAACCTTCATTTTATAAAAGCAGTCAGTTGCTTAAAAAAGATTGCTATATGGAGTACTGGTGTGAGAAAACCGGGAAACACATTGGTAGAAGTTCATTCTGTGGTAAGACTGAATCTGTAGAAAATATAGATCTGAACAGTGCCGGTCTTTTTAAATTTACATATTCTTTAATTATTTGACACGAATCTAGTCATGTCAATTTTTGAGGTATTATTCGTGCATGTTGGGTGGATGCTCAACATGCATGGATAATTGTGTGTGGTTATTTTGATTTCCTACGAAAAATTGGCAGAGATTCGCTCAGTTGAGTCAAATAATCAAGAGAGAAGTTTTATCTTGGCTAGAATCAATGTAGCAATGCAAATGTGCGTCAGATTTTTTTTAACTAGTGAACAAAGCTGAAAACGTTGTGGCAAAATGAGAAATTGCTCACTATGAGCAACTTCTCCGTTTGCCACACTGATTTTAAAATTCGTCAGCTGAAGATGCGTCAATATTCGCCTGTAGGTGGAAAAGGGTTAAAGCAAATCAGTGTTGCGGTCAAAATGCATAATTGTACAGTTATGTTTTGACCATTTCTACCCCAGACTCTTTACGATACACGTCTAATATTAATGTTAAAGGTGCTGAACTCCAGATTATATATAGAATAGTCAGTTTTAAAAAAAATCTTAAATATTAGTATCATAATTCTGAGATAAAATTAGACGAATAATTTCACTTTCCAGTACAATACACATCTAAATATTGATCGTTTATGCTTCATTTTTACTGGATAGAAATACCCAGTAAGCCAACATTTGTACATTTTCATTGTCTTTCCTCCACTTTAAAGAAATTAAAACAATGTATTACTTCTAATGAACGTTTGCTCTTGTTCTTCCAAAATGTCCATACGCAAGCTAATATTCAAAACAAGCCGGTAGGCGACGTGGGATTCTCCTTTGCACATTTTGCAATCTTCCGGCTCTAGCTCGGAAACCCGAGGTCGGAGGTCAATCACGTAAACAAACTTGTTGTAGCTCTTGAATAGCTCTATCAGATGGGCGCCATTTGAAACAAAGGCCTAAATCAAAAATCGTTACGGATACGTTTTTTCTAAATATATCGAAGTATCTATAACCGAAATTTCAGCTTTCCACATTCAAAACTGCATAGGAATATCCAATAAGCTAACATTTTTACATTTTCATTGTCTTTCAATTGACTGCTTTTCAACATTTACATTTCAATAGTTTTGAATTATGTATTACTTACTTTGTTGTTACTTTTAGCAATATTTGCAGAAGTTTAAAACATTTCAAAAGTGTTATCTCCATCTGGAGTTCAGGACCTTTATGGTTGATGTTACAGTTAAGAACATCTTGAAATTGACAAATTAACCGTTCACGCTCCGCTCCGTTCCGTTCCGTTCCGCTCCGCTCGCGTTCCAATCCGCTCTCAAAGCGTTCACTCATTCATAACATTGTGATTGCTTTTTTCCGTTCCGTTCAGATTGAGCGCTTTTTTACGCTCACTCGGAACGCTTTTTTTCGATCAAAATCCGTTCAACGATTTGATTGGCTTAAATTAATTTCGTTTCGTTTATATTTTTTTTTACTTAACCCTAAATATCAACAACAAATCGTATTACGAAAATGATCATATTAATAATATTTGTTACATTCTAATTCAATCGGATACTTGAGTGTCTTATAAAACAAAAGTTTAGTATACAAATATGACTTTTAACCCTTCACCGGATATAAACGCTTTCATACACGATCTCAATATAAACGATTTTCGAAAACCCTAATCGATTTCAATATAAACGGTTTTCGACGACCCTAATCGATTCTAATCGATTTCAATGTAAACGCTTTTCGACACCTTTGGAGTTTGAATGCTTCAAAAGTATATTTATCGTGTGAATAAGTCCTCCAAAAGTGTATCACAATACAATTTGTTTATTTACAAAGGGATCTCATACTTTAAATCATAGTGTTACTATATAACGTTAAGTAAAAAGCGTCCAAACATGTATAGTGTTTAAAAATTCAGTACCCAGGTTGAATGAAATGCGTCGGGAAATGATAAGCTTGAAAATACCTTGTTCCTATGAAAAATATCCATATGATAATATCCGTTTCCATTTGTAATTGTAAATTTTAATTATTTCACAAGGGTTTTCTAAAATTACCATTATGCACCATATACAGATTGAGTCGCGACACATAAAAATAGGCAATCAGTTTTGTTCCAAATCTTATAACAGCTGGTATCAATTTATTTAATTGTAATGTCGGCGTTTGATCATAACTGTTCTCAAAAGACTTCGATAATTGTTATGAGACGATTTACGAACAGTGATGATCCTAATCAGTCTTAACAGAAGAGCATATTGATCTGAATATTCCCAACTATCGATAGGCGGGTTTTCATTTGACACGGTATTATTATGTGTAAACCACGTGCAACCCAGATCAAATGGAAAATTACTGACGCATGCAGTAAACATGACCTTGACAACAGGGCTTCATTTCTCCCTTTCTTCATATTAAATAAATCTGGAGCAGATGACATTTGAAACGAGAAAAATTTGCTCACAATGTTATGATCCCATGCAAACACAATGAAGCAACCCTGTAAAATCTATTCTTCTGCTGTAGAAATTGTCTATACGTGAGAAAGGGTTAAATAGTTTGAATTTTTTGTCAAGATGTTTTTAATTTCGTCGGCATAATTGTTGAAAGAGGAAAGGGTTTATTCACACGTGCAAAGTCGGTTCTTTGTTTGACCGATCACATTTCCGGTGTATACCAGTTTTGACAATCAAGTAAGCTACTGGGAAATACCTCTTTCACAGATGTAGATTCATATTGACGCAACTAAAGCTGACGAGTAAACATTGCAGCAAAAGGAGAAAGCCTAAATGCATTAAATTTAATAGATAACTTTTGCCACAATGATTTGAATTAATTCAGTAATTATACTTTCCTTTTTTATAGATTTTCTTTATTTTTGTCTCGACATTTTCACAATCGTTTGCTGTGATTTGTTGTAATGGGGAAAGGGATGAACAGCTGACATAAGTGGTTATTGTTTTCATCTACACAATACCGGCGGGTCTTTGATTGATTGATCTAGTAAATCAGAAGGGCAATAAAATGGGTCATTTACGGGTGCAGTTATGACACTTCCGCAAAACTAAAGCTGTATTTTTTTTTTTTTGGCTTTACCCCGTCTGACATTCAATCAGATATTTCTGATCTGGAAGTTGTTTCCGATGATTGTTCTTCTTCCGACAACAATCTTTTCTCTATGGGAGCTTGGAATAATGAGTTTCAACAACCAAGGGTAAGTAAACAAAGAACTAAATCGTCCTTGAGAATACGGGAAAATACGCAAACATGTGTTTACATTCGACTTTTTTTGGGTTAACAATTTTCTATTGCCGATCTATTTCTTCAAAAAGGAAATAGTTAGAAATGAAAAAGTAAGGACATTAGACATTCAAAATATTTATATGGGATGTTTTAACATTTATTCTCGTGAAATCGACTTTAAATCATGACAGGAAGATGGGTGATTTCTCCATTAAGTTTTACAAATTTTACTCCTGTATGTCACAGAGTTGACTTTTGAAAACTTCGTAGAAATTAAGACATATTTCCTTTACGGAGTATCTGGTTTTAAAAAATTAAACTTGAAATTGCTGTTGTTATATTCTGGAGTAATTTCACTTGTTTTTTTCCCGCAATAACAATATTTGAAAAGGTAGACATGAGCAAAATACATTCAACATTTTCAAGAAAAAATAAAAAATAAAATTGCCCTGCTTTCGTCTCCTGTTTTGCTTCAGTTCTTTTCATGCTGAAATAGTGTATTTTACACCAATGTAAAGGTAATTTAATTTCCCACAATGTTTATACTGACATATAAAAGGTAGTTACAATATTTTATACAGATAGTTGGGTTTAATTAGGACAGGTGTCAACTTCTTATGATTTTCCCAATACCCTGTATGGAAATAGTGTACAGGCTTTTATCAGTAGTTTATTGACTATTGGTTTATCAAATAGATGCCTATATATGGAGATAATATAGGTAAATGGGTAGTTGGGCTATCCAGTAAATGGTTAATAAAATAATTTCGTAAAATAATTATCGGATAGTTGTTGCAACCGTTCAACGAGCGAATGATTGGATTTTTGCAATCATTATGATTGTTTCGTTCAGAGCGCAAAATTCCGTTCCGCTCATAAAGCGTTCCAACTTCGTTCCAATCACGCTCACGATCCAATCACGTTCCGCTCAGATTGTCAATTTCATGATGTTCTTAACTGTATGAGAACACGGCTCATATACATATATATGTATATGTCTTTTAATTAATCGAAAACAGCATTATGTTTCATGTATTAGAAATTAAAAATGCGAATCGTCAGACGATTACATGTCTTGTTGAATCCCCTTACAGAGATGACCCACCTAGACGATTATATTGTTTCTGCCCTGTGTTCCATAGTCACAAAACTCAAAACCTGTTTTGCGAAACCTATATAGGTTTTGTCGATATACCGTTCCTTAGTCGGTTAACCAAACATGTTCTACCTGTTTTCCATTCATAAAACAGGTAAGTTTCGTTCCGTTTGATAGGCATAGCTTAAACTGTTTATGTTGTGTTTACTATGGAACACACGGCTGGTTCCGACGTTTGATAATCATGCGTCGAACAGTCTTAAAGAAATTAAAACAATGTATGACCTCTAAAGAACGCTTGCTCCTGTTCTTCCAGGTTGCCCATAAACAGCAAGACACGAGATGCAAACTGAATTTAAATATAATGACATGTATTAGCTAATATTCAAAATATCAACAGCTATGATAAGACACGTTCTATGTCACAATGCAGTTATGTGTACCATATTTTAACAAAGAATAATGTATCTAATAAATACATTTCTTCGACTATATATCTGAAGTAAGAGTATAAGCTATTGTATTTATAATTCAATAAGCCATAGTGATTAAATAACTTTGATAGTTTGGTCTCACACTAAAAGTATATAATGAACATTGTGCATATTAAGCATTGTAAAAAAAGGAGTCGTAATGAATGAATATAAATAAATAAACGAATGGTAGCGAGTGGTAAAGAACATTTACGAATGTCTTGCGACCATATCCCGATCATTTCGATTAATTGGCGAGCACTACTCGCAAATGCAATCGCAAGGAATTCGAGACTGTGTGAAAGCAGCATTACATTTTAGTAAATTGCAGAAGATATGGTGTTAATCATGCTGAGTTTTAGAAAAGAAATCTCAATGTAATGTATTCAGTAAATTATAAATATGGTAATTAGTGTATTACTGTTTCGGAGATTTCGTTTTATGTAAATCGCGTTTTGCTTTACAAATATTTCATGAAAGATGTGTGAACCATATATTATGACTTATGTCATATTATTCGCTTCACTTCGATGAAATAAATGGCCATTTCTTTAAAACTGCGCAGATATATAGACATAGCACATTCAAAACTTGTCTTTATCTTGGAATTGAAGCAAATATTGTGTACTCTCTGAAATAGGAATAGTATTTGGGATGAATTTTGTTATTTATTTGAGTGTGACTACAATCCCGTCACTTTGGAGTCATTTCAAGAAATGGCTTAAGTGGTTGTTGACGTCATCACCGAATCATACGCTGACGTCATCACCGAAAACAGTCCTACCTTGTTTAGTGAAAATAACTACGCGAGCAATATCATTCAATACTTATAGATATGTCCGTGTATGCGGGAAAGGGTTAATCTCATATACAGCTTTTCAGCATACATTCTAACCCTTTTTATGAACAGACGTCGATGTACGCGTCTTGATTTGAATAAAACGTATAATGTAAAGGTGGTGCTTTTTAACAAAACTTATTGAACGATACAAAATCCGTAAATCAGAAATTGTGTCGTCACAGTTTTGTTTTATAAAACCGTTTTAATATCCGGTTTTAATCGCGTACTAAAACATTAAACGCTGAGACGGAATAAAGGTAAGGATAAGCACTTGACTAGCCACTTAAAGCTCTCAAACAATCTTACTAACGACCTTTTTTTTAATTATTCTACGTTATTAGAACTTTAGTTTGCAAGGTGTCTTCCGCCGCTGCCTACATGTATTCAATGATATCACGGCGTTTCCTGGATAAGTTACTAATGTTCCTCGTTGGATCCATTAAGGCCAAAGCAAATATCTTTGTGTGTGTTTCCCCCACAAGCTCATTAATTGAATGGCTTAACTTCTCCCGAATGACCTCCCGGGGCTCCTAAATGAGCTCCCGGAGCTCTTAAAAGCGCGCGCGAAGCTCCTGAATGTGCTCTTAAATGAGCTCCCGGTGTTCCCGAATGAGCCCCCGGAGCTCTTAAATGCGCGCGTGAAGATCATAAATGAGCCATAGGAACTCCTATATTCGCTCTTAAATGAGCTCCCGGAGATCCAATATGCGCGCGCGACGTTCCCGAATAAGCTCCGGGAGCTCTTTTATGCTCTCGCGGCGTTCCGAAATAAGCTCCCGGAGGTCTTAGATGCGCGCGCGGAGCTCCTTTACGAGTTTCCGGAGCTCCTAAATGCGCTAGCGGCTCTCCTAATTGAGCTCCCAGAGATCTCGAAGTGAACCGATAGTTAATTATTAACAAACGATACAGTTTAGATAGAACAACACTTTAAAAAATAAGAGCAATTTCCCCAGTTTAATAAGGGAGTGTCCGTTTTCTCAATAATACGACTTAAAAATTGAATATGTGTCTTTTAAAAACCGGAATTTGGTGCACATTGATGTGCGCATATGATATAAGGATGACGACTAGGATGATGATAATGATGATTATGAGTAGCAGGAAGAGAAAGAGCAGGCGCATATAAACATGATCCCCCCAGGCAAACAAACAAGTACTATAATAGGAAATCTGCATTGCTTAAAAGGCACTCCAACGCTCCTCAACGCTTAACTAGTCGGCGACGAAGGATTCCTTATAACGCAATACTGAATGTTATTATCTGGACGCATTGAAAACGTCTTTGTATAAAGACGTGAAACTATCCTTGATTAAAGTGAACTTGTTCATCTAGGGAAATAGCTCGTGTTTCCCCAATACTGGTTTTATAATACCGCCTGTTGTAGACACGTCAATTGTCGACTATATTAAGGCAAGTGTAACCGTATCCCAAAACCAGACGCTCTCTGACGCCTCTGCAGCAGACGAGTTTCCATATGTTTACCTAGCTGTTTGCATAGTTGTTTGCTGCAGATTTGTTGAGTGTGGGAATGAGTCACATAACATCCGTCTGTCAAGGATACATCAAGTATCCAGTATCTATGAAATTTATTCTTTCTTATCGGGCTCTGGCTTTCTTAAATGCAGACGTAGTTCAGGCATCTTCCAAAGGGTTATATAGACATTAAACCTTTTCCAACAAACAACACATCTGTAGCTGATGACTTTGAAATCATTTTGGGGAAAAATTAGAAAATCTCATTCTATAAACGTTAAGATTTGGAATACAGTTGAAATCAAAGCGCCGAAGGAACTGTAGTGAAGATCGTGTAGAAAATCCTGCAAAGTAACAAGCAGTATCTCGGTGTAGGCCTTGCGGTTTTCAATAAAAGTGCACTCTGGTGCGGGTAAATTTGAGTAAAGCTACATCATTTGACAGTAGAATAATGTTAGTTTGCCAGAATGTTTGTCTTGGTGATATTTAAGTTACGGTTTAAAATACGTCCTGATGTGTTCAAAATAAGGCCATACCAAATTTAAGAAAAATTTAGTTGGAACTCGAAATACCTACGTTTTCGCTAAAGAATAATGGAACTTTATTAGAATGTTTACTGGTCTTCATCTACCCTCAAAGCCATTGCCGTAACTTCATATTTAGATGGAATCACTAAGCAACTGTTTAATGGGGGAGCGACAGGGACTGATCTCAAGAATCATGCGGACCACGGTACTCGAAAATAGGTGGATACGGTATCGATCATGCGATATTTGTTTGTTTCTTTTTAAACCCTTTCCACGATTTTGACGCACCTGAAACTAACCTTTGTTGTAATGACAGTGGAAAAAAGAGATTTTGTTCATAATGAACAATACTTATTTTGCAACAGAATGTTCAATACTTATAGTTTCATTCATAGAGAACGTCCATTTGTTTGTTTCAATGAGTCGTCTGATGCTGACTTGACGTATGTGGGGAATGGTTTTCTAATATTATAGTTGAAGGGTCGTGTCATTTAACGTTGATATGTTGATAAGTTTTGTAATTATCTTTTCCATTGTTTTTGTTAACATCATACTCGAGCGTTTACTATTATTTTCCGCGTTTTTATGAAGTGGAATGGTCAACACTTCAGTTCATCTGGCGTCAGATTCACTGTTTTCAATCTACAACGGTAGACGAGGATGTTCTGTCTCAATAGCCAACAATTTATTTATTTATTTATTAGGGTTATGTTTGTAACTTTTATAAGTGCTTTAAGTGGTCCGAATCTTCATATTGCATTGTTGTTTTGCGACGTGACTCTTAAATCTTAACTTTTCCTAAGGATCTACTTTACATATCGTTTAAATGAGACCGTTGAAGGACAAAGTTTCGGAAGAAAAATTACTTTTGTCGAATCATCGGAGAGAAAGAATTGCCGAGCTGGCATTTGAACTCACGATCCTTGAATTGGTAGCACTCTTCGTTACCGATGAGCTATCGCAACCAACAACTAACTTTTGAAAAGTGTATAACAAAACTGTCTTCTCTTCAAAAACTTATTTATTTTGAGAAAACAGATTGTTAACTACTAAAATCCTCTATCACTTATTGACGAAAAGTGAAGATCCAGATCAGACTGGACTGATCTCGACAAAAATAGCACCTGATTGGTGCGTCGCTCGTATACACAGATCTTTAAATAGCGATCCACTCGCTTACACGTAGTATGTTGAAACGTTGCTTCCTGTATTTTTCTTTTTTTTCAGTCATTCATTACTTGAATTATACATTATCTGCTGTCAAAATCAACTGACAGCAGATACTTGAATACATCATTCGCACCATCGCAATCAACATTGGATACACACAGTTCCTCGTGAATGTTTGTTTGGTCAAGTCTAGCTTTATACACTTACCAACGATTATTCACGAAGATACCTATTTTCGAGTATGGTGGTCTAAATATTTAAAGAGATCACAATAACCGTTCACTCCTCCATTAAACAGTTCAGGTATTCAATTATAAATATGACCGGCGGTCTGCGAAAACTGACATTAAGGCATTTGCAACATGTGTAGAACCAGACAAGCATACGCATCATCTGATCTGGTTCTACATTATTGGCAAATGTGTCGCATTATGTTTCAATAATCTTCTGACTCGTCAAATTACGTCTGTATTTGGAAATAAGGTTACCTTGATCGCCATTTATTTTCAATCATTTACTTCATGTAACTTGGACTTAGATTGAGTGAGAATGAAAAGGTATGCTTATTTTTGCTTGGTGCATGGTGTTGCTTATATACACAGTTGACTCGCGATAAGTCGATACTGGGTATCTCGAATATGTCGTTTCATTCCAACCATTTCCACGAATAGATCAGTTCTAAGAACTCATACGAGCACTCGGAACTGCCGCTGAACTGCTTTCTGGAAGTGATTTTATCACTTGCTCGCTTTTCTTAATAAATAGTTAAGTACATGTATTAATTAACTACGAAGCAATTTGTGTGTCCCTTTCGAGTTCCAGTTATCGCAAGTTTACTGTAGTAAACGTTTAAAAATCCTTTTTTCGTTGTTATTTCTGAACATTAATTGAAATACGGATTTTGCGTACATTTTTATTTAAATATTACTTCTGACATTGAAGTTCGTCATGTGTGGTATTCATACCCAACAACAGGGCATTACAATGTCTCAGATAAATGAAGCCCGAATTTAAAGAGATTGGAATTATTGGCATTTGGTTAATATTTTGTTGTTGTTATAAGAATGTAACGAGCAACTGCCGATATAAAAAAAAAATGTTTTATTTGTTTTTATCTCTGCTCGTTAAACGAATAATTAAGCAATCAATTCCGATAGAGTTGTTCATATATTAGTACAATGAACATTTTTAAAAACAATTTCAACCAATTGGGTTTAAATTATGATGTGTAACCAGTACGTGCATGACGATGGATATGTTGTTCATGACGCTGTGAATGCCGATAAAAAGCATTGTGTGTATTGGTAATGTGTGTTTGACGATGAATAGCATTGTGTGTATGATATTGGGTGTGATAATGTTCATGATGACGTGTATTATGTGTATGAAGATGTATATAGAAATGCGTGTATGGCGATATGTATTGTGTGTTTGACGATGAAAAGCATTGTGTGTATGATATTGGGTATGATGATGTCTATTATGCTGTGCATGATGTGTATGACGCTGAATAGCAATGCGTGTATGACGAGGATTGTGTGTATGACGATGAATAGCAATGCGTGTATGACGATATGTATTGCGTGTATGACGATGAATTGCATTGCAACGTTCGACGATAGGTATTGTGTGTATGACGATAAATAGCATTGAGTGTATGACGATGAATAGCATTGTATGTATGACGATAAATAGCAATGCGTGTATGACGATAGGTATTGTGTGTATGACGATAAATAGCTTTGAGTGTATGATGTCTATTATGCTGTGCATGATGTGTATGACGCTGAGTAGCAATGCGTGTATGACGAGGATTGTGTGTATGATGATGAATAGCAATGCGTGTATGACGATAGGTACTGCGTGTATGACGATGAATAGCATTGCATGTACGACGATAGGTGTTGTGTGTATGACGGACGATAAATAGCATTGAGTGTATGACGATGGATAGCATTGCATGTATGACGATAAATAGCAATGCGTGTATGACGATAGGTATTGTGTGTATGACGATAAATATAATTGAGTGTATGACGATGGATAGCATTGTATGTATGACGATAAATAGCAATGCGTGTATGACAATACGATGAATAGCATTGCGTGTATAACGATGAATAGAATTGAGTGTATGACGATGAATAGCATTGCGTGTATAACGATGAATAGCAATGCGTGTATGACGATGGATAGCATTGTAAGTATGACGATAAATAGCATTGCGTGTATGACGATGAATAGCAATGCGTGTATGACGAGGAAAAGCATTTTATGTATGACGATGAACAGTAATACGTGTATGACGATGAATAGCAATGCGTGTATGATATTGGGTATGATGATATTCATGGTGATGTGTATGATGTGTATGACGAGGTATAGCAATGCGTGTATGACGATAGGTAGTGAGTGTTTGACGATGAATAGCATTGATGGTAGGTATGATGGCAGATACCATGTAGATCGAGACTAGCATACACATCTTTTCAGTCTGATCTGGTTCTAACACTGTCCGCATAATGTTTCAATAACATGCTAACAATAATTGTAATTTGAATGAGATTAAATCTTTGTGCATTCTGTTTCTTCTCTAAACTTGTAACAATTACACAAAGGTCTGCATTAAGCACCGCTAATATATATAACTGCATTAAACATATTTCAGTTACACATAGTATTCAGTGAAGCTTCACTTCCAGTTGTGTGTCAGAACGTGTATTTAGACATGTATAGCATATATCATGGTGCACAGGCTCTTATGAGTCTTTTATGTACGCATATGTATAAAGACGTCTAACCGCTAGACCGGCTCATTTATGAAATCCATATAAGTGGAACCAGTATCACATATCACATAATCTGGTCAGGGTAACATGTAGATATAAATATGGATAACGTTTACTTGTTTCATGGTCCAAATTTGTAACGCCATTTTTCTTTCGTATAAAATCTACCTTAAAAGGCACTTGATTCACAATCATGAATCTATACGGGGAAAACACAAAAATAGTGCTAAAATCAAGCTAAAATCAGGCTTCTTATTTTACCCTGCGTCTGAAGTGAGCATCGATCAGTGAAACGTTTCACAAATGCAGAAGGCATTATGAACGGTAGTATCAAATCCTAATTTTCCCACAATGTCAACTGCTTCATTCAAATAACAAGTTTTGATATTTTCCAGATTTTGAGTTTCTGTTTCAAAGATTGTTCAATGCAGGCGACTTTTAATTTGCTTAGCAGGGAAAGGATATGTCCTTATTTACAGTGAATCATCAACTTTACGATAGTACAGTAGTATAATCAAAGCACTGAAAGTGCTGTGGGATGGTATCACATGTATGAGTGGATAAGCTAGTAACCTGTTGCAGTGTTTGGCGTGTAACAACAGTAATAAAGGCAAAAATGCATATATAGTTTAAACATTTATTTCAGATCATTCCAGATATCTTTAAATGAACACTTGGATGGTAGATATGAGATATTAACAATAATAACTATGTGATAATACTATGCATAAATGTATAGAGTATAAACATTTTGTTTAGAAACAGTCAAGTCGTTAGATATTTGTGTTTCCAACAATCACAGATAGAACAGAGGAGACAATTACAATAAGTACAGCTGAATATTTACAGCGCCTGTTCTACATATTTACATCACCAGTTCATCACCACACAAATATGTAATGACTATATGTATATACATGTACTTTATAGCTTTTATCATTGACATTCGCTACTTACAATGAATAAACATGTACACTGCTACACGTGTAACTGTTACGAGTATGGCTAACTCATATGCAAAATCTGACAACAACTTTCGGCGATAGGATAGGACGACTATAATTGCGAACGGCAAAGAGCATGTTACAAACAATGCAGCTGACACGTCAGAAGCTGTTCTCAAACATTGCTCTCTACTCCCAGAGAATGGAAGTATATCGGAGTAGATACAGAAAGCGCTGGACAACGGGATGACGATGCTACTATTCAAACTGAAGTTCCGTGGAGAAGTCTGTTTACCGGAGAATGTCAGTGACAAAGCAACAAGTGACATGTTCAAACCTTTATATTGGGTGCGAACAACAGGGCGGTTCGGAACTAGACTACTTCTACTAAAGCCCAATTACGGCATCATGTCTTTCCGAAGTTTGGAAATGAGAGTGGAGGAATTCCAAAACATTAACCTGCAGGAATATCCAGAAAATTGTATGGACAATTTGTCAAATGATGACATTGAACACATCATTAGAGAACTAGTAATGAACAATTTTAAAAACGAATCTGACAAACTACACGAAACCGACAACGTTTGTAACCTTCACATCACCAATGATGATGGTGCCGACTTCAGGTATTACTGTTGCAAGCGGGATGAAAACATGTCTATCACATGCGACTATTTGAAGACGGATATTTGGCTAACACTTATGCAGTATGTTATCAGAGTGATCAAGGCCTTTGTTATTCTGTTCTGTCCACTTTTAGTACCAAGGCGTTTTTTCCGCAAACCCAGTGACAGTGATTGTTTTAGATATAAACTGGACAAAGCATATAAGATAATGCTTCAATTAGAGCAGGTTGTCTCATATCGCTCAAAACAAGAACAACGTAGAGGATCCGAGGCTATTGATGACGGGAAGACTTTCTACGTGAATTTCTCGGAACTCAAGGACATGGAAACATTTAAAAAACGGGTACAGGAGATGCCTTTAGATGAAACGAAAACGTTTGACGATGAATGTAGCTGAACTTCAAACAGATGGAAAACGACTGGTTAATCCGGGTCAAGCGCCGACACAGATGTTGCAGACTTTATACGAATTCGTGTTAAACTGTCGGGTGAGAGAAATGCCATCTGTTAATTCGTGTTGTGGCGCAAATATTTGCAGACTGACCGCTTGCGTAATTACATGGCACACATGTGCTAGCGTAATAATGAAGATCTTTCTTGGGCTGTTAATTATCACACCATGGATTATCCGAGTTTTTATTTTACTATCAATTCGAGCACAACGAGATGACGATGAGAAAAGAGGCGGCGCGTGATATAGGTTACGATTTGCCATTCTCTGGTAATTTCACCTGGTATTTGACACCTTTTCATGTAATTTTCATATGTATGTATGCATTCTTATTCATCGAAACAATTATCTACAACGTAATTACCAATAAAATAAAGGAGAAACTTAAGTTTATTTTTCGAAAATGTAACCAGGACATGTTGGCGGACAGCAGAACAAAAGCATTTGGTCAGTGTATGCAGTTACTCTTACTACCGTTAACACGTCTTGGCTGCTGGGGCATAATTATAGGTGTGTTTATGTGGGTGGTATTGGTACCCGTTGCTGTAGTTTACATGTTATACCACTTGTTTCCGTTATTCAATCTCTTAGGAAGGATGCTCCTTAATTTTGTTGTTTATGTTTTTCTACATGTAAAAAGTAATGACGGGTCGGATCTCACGACCAAACGGATGGCAGCACGTATTCATGTTTTACACAATGCAAAACGCGGATTAAGACAGAATACAATAATATGTGTAGCATCATTGGTCAATTGTCCCTAATTGAGGACAGAATATCGGAACGTCCATTGAGTGGACGATTACATCAGTTGTGTGTTGCTGTTTTGTGTTTAATAACAACCTACTCATGTATGGGTCTGTTATTTGAAATGACCACTTTCTTTCTGGATTTGTTTATCTATACGATGATAGGATTCATACTGTATGCTGATGATATAATGCCGTACATTTCGGTATTTGTACTGCTTGTAGTCTACGGACAAGATTGCTTTGGAAGCGTTTCTGAACAGTACAGAAGATAGAGTTCCACATTAAACAATTATTTGATGAATCTTTGTGAGAAACAAGCTAGACCATTATTTTATGAGAACAGTCAAACACGAAAGAACAGAGCTTTCGCCGTGGTGCCGTGTTCTACAAAAGATGACCCTTGTGAAGCCGCCGGTCGAGTATGGCCGGACCACAACGATGTCAACGTAACATACGATTCCGGTCATTTAACGTGGAACGCGAAGAAGGTCGCGTTTTTTCTTACAGAAAACAACGGGCCAATGATCCCGTCGAAGTTCCTAGTTGATGCCACGCGTTCCATGTCGTATTCGAACAAACCTGGACGATTGTTACATCTGTACCTCAAAGCCCTTCTCAACTTTACCTGGAGTGTTGCTTTTCTCATCTTCGTCTTCCTTGTTGTTATGGCGTTCGGTGAAACAGGAAAAATTTCCCTGTCGAACAAACTTCTTGCAACTATCGACGGTGGTATCCTGCCTTTCTTACTCAGTCAGTTCGTGTTTGCAGAAAACAAACAACCGAAAATAGATCCAGAAACGGACATAAACTTTAGAGTAGCGGTCCACGATCTGATAAACTCATACGACCAAAATTGGCTCATACACGACATCGACACCACTGAACCAATTGAAAACATCGTGGGAGAAAAGGCACTAACAAAACGGTAGTGTTAAAAAGGTACCAGAAGTTCCCATGCAACCGTAAGGAGACAGTGGTACAGTTATCTCAGAGCCTCCAACAGCTACAAACGGAAAAACACACCACACTGTAGAAATGACGAACAGGGATAAGATCATTCTATTTAAAACGTCCGATATTGACAAGGAAGATTTTCCTATGTTGTACCAGAGAATGAAGCACGCTAAACAACAAACGGGAGGAGAGGATATACCACTTAGTGTCAAAGATAAGAATGTATATTTTATCAGACCTTAACAACTGGTTATAGTGTTGTTATCACTGACGCGATCCTTAATAGTTCCCTTAACATATAAACATTTAATTTGCTTTTTATTCTTCCAAATTGTAGTTTTTTTCCGACGCCCACGAAACCTCTTTTACCACAACGTGTTCAACTATATTCAATTCTCATTTATATAGATATTTAATAATTTTGCTCAAATATTTTACTATTCGTCTACTGCAGATTCGTTGTATGAGGGTAATGGTTAAGGAGGAATGTCTCGTAAAGACGTGCTAACTATTTCTAATCTAGACCATAGAGCACTACATCTATTCTTTTTTCAATTTCGACCTTTAATTGTGTGCGACGGAAGCCTTAGAATACATTGCTGGGAAACTAGATATAGCTTATAAATTAGCTATTTTTTTTTTTTCAAAATGTGTCACAATCATTTTTATTTTACTGTGTCCAAAAATACTTTAAAGTAAACAGAGAT
This sequence comes from Serripes groenlandicus, assembly GCA_031761405.1. NCBI lineage: Eukaryota > Metazoa > Mollusca > Bivalvia > Cardiida > Cardiidae > Serripes > Serripes groenlandicus. The sequence goes on from JASEVX010000241.1 coordinate 91,259, forward strand.
CTACAGATCCTCCGGTAGGGGTTTTGAGCTCGAACCCGAGCTCGACCAACATTATTTCCGACATTTTATTAAAGTGCGACAAGGGTCATTCGTCTTCCAAGAGTAGTCTTACAGTTTATGTGGAAAAGCAGACAGTTGCTTGGGAAGACTTCTATGTGGAGTACTGTCGTGAGAAATAGGTAAACACATGCGTAGATGAACTGTACTGAAGACTTCTATGTGGAGTACTGTCGTGAGAAAGCCGGGAAACACATGGGTTCATGAACTGTACTGAAAAATTATGTATGGAGTACTGTCGTGAGAAAGCCGGGAGACACATGGGTACATGAACTGTACTGAAGACTTCTTTGTGGAGTACTGTCGTGAGAAATAGGTAAACACATGGGTAGATGAACTGTACTGAAGACTTCTTTGTGGAGTACTGTCGTGAGAAAGCCGGGAAACACATGGGTAGATGAACTGTACTGAAGACTTATATGTGGAGTACTGTCGTGAGAAAGCCGGGAAACACATAGGTACATGAACTGTACTGAAGTCTTATATGTTGAGTACTGTCGTGAGAAACCCGGGAAACACATGCGTAGATGAACTGTACTGAAGACTTCTATGTGAAGTACTGTCGTGAGAAAACCGGGAAACACATGGGTAGATGAACTGTACTGAAGATTTATATGTGGAGTACTGTCGTGAGAAAGCCGGGAGACACATGGGTACATGAACTGTACTGAAAACTTCTTTGTAGAGTACTGTCGTGAGAAAGCCGGGAGACACATGGGTACATGAACTGTACTGAAGGCTTCTATGTGGAGTACTGTCGTGAGAAAGCCGGGAAACACATGGGTAGATGAACTGTACTGAAGATTTATATGTGGAGTACTGTCGTGAGAAAGCCGGGAGACACATGGGTACATGAACTGTACTGAAGACTTCTTTGTGAAGTACTGTCGTGAGAAATAGGTAAACACATGGGTAGATGAACTGTACTGAAGACTTCTTTGTGGAGTACTGTCGTGAGAAAGCCGGGAAACACATGGGTAGATGAACTGTACTGAAGACTTATATGTGGAGTACTGTCGTGAGAAAGCCGGGAAACACATAGGTACATGAACTGTACTGAAGTCTTATATGTTGAGTACTGTCGTGAGAAACCCGGTAAACACATGGGTACATGAACTGTACTGAAGACTTCTATGTGGAGTACTGTCGTGAGAAAACCGGGAAACACATGGGTAGATGAACTGTACTGAAGATTTATATGTGGAGTACTGTCGTGAGAAAGCCGGGAGACACATGGGTACATGAACTGTACTGAAGACTTCTTTGTAGAGTACTGTCGTGAGAAATCCGGGAGACACATGGGTACATGAACTGTACTGAAGGCTTCTATGTGGAGTACTATCGTGAGAAAGCCGGGAAACACATGGGTAGATGAACTGTACTGAAGAATTCTAAATGGAGTACTGTCGTGAGAAAGCCGGGAAACACATGGGTAGATGAACTGCACTGAAGACTTCTATGTGGAGTACTGTCGTGAGAAAGCCGGGAAACACATGCGTAGATGAACAGTACTGAAGACTTATATGTGGAGTACTGTCGTGAGAAAGCCGGGAAACACATTGGTTCATGAACTGTACTGAAGAATTATGTATGGAGTACTGTCGTGAGAAAGCCGGGAAACACATAGGTAGATGAACTGGACTGAAGACTTCTGTGTAGAGTACTGTTGTGAGAAAGCCGGGAAACACATGGGTAGATGAACTGGACTGAAGACTTCTGTGTAGAGTACTGTTGTGAGAAAGCCGGTAAACACATGGGTAAGTGAACTGTACTGTATACTTCGATGTGGAGTACTGTTGTGAGAAAACCGGGAAACACATGGGTAGATGAACTGTACTGAAGACTTTTATGTGAAGTATTGTCGTGAGAAAGCCGGGAAACACATGGGTAGATGAAATGAACTGAAGACTTCTATGTGAAGTACTGTCGTAAGAAAGCCGGGAAACGCATGGGTAGATGAACTGTATTGAAGATTTCTATGTGGATTACTGTCGTGAGAAAGCCGGAAAACACATGGGTAGATGAACTGTACTGAAGACTTCTATGTGGAGTACTGTCGCGAGAAAGCCGGGAAACACATGGGTAGATGAACTGTACTGAAGACTTCTATGTGAAGTACTGTCGTGAGAAAGCCGGGAAACACATGGGTACATGAACTGTACTGAAGACTGCTATGTGGATTACTGTCGTGAGAAAGCCGGGAAACACATGGGTAGATGAACTGTACTGAAGACTTTTATGTGAAGTACCGTCGTGAGAAAGTCGGGAAACACATGGGTACATGAACTGTACTGAAGACTGCTATGTTGAGTACTGTCGTGAGAAAGCCGTGAAACACATGGGTACATGAACTGTATTGAAGACTTATATGTGAAGTACTGTCGTGAGAAAGCCGGGAAACACATGGGTAGATGATCTGTACTGAAGACATATATGTGGAGTACTGTCGTAAGAAAGCCGGGAAACACATGGGTAAATGAACTGTACTGAAGACATCTATGGGGAGTACTGTCGTGAGAAAGCCGGTAAAAACACATTGGTAGGTGAACTGGACTGAAGACTTCTATGTGGAGTAATGTCGTGAGATAGCCGGGAAACACATGTGTAGATAATCTGTACTGCAAAATTGTTGACAAGTTGCGTTAAACCTAAATCCATCAATCAATTGAAATATTGATCTAAACAGTGTCGATCTTTTTAAATCTTCATATTATCTAATTATTTAACACTTCATGTCAGAGTGTGACATGGATCTAGTCACGTCAATATTTGGATAGTGTTCGTGCATGTTGGGTGGATGTTCAAAATGCATGAATGATTGTGTGTGGTTATATTGATTACCTCCGAGAAATTGACAGCGATCCGCTCAGCTGAGCTGAGTCAAATAATCAGGAGAGAATATTTATCTTGGCTAGAACAAAGGGAATGCTGCACATTTTAGTAATTGTTTATAAATATTGAAAAGAGTCTTCCATCAATAGGCTAACCTTCCATTTGGAAAAGCAGCCAGTTGCTAAAAAAGAATGCTATATGGAGTACTGGTGTGAGAAAACCGGCAAACACATGGGTAGAAATTTATTCTCTGGTAAGACTGAAATTGTAGAACATATAGATCTGAACTGTGCCATTTTTCTTAAATCTACATATTCTCTAATTATTTTACACTACATGTCAGGACCTGACACGTATCTATTCATGTCAATCTTTGGGTATTATTCGTGCATGTTGGGTGGATGCTTTAAATGCATGGATGATTGTGTGTGGGTATTTTAAATACCCCCGAAAAATTTACAGAGATCCGCTTCGTTAAGTCAAATAATCAGAAGATAATGTCTATCTTGGCCAACGAAAAGTAGTAATTGTTTAAAAATATTGAAAAGGGTCTTCCACCAATAGGCTTACCTTCTATTTAGAAAAGCAGCCGACTGCTAGATGCATAATGCTGTATGGAGTACTGGTGTGAGAAAACCGGGAAACACATGGGTAGAACTTCACTCTGTGGTAAGACTGAAATTGAAGAACATATAAATCTGAGCAGTGCCGACCTTTTTAAATCTACATATTATTTGACACTGACACGGATCTATTTACGTCAATATTTGGGGTATTGTTCGTGCATGTTAGGTGGATCCTCCAAATGCATGGTTGTTTGTGAGTGGTTATATTGTTTTCCTCCGTTGAGTCAAATCATCAGGAGAGAATATCTATTTTGGCTAGAATCAATTTTTTTGTCTGCACATTTTGTCAGTTTTTATGAATAATGAAAAGAGCTGAAAACGTTGTGGCAAAATGTTAAATTGCTTACTATGAGCAATTTCTCCGTTTGCCACAATTATTTAAAAAAACGTCCGCTGAAGATGCGTTAATATGCGACTGTAGGTGTGAAAGGGTTAAAGTAAATCGGTGTAGCGGTCAAAATGCATAATTGTACAGTTAGGCTTTAACCATTTATTTCTACATTGGACTCTTTACGATAAATTAAACATGAAAGCTCCTGATCAGAGTGAGTGGATGAGCAGACTGATCTGAATCTTCGCCGATCGTTCAGTTCTGACTGTCAATAAACATGACCTAGATTGTATTTACATTAACATGACTTTGATCTTCTTGTGAATGACCGATATATTATATCATACGTATGAATATTAAATGAAAACCGCACCATTTAAAAATGAGCTATTGTATTTATTTGTATGTAAACGAGCGGTGCTCTGCGCAAACCAACCTTGGGTCATTGGCGAACAGTGAAGATCCAGATCAGCCCGCGCATCCTGATTTGTGTCTGCGTTGTTTGTCATATAGTCATATAGTCAAAGAGAGTTTCGAAAAAATTATGTAAAGCTGTATCTTTTTTGTTCCTATATAATGAATGCACAGGCCAGTGTGTTTGGTTGTTTTATAGAGGTTTTACGTCGTTTTCAACATATTTTCAGTTATATTACGGCGACTGTTCACTTATTCATTATCACTGGGTTAACAAACCAGTACTAGACTAGGAAATCTGTATTGTCCATGGGCACTCTACCATGTCTATCGTGCCGCGACTGGGGATCGAACCTAGGATGCCCGGTTTCCAATCCCCGACGTCTACCACTCAACCAGGGCGGATTTATCCACACGTGTAATGTTATTGTTAAGGTTGGTGTCATTAGAACACTGCACGTAAACATACGAGCCGTTCCACGAGAAAACCAAAATTGTGAACTCGTAGGCTAATCAGGACAGATAACTTTCGCCTCCTGTTGATTTTCTGTTTCATGCATTTACACAGAGTTCATAATGTTGGTTTTTCTCGTGGAACGGCTCATATATTTGTATGTACGTATGTCTCTATTTTAATTAATCGACAACATCATCATGTTTCATGTTAAATGTATATGTGGAGAAATAAAACTTTCTGAAGCGTCAAGCGATTACCTGTCTAGTTGAATCCGCTTACAGAGATGACCCGTCTAGACGATAATATTTTGTACCAATTGTTTCTGATAATCATTTAACTTAAAGTATTAATGACATTAAAACAATGTATTACATATAATGAACGTTTGCTCTTGTACTTCCGAAATAATTTACGTATTACACCAACATTACCATATCAAATTATCCTAAAATGGATGAGATGAAGACACACATCCCTGCTCTGCCGTGTAAAATATATTTTGCGAAACAATAAGCTTCACAAGAAAGTGCGGATAAAAACACACATTTAAGTCAGTTATATAAAAGAAATAGATCTAAGACAATATGTAATTTGTCTGACGAAAAAAAATAGTCGGAGGTTTTAGAAATGTGTCGCAAATTGAGCTTTTATTTCTAAAAATATGCTTCCGGTTGTCTAAGTATGCCTTACATTAGTTTCCAAAGGTGCGTGTACCACTACATTTTGCACAGGGAAGATCTGATCACACTGGATTCTCATTGGTCGCAAACGTTCCAAATGTCGTTACATGACATAGATTGCATAATAATGATGCATAATAACAAGACAAAAACCGATTTACTACATTGTATAACAAAGGAGAGCCGGCACAAGCCGGTCTGCTGGAATGAGCAGTAGGTTTCTGTCAATTTGTAAAGGCCGACCCTTTTCAATCATTAAGTATTCCCTGAACATCTGAAATTTGATAATAATTTCTTATATTGATATGGTAACGATATAGATACTTTTCAGGTTTTAAGGCTCTTTTGTACCGTTTATATGATAGCGCTTTTGGAGATGATTCAATGTTTCCATTTAGTGTTTGAAAGCTGCAATCAATGAGTCTTTGTTCAAATTGAGATAAGAATATGTTGAAATCACCAACGTCTTCACTGAATCATACATAACCGAAACCATACTGGAACAATAAACGTTTTATGTGGGTAGCCCAAGCAGTCCGACCTAAATCATCGAGTCGTCTTAAAAGTTTTTAGTATTGTTTCGGGTACCTATTTTCTTCAATTGTTAATATTGTTAACCTGTATCTAACACAGCGGACCATGTACGTGTCCTACCACACTCTCTAAGAGCAAAGAAACTGCCTACGTGTTACCCTTTTAGGCCCCTTTCGTTTTTCAGCGTAGCAGGATATATTTCAGTATCACGCTTTCTACTGGTAATGTATTTGCACTGTCAATATGGCCATTGCTACAACAGATTTTAACTATAAATCTATCATGGAACGGACAAGTAATAAACTTGACCATTCCAAAGGGCTAACAAATTGCAATCATCACAGCCTGTTCGTGACAAGCTATACACGAACACAAATTCTGTGATTTATGGTCACTTTTGGGAGTGTCTTTAAAAGCCGCGAGGGCCGCCCTGTAGCAACCCGTTTTGTAATAAAAACCCATTTTGTAATAAAATGCTTAAAGTTGATTTAATCTGTATATTTCAACTTAAAAAAGTTAAAATAAAACGAAGCTTATGTACAAATATTAATAGGGTCTTATTTCAGAAGGTTAAGACAGAAAGATTGCAGAATGCAAACAAGAATAGCAAGAACTCGTTTTGTAATTTTTGAGACTTAACCCGTTTTGTAATAAAAATATCGCAAATGTAACAATCGGTTTATTTCAGCTATACTTGACTATGAATATATACACACATGTTAAACAATACTTTTCTCAGAAGAATGGTAATGAAATCTCGCGTGAAACATACATAAATATCAAGGACCCTTTTGGTAATACCACATTTTAAGACTCTTTTTGTAATAAAAATTTCAAATTTCAATTAAGCTGAAATGTTCAATTTAAATTACCTATTTACAAATGTTAAAAAGTATTATTTTAGAACGTTAGTAAGGAAAAATTGCATAATACATACATGTATATCAAGAACCCGTTTTGTAATACCACTTTTTGGTACTCAACCCGTTTTGTAATAAACATATCGTGTTTGTAAAAATATGTTTATTTCAGCTAAAATTTACAAGGAATCAATACACAAATGTTAAACAATACTTATTTCAGAAGGATGCTAATGTAATCTTGCGATAAACATACATGAATATCAAGAACCGGCTTGGTAATACCGCATTTTCAGAATTAACTCGTTTTGCAATAACATTTACAATGGTCTATTAAATTGAAATTTTCATCTTAAAATTAAAAGAAATCTTTGTACAATTGTTAAAAAGTGTCTTATTTTATAACGCTAGTTAGGAAAAATAGGGAGAGAGACGAAGAGAGAGATAGAGAGAGGGTGAGAGATAGACAGAGACAGAGAGAAACAATGAGACGCACTTGCAGACAGATAGAAAGAGACAGTGAGAGATAAAGAGAGGGAGAGATCGAGAGAACCAGAGAAAGAGGGAAATATAGAGAGAGAGAGAGAGAAAAATTGATAGATATACAGAGTGAGTGAAAGAGATGCCTGGGTAGAATGTGTCAAACGGGGAGGTACAGACAGACAGACAGAGACAGAGAGTGACAGAGACAGAGAAAGACAGAGACAGCGACATACAGAGACAGAGAGGGAGGTAGAGAAAGAAAGAGACAAAGAGAAGGATATATCAAGAGAGTGGGAGAGTGATAGAGACGATGAGAGAGACGGAGAGAAAGATATATCTAGTGAGAGAGCGATAGAGAGGGAGAGAGAGAGAGAGAGAGAGAGAGAGAGATAGATAGAGAGAGGGGGAGAGTGATAGAGACGAAGAAAGGAAGAGATAGAAAGAGAAGGCTGTGCATATTGAGAGAGAGAGAGAGAGAGAGAGAGAGAGAGAGAGAGAGAGAGAAACAGAGAGACAGAGGAAAAGGGAAAGATAGAGAAAAAGAGTTTCAGACAGGCATAGACAAGGAGAGAGACAGAGATAGAGAGACAAATACACATACAGAGACACACACACATACACACAAAGACAGAGATAGAGAGAGAAAAGCGTATGAGAGGGATATATATATAGAGGGAGAGATACAGACAGACAAACATAGAAAACAGAGGGAGAGTGACAGAGACGAAGAGATCGGGAGATAGTGAGAGACAGAGAGAGAGACAGAGAGAGAGAGAGAGAGAGAGAGAGAGAGAGAGAGGTGATAGTGAAAACCACAAAGAGATAGATATATATAGAGAGACATATCGGGGGACAGAGAAACAATTAGAGAAAGACAGACAGATGGGAGAGAAAGAAAGAGACAGTGAGAGAAAATGAGAGAGAGAGAGAGATCGAGAAAACCAGAGAAAGAGAGAGACGATGAATGGAGAGATAGAGAGAGAGACGGATAGAAAGATATATATATAGAGAGAGAGAGGAGAGAGAGAGAGGAGAGAGAGAGAGAGAGAGAGAGAGAGAGAGAGAGAGAGAGAGAGAGACGAGGAGAAAGACGAGGAGATAAAGACAGACATAGCGAGACAGACAGGCTGAGACGAAAAGGGACAGTCAGAGTGACAAAGAGAGAAAAGGGGGGAGAGAAAGAGAGAGAGAGAGAGAGAGAGAAAGAGAGAGGGAGACAGAGAAAGAGATAGAGATAGATAGAGCGGGAGACAGCGACAGAGAGACAATGAAAGATAGAAGGAGTCAGAGACAGAGAGATAGGAGGAGGCATAATAGAGAGAGAGAGAGACACACACACACACACACACACATACTCGAGTTGGAAAGGTTGTGGACACTGCCTACCTAAACCTACTTTGTGGACACTTACACAAATAATAAAGGTACAGATTCTTTGTTTACATTATCAGTAACTAGTAGGTCTTAAAAACATATACAGTCATAGAGTACCTGATAAAATGCAAAAAGAGTAAAAGTAGTATAACCTATGTTGTGGACACCATATTTGCACTGTGGACACAATGTGTCTACATGAACTTTAGACAGTCACTAGGGACACATATTAGAGTATATAGGATAAGTGTCACGGTGTTTGAGGATTTTTCACCTAGATGCATGACCATATAAATTATTGAAAATAACAATTAAAGTTCTACATTCAGAAATGCGGTTGGGACGCGAGTGCGTATACTATGATTTGATAACACATTTATCTTTTCATGCAATCAAATATTATTTTTGCATTATAATCTCAAGACTCAGCACCGCCTGTTAAAAATGATTGATGGTCTTTTCGATACCTTGACTGTTCGCTTCCCAGTCTAAAGTAGTTTGTAATTCAGACTGTTTCTCTGCTCATACATTTCGCTTCCTAAATTATGACAACTAAAGAGCTTCGTTTTATTAACAAAATATGTAGACCTGGAGTTTAAATGTTCTGTATGTAATGAATATATTAATGTGAATAAGTAACCATTATTCGCCAAGACAAAGAATTGTCTTATAAAAAACGCATATGGAAATGATTGTCACTGACCGTCTCGATGAAGTTATATTAACCGCCCTTTGTCGGCTATCAAAATATGGCAAGCTTGAAGTTTTGCTTAATTGAAATCACACTAAACTCAGCAAGACTAATGAAAGTGAAAATTAAAATGCTCTATTATACAAACTAACATGGTGCAAATTTAAACAATTAAACAATTAGAATAATCTTTTGTTAGTAGACAATTTATTTGTGTCCAGATCAGTATAAAAGTGTGCCCATGCAAAACAAACGAAATCCTCTGTATTTTTTCAAACTTTCAGACATTTCAAATAGTGTAGATATAAATCAGTTGTCATGTTGAAAGTATTGTGTCTGAACTAGGCATATTTGAAGAAAACATATTATTGACTCTGATAAGCAGCTGAAAGTGTAGAAACTGATAAGATGCCGTCTGCAGCGAAATAACTGGACGCGTCTACACTGTTTTGTAATGTCTCATTGTTGGACACCGTGCAACGGCGCTCACGTATTTTAACTTTTCTGTTATTATTTTTACAAACAACCGTTAGTAAACAAAAGTTGTTCTGTATTCATAAAGACACTCATAATATTATTATGCATATACCATAATGAAAGTGATATAAATGGTTACTAGTTGATTCGTTACCTAGCGTTTCGCTACCTTACACTTTCGCCACCTAAGTCGTTTCGCCACAGTCGATTCGCTACTTAGTCGACAGTCGTTTCGCTATCTAATATTGTCCGATACCTGTTCAAACTTTCCAAAATATTTGCCTACTAGTTTTTAACATAGTTGGAACATACGATTTTCGTAGTATAGTATATGATCAAGCCCGTGGATTAAAACAGTGATTTGATACAGTGTTATCAAATATACATTACCCCAAGTACAATATGAACCACTGCATAAAACAGGAGTGGTGGGGGGGGGGGGGGGAATAATAAGTGTTGCCTGTGAATTTCACAAGCCGTGATATCGTTATTAATAGTGCTAAAAAGCGTCTGTACGTAAATATATGTTTGTTCTCGCGTTAGTTGTATAACGTTTCCGTATTTAAGATTCATAGAATTTGTATACCTGCAAACACAACGAACAATGTATCAATCCGAAGTTACCTTAAAGTGTTATATTGCTGTAAAGTAAAAACGTGACTGTAACGTCACCCATTGTTATATTCGTACTTTATTTCCCAGAGTTAATCGATAACTGTCCATTATTTTGGAAGTAAATGTCCTATAAGTCAATGATGGCAACAATCATTCAAATAGACGTCAACGTGTGTAATTCAAAATAATGGACAAATATCGATACCACACTGCATGTTTAAAACAATATAAGGCCGTGATAACGAGAAACTGAAGTCTAAGCCCTATTTCTATTTTGAAAATCGTCGCCTGCTCAAACTTTCGTCAACTTCAGTTTGCATATTTATTCGATGTGCTTAAAAATACAAGGTGAAATCATTAGCCGTTTGCAAAATAGCTTGGAACAATATCTGATTCCGAAACACTCGGCGTGATCTGGATTCAAACTTATAGTGTAAAATATTAACTAAACGTCACATCAGCGACTCTACGTTTCGTCATGATCTACGCTGTTTGCATAGACAGACGACTTTAGTACTTCTGAATCTAATTGGTGACAAATATTATAGAAAATTTGTGAGATAGAGTGGTTGATATGTATAGCCTACTATCCAACGGCTTGGGTTTGGAGCATACGCCGAGCGATCAACCCTACCGCCAACCAAACGTCTTGCATAGACAGAGGACTATAGTACTTCTAAATCTAATTGGTGACAAATATTATAAAACATTACTAGAACATTTGTGAGATAGCCTACTATCCAACAACCTGGGTTTGGATCATACGCCGAGCGATCAACGCTACTGCCAACCAAACGTCTTGTTTACACAACTAGCATTCCTTCATGTTTTGATAAATTTACCTTTATTATGCGAATCGCAACCAAATTATTAATTTCAAATTTCTTCGATAGGAAGCGCCAATCAACTCGACTATTCCAGCACCCGAGAATGATAGCAGCATAATAAGGGTTATAAGAGTGTGCGGGTTGCATGTTTCCCAACCCATATTCCACCGATTACATGGTTCTGATACAACGTACGCAGACAGCTGTCACGTATTTCAGGCGACGAGTAACTCGGATCTTGATCCAATTCAAAGTTGATTGTCTCTAAATTACAATATATTCTCTACAAAATTAGGGAACCCGACGTATTATTAAAATTTAAAGAGAATATATTTGATGCGACGATACGTACTGTTTGAGATATGTAAAATCACCATTCTATTTGGACTTGCAGCATATTTTATTTATAACGAACCACTGAGAAAAAGATAGTGTATATCTAACAAGCTCTAAGAAGATCTCACGCTTATTCATAAAATGTGTCCACAACGACGGTAGAGTTGTTAGCGCAGTGGTATAACTGTTTCCTGTGAAATACACATGCCGTGATCAATTTTACACCCTTTTATTGAAGTTGAACATTAAAACGAACACATGATGTTTATCTACACGCTATGTACATTAAAGGAGTCCATTTTATATTAAATGTTATCTTCATTGTTCCGGTTTAGTAACAACGTATCCTTAGAACAAGGATCTTGTGATTAACGCAAAACAAATTTATCTAAATTAATAAAAATACGTTGAATCCATTTTAGGGGGAAACGAACAATTAATGCGATATTGCTCTCACGACATTCATCGACTTCAGAACGATTTCACGCTGGATCAAAAATGTGTTCACAACGACGGTGGTGTTATAACTGTTGCCTGTGACTTACACATGCCGTGATATCGATATTTATGGTGCTTGAAAAATAGTTTGTGCGTAACATTATGTTTGTTATCGCGCTAGATGTGTAACGTTTCCGTATTCGAAATTCATAGCAATTGTTGACCTGCAATCATAACGAACAATGTATCAATCCGAAGTTAACTTAATGTGTTATATTGTTGTAAATTTTAAACGTGACTGTAACGTCGCCCATTGTTATATTTGTACTTCTTTTCCCAGAGTTAATCGATAACTGTCCATTATTTAGAAGTAAATGTCCTATAAGTCAATGATAGCAACAAGCATTTGGACGTCAACGTGTGTAATTCAAAATAATGGACAAATATCGATACCACACTGCATGTTTAAAACAATATAAGGCCGTGACAACGAGACACTGAAGTCTAAGCCCTATTTCTATTTTGAAAATCGTTGCCTGCTCAAACTTTCGTTAACTTCAGTTTGCATATTTATTCGATGTGCTTAAAAATACAAGGTGAAATCATTAGCCGTTTGCAAAATAGCTTGGAACAATATCTGATTCCGAAACACTCGGTGTGATCTGCCAAATGTTTTATGAGACTCTTCTTTGGCTGGGTACCATTATATTATAGTTCAGCTTGAATTATTTGGCCTACAACTTGGGTTATTTAGTGTGTCTCTCTTTAACCTATTGGCTCCAGAAAACTGTTTTACTTAACTGTTATATCAGCATACTCTCTAAGAGGGTTTCAACAATTGTTAACGCTTATGATTAAATAACGGAATCTACGGTAGGCATTCGGCAGGTTGATTTCACAGTCGACAATGACTTTATATTTCAAACCATAATTTGTAAATATCTTTGCAAAACAGGGAAGCAATTATACATTGCTTTCATAGACGTATCACAAGACTTTTGAATATGTTAGCAGGTCAAAATTATGTGCAACACGAGTTAAAAGTAATTTATTTAATTGCATTTGGAAATTTATAAAAGCTGTCAAGGCTGTAAGTTGAAGTCACATTTTATGTTGTCTTTCTGCAAATGATCTTTAATCTGCTTTTCGAAATTGTAGGTTTATGGGGGATTCGACATTATCCTTATATGATTGAAATATTCTCCTTAACACTGTTAAATGAGTCCAGTAGTTCAAAGCTATACAACTCTAAAAAAGTTCTCGGAGCTCAGAATTGAACTCCTTGCTCCAAATAAGGCTTCTGATTGGTGAATTTGGAGAACAAATTTGGTTCTGACCAATCAAATACTTGAGCACGAATTCTAAGCACAGATGAGACTTTTATAGTTTTAAAGCCTGTAGTCCAAAACAACCATGTATTACATTGTAGTCACAATGAAGTGTTTAATGATTATCTGCTTCTAATGGAATCCATTCAATAATAGCTCAAATGAAACGTTTAGTTTAGTAAAGTATAATACTATCAGATCTCTAGCTTAAGGACGTATCCCATGTTCTAAATTCAATATTTAACCATTAAACCCATTTGACGATTCTTTTGAGTACAATAACATATGGTTAGGTCTAATAATCAGAGATATAATATGGGAAAAAGAGCTGTTTATTTAGCCCTTATCTAGATATCTGTTAATATGATGCACGTAACGCCATGGCATCCAGTACACAGGTATATAACTTGGCATTCAACTTGACATTATTTTTAAAGTCTTTGGTATGAACCGACAGGGGATCGAAACCAATACACCACAAAGGCAGTATTATTTCTCGTTGATGGTAACTGATGCAGATGGGCATATCGACATGCTCGCAACATATTATACATATACTCAGTTCCAAAAGAAAGTGTGCACTTTGTTTCCTGTGATTTTTCATCGGATACTTTTCTGAAAGCCTATATATTTGCTACCAAAATTGAGATCTGTTTACGTACAATATGGCGAACATTTTAGCCCCAACGGAAATGACGTCTGGCCCACTGTAAACGAGCAGCCCGATGACGTGCTTAAGACCTGCCCCACACAGGGCCTTATAGCCCAGATCGGCACCCGAGCTTGCCTGGGGCGACGTAATACGGTGTGTCAGCTGATACCGTACTGCCTTGCAGTACTAGACGCCGTTTGAAAACGACGTCGAAGGTGCGTCAACGTAATAAACCTGCCCGTTTGTTGATTTGTTACCCTAGGTCTACCAGATCTGCGGCGATCTTCTACACTACATGTTTGCTGGAAACGTTGGCGCAATAGAATAACTGTGTTTCTGCGGCATACTAACGCCCTTCTAACGTCGCCACGAGCAAGCATCGTTAATGCTAGAATTCTCTGATTTTCATTCAATCTAGGCATGTTCGTTGTGTACCGATGTGAGTTCAAATGTGATTTTCCCTTTGTATAAGCATTAAGGATTACCCCCATACACGTTTCCGGTGACATGTACATTTTCCTCGGCACGTGCAAATCAGGCAAAAGCACGTCTAATCAAATACACTGAAAATCTCTTCATACAATGTGGTAGCTTTTGGACTCGATCGGTGACAAATACACTTGAGATATAGTGTGCGAAAATTGAAACCGATACGTCTGCTAAATATTGATATATTTAAGATTAAAAAGTGCACACTTTCTTTTGAAACTGAGTGTAGGCGCTCTGTTTGTTAATAGGATCATCAAACTTATTCTAGTCGTTCACCATTAAGCCGTTTTTAACATTTTCTCATTCATATCACGGCAGCCAGTTCACTTACTCATGTGTTTCCTGGTTTTTTCACACCAGTACTCCACAAAAAAATCTTCCCAAGCAACTGGCTGATTTTTCACATAGACTTAGCCCAAAGTTGGGAGACGAATGACGCATGTCGCATTGACTTTTGTGAAACGTCGAAAAGAAAAATGACCGAGCCGGGATTCGAACTCACAACCACTGGATTGAAAGCTCGCATCGCTACCGACTGAGCTACCGGGGAAGATCACGGTGCTCAATCAACGTACTCGTTAGTTTCCAGGTAATTTTATACCAGCATTCAAATATAACTAATGTTACTACCTTTACACATAAACATTTGAGTATAGGGAATTTCTTGTTGGGTGGTTTACATAGATATATTGTAGAATACGAGTACTCACAAAGGTACCGTGATTTACAATAAAATACTGATACATTTAAGTATACCATTTATTACATGTACAGAGGAATAGATAAGGTGGTGTAATTAATCAGTTTACTAAACTCTTTCACGAAGTAGACTCTTCCATGTTGAAAACTTGACGACTCTATTTCTCGTCAACAAAACATTTGGTTGAATTAAATGTCTAAGTGGCAAACAATGCAGAATTCAGGGGAGACAGCTCGTTAAGAGCTTTCTCACTAGAATCTGCATTGTTTACAAAGTCTTTTAATTGCCTTTAGAAGCGAAAAGGTTAACTTAGCACTATGTTATGGTTATTCAAAAGAATCGCCTTAGTGAGACAATTCTTTTGATTGATTACCCACAGCAAAGGGATTTAGTGTCAAGTAAGCATTTTAGAAAAATACCTCTTAACTACAGCTTTGTATTCAATGAACCCAGAACGCCTACCTTCTAAAGATATTTCCAAAGCGCCGTCCTTAAGGTGCTTTGCCTTTGGTGTCGGGAGGTCGGCGGCAAAGGCCGTCGCCAGCACAGCTAAACCAATCACTAACAGTATTGTTACTGGAACTAGATAATGTTAAACAACCTAAACAAGTTAGTAAATGTTTTTAACTTTACTTTTTTAAGATAGAAAATTAAATATTTTTATTTTTACAAATACGTGTAAACAGAGGTCGCAATATAAATTGTAACATTTCCTTAACAGTTAGCTGCCTCCCCAATTGCATATTTATACAAATACGTGAAAAGTTAAGTCGCAATTAAATTAACATGTCCGTAACAGTTAACTGCCAATCCAATTGTATATATTTACAAATACATGAAAAGTTAAGTTTCAATTTCACTTGTAACATTGCCTTAATACAAGCTGACTTTCCAGTTCTATACAACTTTCATTTCATATTTCAGCAACGGAGGCAGTTTAACTTTAGCTAATTCTTGTTATCAATTCGAGGTAACTGTTATCAATTACTCGCTATACATTTCATCACATTTCTATTTATCCTGGCTTGCAAAGCTGATCCCCCCATCCCAAAAAACAAAAACAAATATTTTTTCTTTTATAGTTATTATGTAAGGTTCTGTATCATTGGATACACGAGGAAAGTAGCATAAGTCTAAAGAACTTTGAGATGAAAAACCACTACGTTATAACTTACCGAATTTTCGAAGTTCACCAATACAATCTTCTATCCTTCTTGCGCACGTCTCTTTTCCCCCAATATTAGATACGTCAGAATTGTATTGAAGTCAAAAGCGGAATGCCGGACCAAAACGACTATGCAGTCTTTAAGACCAACACTCACTTGATATAACGCATAGATACCCTACAATACTTAGAAACGATATGCGGTTATTACCTGATACAGTAATGATAAACTGTACAAATATGCAGTGCTATTATTAGAAGTTACCCGAAATGGTATGTTAGGATCGTCTTCTCTGAAAACGTCTCAAAAAACCTTTTCTTTTAGGTTAGACCAATAGTTTAGTCCCATACAGTAAAGACCAGCATAAAAGTGTCACTCTGATTGGATCGAGATTGGAGCGTTAGCGTGAGCGTGATTTGAACGATATCGGAACGCTTAAGGAGTGGAAGAGAATGTTACACTCTAATTTAAACATTCTAAATAATTGAAAAAATCCAATCACATGAGAGCTTCGCTCACTGAATGGTTGCAACAAATTTATCCATAATTTATTTTAAAATTTATCCATTTATTTTGGGCCTATTTTTATTTACAAAGACATTTGTTTACATAAAATATTGATTTTCATGGCAATTAACGACAAATATGGTATATTAAATGTTAACATTACCACTAAAAGCGTCGATCAAAACGACAGATTTGGAAAAGCAAGCAAGATACGGGATACGATACCAAGAATTTCAACTTACACAATAGTTAATGAGTGAATGAAAATATGTTTTCACAATTCATCTTCTGCAGGGTTTTCAGAAAACCCCTGTTTATGGGAAAGGGTAAAGAGATGTATTTATTACACACGTTTCAAATGATTGAGAAACTCAATGTTTTTAAACAGTGAAATTTTGTCTTTACATTCATGTAGTCTCCCACACTCACTCCATTGCAAATGTAAAATATATCCATATATGACAGTTTAATTATTAAATAAAAAAGCATTATGGCAATGCTTTCAGTCATCTGCTGCAGCGGTGTCCAAATGTATAGGAGGGGTTAACACATTCCAATTCACGTGAAATAAGAATTGGGTTATCAAAATATTCCAAAGTCAACTTTTGCAGAAAAGGAGTATATGGTAAAGTATTAAAACATGAATAAACAGAACAACTGTTTGTTCATGCAAGATAGAGATCTTACACCGAAACAAAGAGCTGTCTTCATTATCAAAATTTCTACAGGAGCTTATTCAGCTTTTTAAAGCGTTTCTTCAAGTCATCGGCTACAAATTGGTCATGATGTAACGAATTTACCTTTTATGACTGAAATGATTATAAAGGCCTTTTGTAAAACCTAAATGAAATATCTATGTTAACAAGTTGAAACGCAGAACAAAGGGAAACAAGTACATTTTTAAATATCAAGGATATAATTATTTGTCAAGAGCATTAGATACTACCTGAAAAGAAAAAAAATAATTAAGAATTTCAGCAAAACTTTCCTTTTTTTCCCCTTAATGTTACAGTATCTATTTTCACCGGTCTTTTTCTTTTAACCAAACGCTTGCAGTATACTCTTTGTTTCTGTTGAATGGAAAAAAGGCAATTAATTCACTATTTAGTATGCTGTTCAGCATAAATTGGCTGGTATTACATGAAGTTGATAATATACATATATTTTCCACAAACAACAAATCTGCATCAAACGAATTTGAAAATATCTCCGCAAAAATACTGAACATTTCAATTAAATGTATAATTATTAAATAGTGTTGAAAACATCGTGGCAAGAGGAGAAATTGCACTTTTTGAGCACTTTTTAAGCAATTTTTCCACTTGCAACATTGTTTTCAAAAGCCTCCAGAAAGCGTCTGTATGTTGGAAAGGGTTAAATAAGAAAGAAACTAAACATGATCTACATGCATAACATTTACTAAACTTTACGTAACAGTTTAATATAAAATACTCATAAGGCAGACAACTTCTTGATTAATTGAAGGGAAAGATATCTCTCATATTAGAAAACATTCTTCTTTCCTCAAAAAGTATTTTTATAAACAGAGACTATATAAAGAGAGACATTAAAACAAAATTCTTACATTGTGGGATGCAGAATATGCTCATAATTATTAATTTCTTTCTTTCCAAAAATATGTTTGTGCCTTAAAAATATATGTGCAAGCAAATATGTGTGCTTAATTCTGTCCCATGTGCAGATGACTTATAACTTTAAACAACATTATTGAACAATTAGAGCATTTTGACAAGAATGTATACAATAATGGCATGACCATTGATGTATATTGTACAGGTTTTTGCCGAGTTGTTTTCAAAGACGTCTGCTGTAGTCTGAATTATGTGAGAAAATGCTAAAATCATAACGAACATTTTCTCTGCTGCAGAGGCGTAAGAAAGCGTTTTCATGTGGCAAAGGCTTAAGAACACTTTTTCAGAACTACATGAATTATAGAAAGCTGTTTAGAATTGCGCCACATCAATTCAAAGAGTACACCTTAGATACGATTGTTATTCAACTGGCGATGTATGTGCCATATATCAGATTGACATATTAAATCAAATTCTACAATACGAATGTTTGACGCAAAGCATCAAAGAGAAGCCGCAATATTTCGCTGCACAAAAAGAAATAAGAAAAAATAACATTTAAATCCACAAACATTAGAATTTACTTAGCTGTAGTCAGTAATGCTGATATTGGTATTTGAAGATATATATATTTGAAGTTAACCCTTTCCCACATACAACACATCTCCAACAAATGTCTTTCAATGCATTTGCCGGTATTCAAAAATAAAGACATTCTCTATAATTGAAAGAACAATCATAGTTATAATTGAATTAACTTGAAAACAATTCTACTTTTGCCATAATGTTTTCAAAACATAGTTGCTGCAGAGGTGCCTGAATTTGTCTGTTAGTAGGAAAGGGTTGCACTAAACACTAGTTTCAATTTTTATTGAAAAACTACTTATTAAATGAATTTTTATTAAGATGTCTTATTACTAAAACATTTATCTTAAGCCTTTTCTACCTGGCCTTCAGATACATCGACAACAGATGACTTTTGAAAACATTGTGACAAATGGAGCAATTGCTCAACACAATTCAATTATAATGCTATAATCTAAAGAGCTTTGCCATGTTTTTGACTAGACAATTTCAAAGTTGTCTGCAGCATAATTGGAATATTTTTATAAAGTTAAAAATAGTTAATTATGATTATTGGCAGACGTTCAATTGTGTAAGGTAGCATATTTCCTTATTTGGTATTGTGTATAATAACAAACACATCTGATTGAACTAGTGAAAAATCTAACCAATTATTTCTTTGATTGATTTCTTTGATCTCATTGGTTTAAATTAAAATATGTTCATGCATGGAAAATCGTGGAAAACACAAATCACAGTTTGAATAGTATTTGACACGAGAAGAAGCCTCTTCTAATTTGATTAATAGTTGTTAAAAGTTGTTTATAAGTCTCAAGTTGTTGGAGAGACACACATTTATAGACCTCCACTGTGGTCTGTTTATTATATGGACTGAAAGAAGTGTAGTTGTGGAAAATGCCGACTGTGGTCGTTTTATTATATGGACTGATTTAATTTAATTTGATATTAAATAAAAAGAAGTTTAGTGTTGGTTAGTTACAACGTGGAAAATGCCGAAAACTAACGGTCGGGTAGGAAAAGGGATAGAAAGAGAACAGATTAGCGATGACGAACAAGTAAGCTAACTTAGAGAACTGGGCGTGAACGCACTGAAGACGTCGCCTCATGCAGAATTTTCCCTTCAGGGAGCATCAGGAGGTACGGAACAACAACAACCGATGTATAGGCAAGTTTCTCCCCATAAAGTGTTGTTGACAGAGGACGATATTGACGACGAAATGGAAAACATGGAGAGGGAAATAAAACAATTGCAGGAGGAAGAAGTGAGGTTAAGGAGAAATGCCGAAGTGGAGAATAAGAGAAAAGAACTAGAGCTGCAAAGAAACAAAGTGCGTCGCCGAAGAGGTAAAAGCAGTTTAATTTCAAAGGACACTTTTGTCGATAAATGTGACGAACAGGGGGCTAGACCCAAAGTTTTTTCCCAGAAACAAAGGTGTTTTGATAGCGAAAAGGTGATGACAATTAATGATCTTCGTAACGATGACCAAATACGGTATTTGTTAAAGAAAGAATTAAAAAAACTTGGGTTGTGTGAGTTTTTGGAGGGTGATGATTCGTCTTCTGAAAGTGAAAATGAGTCTTCAGTCTCCAATCAGTCAAACAGCTCTGAGTCTGATGTAAAGAAAGAGCATAAACATAGAGTTAAGAAAGGTAGGAAAAAAGTGTCTGGTATTAATGCCAAGGCATCTGACAGAGTAAAGTATCCACAACGTTGGCCGCAGTCACATTTGCAATTTGAGTATGTGAATAAGCAAATGAAATTTGAGGATTTGGACTTCAAACTTTTTGTAGCAGGCGAGTTAGAGATAATTACTTGTGTTGATGTTTATGCAGTTGAGAAAGCAGGGCGTCTAGAGTTGTTAAGGAAAATTGCCTACTACTATGGAACATATGAGTTCGCTGGCTTGAAATCGTTTTATGCAGCTTGGTTGAGGGAAATCGAACTGGGTAAAAAGAAGTGGTCAGACGATTCTCAGCAAATTGAGACTGCAATTCTTTCAAAGTATGTTTTGAAAAATAAAGCTGCATCAAATTTCAAAAAAGATACCTCTAGCAATTTCAATAATAGCATGGAAGAAAGGGTATGGTTTTGCTCTGAATTCCAAAGAAATAAATGTCTTCACAAAAATAATCACTTGTGTGTAATTAAAGGTAAGCAGAGGATGGCTACGCACATCTGTGCGTCATGTTGGTTAAAGGACAGGAAGAAAATGGAACATCCTGAAAGTTCGTCTTGCTGTCCACATTTGCCTAAATGACTTAAGTCCGGTTTAGATATAAATACAGTCAAGGAGCAAATAACCAAAAATGAAAGAAAGTCTATAGTGGATATTTTTCTACCCAAATTCCTTTATTTTGATGAGAAAAATAATAAAATAAATAAAAAGACTTATATGGCTGAAATATCTCAAAAGTCAGAGTTAAAAAAACATATTTGCAATCATTCAAATAAATGTGAAATTTGTAAGGTTACTAAAAACAAGTTGAAAGTTGACAACATTGAGCAATTTTTAAATGCGCATGACTTAGTTAAGAACTCAGGGAAATTTAATTTTGAATATTGCAAGATTCCGGTTAATGACCGATTTAACATGCAGTACATTAGATCCTTGCTAACAGATTATAAAGATGATCAAATTTGTGATTTGGTAGAATTTGGATTCCCAATTGGATATTTGGGGAGTGAAGATTTTCCGGAAATAAATCAAAGGTCACTATGTAAATTTAGAAATCATAAAGGAGCTTTGGAATTTTCAGATAGCATGCTAGCATATTTGACTAAAGAAAGTGAAAACAAGGCAATTTTAGGTCCATTCAAATCAAATCCATTTAAATCCGGTATAAAAATTTCCCCACTTAACTCTTTACCCAAAAATGATACAGTAGAAAGAAGAGTAATTCTGGATCTCAATCAACCAAAAGGCAGTTCTGTGAATGATCATATAAGTAAAGATTTTTATTTAGGGGAGAAAATAGATCTAGTTTATCCCAAAGAAGATGACTATACTGCAATTATTAAACAAAGGGTCAAGGCTGTTTATTGTTTAAAACTGATTTAAGGAGGGCATATAGGCAATTACCAATTTGTCCATCATCTTACAATTTAGTTGCTTTTATTTGGAAGAAACACATTTTCTGTGACACGGTTTTGAGTATGGGTAGTCGGTCATCTGCATGTTGTTGTCAACGGTTTACTAATGCACTATCATTTATAATGTATAAATTCGGAATTGAGGTGTTGAATTATTTGGATGATTTTGCGTCAGCCGAGAATAAACAAAATGCATATTTTGCATTCTACACCTTACAGAAAGTTTTAGAAAAATGTGGTATTGAAGAAGCAAAGAATAAAGCTTCTCCTCCATCTACAATCATGTCCTTTTTAGGAGTTTTATTCAATACTAATACAATGACAATGGAAATAACTTCTGAAAGATTATTGGAATTGAATGTATTATTATTATTTTGGTTAAGTAAAGAAACAGCTACTTTGAAAGAAGTGCAATCATTATTAGGGAAACTAAATTTTGTGGTTGCATGTGTTAGACCTGGTAGGATATTTGTGTCTAGAATGATTCAATGGTTGAAAGTATTATATGAAGAAAATAAAAGGTCACATTTAATTCCAAAATTTGTCAAAAAAGACATTTTATGGTGGAATACCTTTTTACCTCACTACAATGGTATTTCTATGATGTTGTATGAGGAGTGGTGTAATCCAGATGAAACTTTTTCTTCAGAAGCTTGTCTAGAAGGATGTGGTGGTTTTAGTAATGGAAAATTCTTTCATTCCGATTTTCCAATAGATGTTAAAAACAGGAAATATTGTATTAATGTGTTAGAAATGTTTTCTATTATGGTTTGCCTTAAATTGTGGGGCAAGTTATTTAAGGGAAAAAGAATTCAGATATTTTGTGACAATGAAGCAGTGTGTCAAGTTTTAAATTCCGGCAGATCTCATAACGAAAGTTAACAGTCAGGATTGAGGGAGATTGCATTTTTATCTGCGGAATATGAATTTCAAATTCGAGTTATACATATTAGTGGAATTTCAAATAGAATTGCAGATCATTTATCGAGATGGAATTCAAGTCAAAAGCATATAGAGGCTTTTCATATGCTCACCAAGCAATTTAAGTTACAAGAATTCCAGACGTCTAGTGAAATATTTGAATTCACTAATAACTGGTAGCATTGTACATAATTTATGATTCAGAGTTTCAGATGACAGACTTAAAAAAGGATCTTAAGAGTTCTAGAAGATCTGCATATGCTGTTGGTACTTTAAATAATCTGAAAGTTCAATGGGAGGTTTATTTGATGTTTTGTATTTTCTTTTGTCTCCAGAAACTACCATCTAGCTCAAACACTTTAAGTCTTTTTGCTCAATTCTTAAGCAGAAGTTTCAAAGCAGTTCATTCAATAAAAAATTACATAAGCGGGGTAAAGACTATGCACTTATTATTAGGATATCCAGTCGCAGAAATAAATAATTTTATTGTAAATCTTAATATTATTGGCATAGCCAGACAGAATCCACAGTGTATTAAACAAGCACTCCCCATTACCCCAGATATTTTGCTGAAAATGGTAAAATACTTATAGAAATATGTGTGAAAAAGTTAGAGTTATTGACACTAAACCTTTATTCAGTTTGTCAAGAAATAACTATATTACATACTCAAAATTTCAAATAAAAATGAGACAACTTATAGAGAAAATTGAGTTAGATCCAGAAGTATTCTCCACTCATAGTTTTAGAAGGGGAGGTGCAACTTTTGCTTTTAAATCAGGGGTTTCCTCTGAATTAATCCAGTTACATGGAGAAAAATGAAAGAAAACATTTTAAGTAACGTGTAAATAGTTGACACATATGATAATGGTACATTTCAGTTTTTTAGTGGAAAGTTACGGTTTAGCATATAATTCATTATTATATAGTAATTGAAGTATATATATTAGTTACTCAAGTTTTATTCATTGAATTTGTAAAGTTGTGTTTGTGTCTATTTAGCATTGCTCGGTTTGCATGTATATTTCAGATAACTATTTGCCAAGGGAGGTGGTATAGTGGTTAGTTTTCAACAAAGTGTTTAGATTTGTTGGGCTAGCTTGTCTTTTTCTGTGGTATGCATGTATGATTGAGTGATGGTGATTAGATTTAAGCTATGATGCAAGGGAGGGAACTCTCACTTAATGTTTAGGGATATTGGGTGAGAGTTATTTACCTTGGTAAATCACTGCGTGTTAAAATGAATTATATTATCAATTCTTATTACAGAAGTGAGAAAGGTCACTATTATAAGTGATTCCATGGCCAAATATGTTTCTGGCATAGAGGGGTGTAAAGTTCAAGCCTTTAGAGGGGACACAATTGCTAGATTAACGCAAAGGCTTCAACGTGGGGAAGCAGATTTAGAGAATTTCCAATTTGTGATATTTCATGTGGGAACAAATGACATTGGAAACAGAGCTTCGAAGAGAGAAATGTTGTCAGATTTTGGTAATTTAATTTGAGTGTGTAGGAAAATCAAGCCTTCAATTAGCATTTGTATTTCTGCAATTCTACCCAGACCAATAGATCATTCCATCACTGAGGTGGTTATAAAGGAAGTGAATTCTTATTTGAATAAAGAGATGAGAAAACAAATGCAGTTTAAATTTGTGTGTACATACAAACCTTTTACACATTGTGGGAGAATTAAAAACGAGTTTTTCGCAAAATGAGACTAGGGGGGTTACATCTCAATACAGAAGGATCTAATAGGTTGAAACATTTCTTTCTGCAAGTTATTGCACATCTGTGATATATAACATAATTAGGAGTATTCATGTATAAGATAGGTTTAATTTAGTAGGGAGGATTGCCTATTATTTTATATTGATATTTGTACAGGAATTCAAAGATTGACGTTGAATCTAGGAGTAGACGCAAGTAAGGGTTGTTGCTTGCTTCATTTATTACATCAATTTTCTTCTGGAATAGTTTTTCCATACAGTATTGCACTATCTAATAGCCCTTTCCCTCATATAGACTCTTTATGGCACAGGTGAAGCAGAGGGTATTTTGACATAAGGAGAAATTGCATGTTTTGTGCAATTTCTTCTTTTGTCACTAGGTTTTCACTTTTAAGTCATACGATATCCATTAAATTAGTAAGATTTTCTAATTTTTGACAATATATTCAAAGTAGTCTGCTACAGAATGGTCATATTAGGAACGGATAGTTGATGTGGGTTTTTCTTTAAATTTCTGGAAGAGAATTATGGAAAAAATGGATGATTAATGCTTCAGCTTAATCCTATGTTTGTTTTTTCTTGTTATTATGTGTTTTTGTCTGGAGTTTTTGTTTATTTTTGTTTTTGTTTTTGCTTTTGGCCGGTGGGTTAGCGGTTAGTTTGTAATATCAAGGTTTGATGATTACTTATAGCAATTAGTTGTCTGGAGGATTTAATAAATCCATTGTTTGTAATAGTATGTGAGAGGCTTCTCAATGGTATTGATAACAAATTACAATTATATATTCAAACATCTTCATTTTTATTTTCCCCCTTCTATGTTTAAAAAGAAGAATAATTGTTGTATTTCGGAAAATGTTATTTCGTAACCTTTTGGATTATTACGAGTTACTGACTTTTAATAACAATTTGTCTGAAAGCATATTTTAAAGATGCCTTCTTTAAAATATGTTGGGGGAAACATGACATATGTAAACAAGAGGCCATGAGGGCCTATGCTCTACTGGTATGGTTCCTTGGTCATTTTCACTCCAGAGCATGTTTGTATGGTGAAGATCGGATAGTAAATGGAGGCTCTTTTGTGTTCACAAGCTGTATTATAGCAATTTTGACAATTTCAAGGGCCATAATCCAGTCATGCAAGGGCACATCTGGTTTTCGAAAGAAACCGAGCTCTCATCAATATTTAACTACTATCTGAGTTTGGTAAAGATAAGTTAGTAAATGGAGCCTCTATTGTGTTCACAAGCTCAATTATAGCAATTTTGACAATTTCAGGGGCCATAATCCAGTCTTGCGGTTTTCGAAAGGAACCAAGCTCTCATAGATATCTAACTATACAATCAAAACTGAAGACTTTATCTCGTTCACAAGCTCTATTATAGCAATTCTTACAATTTGAAGGGCCATAATCCAGTCTTGCATGGCCGGATCAGGCTGGTTTACAAAAGGAACCAAGCTCTCATGGATACCTAACTACTGTGAAGTTTGGTGAAGATCAGATAGTAAATGGAGCCTCTATAGTGTTCACAAGCTCTATTATAGCAATTTTGACAATTCCAAGGGCCATAATCCAGTCTTACATGGGCGGATCCGGCTGGTTTGCGAAAAGAACCGAGCTCTTATGGATATCTAACTACTGTATAAGTTTGATTGAGATACAATCGAAACTGAAGAATGTATCGCGTTCACAAGCAATTGTTTACGGACGGACGCACGGACGCGCGGACGACGGACACCACACCACAGCATAATCTCTTCTGGAGTATTACAGTCCGCGGAGGGAAATCCGTTACGATTCATGACGATTTATGACTTCTCGATGATTGACAGCTTGGATTTTATTGGACTTTTTTTTCTGACTCGATATATACAAGTTTTGAGACGTATTCCCCTAATTTATATTAGTCATTCTGTTTGATATATTTCAGTTTATGGACGCCTCACACGTGCGTTTGAGTCATTTCATTTTTCAATTTAATACAAACCGCATTTTCTAGCAGGCAAATGACATCATACAAAACATCACACTATTGGAGTTAATTGTTTTAAGAGGGATTTCCCATTCAGTTAGCCAGACGCGATAAGTAACATGAGCCCATTCGTAAATAGTGCAATTGTCTGAATTAAAAGCTACAGGCCATGGGACCATAGGACAACTGCTAATTTCCAAGACAGTGGTTTAAACTTAATCAAATACTAATTAGTTTATAGAGTTTTCTTAGTTGTAAATAAATGCTTTAAAAGTAGTTTGCTACATATGTGTTGTATGTGGGAAAGGATTAACCAAATATTGTTTTAAAAAGTATCATTATAAAAGTATTTACGTTTTTTAGTAATCCGAGGCCCTGCAGTTTTTACAGTTTGATTAGTTGACCTAAAATTAGTATAATTTTTCCCTATATCTTGTTTTCTTTTAGCCACAGACAATTTGTATACCTCTGTTGTTACACATTTTAAAACATAGAAAAAGAAGAAATTATCTAACCCTTTCCCATATACAATAAATCAGAAACAGACCACCTTGAAAGCATCTGGATAAAAATATGGAAACTCTCTATAATACATGTATATAAAAGTTCTAGAATAGAGTTGAAAACAATGTAGCAAAAATTGAAATTGCAATTTTTCCTTTAGTTACACTGCTTTCAAAAGATATCTGCTGCAGAAGCACCAGAAAACATATGTATGTGAAGAAGGGTAAAACCTACAGAATCTCCATTTCTCACATTATTTTCAAGTCTATGTAAAAACTTTTTATTTCCTTTCTCAAGATACTACATGCAATTGTTTACACAGAACACATCCCTTAAAATAGCATAATTGTTAGTGTTAGACTGCAGTTAACCCTTACCTACCTATAAAGACATTTCAACACATCTGCAGCTGATAACTTTTGAAATCATTCTGACAAAAAGAGAAATTGCCCATAACCAGCAATAATTCTTTTTGCCAGACTTTTTCCAACTTCATTCAATAACCAAACTCACATTCAAAGAGACCTTCCGCATTTTTATCAAAATGTTTTCAAAGTCGTCTGCTGCAGATATGTTGGAAATGGTCAACAGAAACTTACCTGAAATGATGTACTATTTCAACAGTTTATGTTTTTTCCATTTATCATTTCCTAATTTCAAGAAAATATATGTGATTGACAGACATCACGATTTTTTTTAAAACCTGTCCTAAAGCTCTTTTATCATCTATTTCCTTCATTAAAACTATGACCAGCTCAGATGTGTTAGGAATTCCCTCAATCAATTGTAATTTACAATCAATTTAAGCTTATCTGAAGATAACATACTCATTTTGAGCTGTTGTGATAATCCTTCATCAACCGTGCATCAGTGGTGTAGTGGTAGAGCATCTGTCGCAGGTGCTGGAGGTAACGTGCTTGATCCAAGACGGGTCATACTAAAGACCAAAAGTGGTAGTAATGGCTTCCTCTTCTTGGCGCTCAGGGTTGTTGGGTTAGCATGACAACTGACTCGCTGGTGTCAGAATAAATGGACCAGTAGTACTGGCACGTTACCCAAGACTCTTTGTGATATAACTGTAAAATTGTTAAAAGCGGTGTTAAACAACATACAAACATTCAAACCATTCTGCATCATCCGTCAGCAGCCATTTCTTAAAACAACATCTCGAGGGCTTGACGTGAAACGGTTGTAACTCAAATTGGTATTTTTTTACCAAGGTTAATCACCTCGCCATAAACTCTTTATAAGCGTTAAATCATTTTTCTTGGTAAACAATGGAAATTTAGGTGCCATTGCTCGTTCTGAGCAATGGCACCTAAATTTGCATTGTTTACACAATGGTCAAAATGGCCCCTAAACTAGGATTTTCAAAATAGGTTTTAAGTTACAACCGTTTCACGCCAAGCCCTCGATCTGTGCTTTTAAATAACTTGACCAATTTTACCAAACTGCAACATATCATTTTTATGTCTTTCTTTCAAAATGTTCAAATAATTAAATTCAATGTTGCAGCGGCATCAGAAAGGAGGAACAATTGTATTAATTGGTTAATAGCTTATTTTATCGATTAGAAAAGGAGGACAACCAACTTTATGTCTTCTTATCTGAAACTGTCTAATTTCAAGATAATACTGTGGCAGTAATGTTCCTTATTTGACCATCTACCCTTTAAGCCATAATATGTTGTTAAACAAGATAAAAAAATACTTATAAAAACCCATGAAAGACTGAACAAAAGTTGAGTCTGTAATACGTGTTCAATAGATTATTACGTGTTCAATAGATTAAACAGAGCAACTAGATGAAACTGAAACTGTCTCTTAGAAAACCATATAATAAAATAACTAGAACGTATTTCAGTATCATCTGACATACTGTATACATATGAAGCTAGATATTCATAAGCATGGTTGATTGTCATTTCAGTTAAATAGCAGATGCACTTACATAAAATGCTATTACATTATGATAATGCTTATCTATATTTAAATATGTGCATAAAATAACTGATAATCCCATCTTATATGTTGTCTCGACCTCTTTACTCTGTCAACATCGAGCTTACCCAACGCTTTTCAGACTTTAAAAATGTTTTTTTCTTAACTTTTGAGCTTGAACATTAAATGTGTCGCGCAATAATGTCAATGTTACATAAATAACAACTAGTCTATAGTGATATCATAGCAATTGGATCGGAAACAATATTTTTCTTAATAACACAGATTGTCAAAGGAGTCTGTTTTTAAAGTATTATTAATTAACTCGCTATCACGTTCTACTATATCGATGCATAATTCATACAAGTGCGCTGCATAACTTTACTAAATGTAAAAACCTGTGATGAAATCAAATAAGGACTATCAAATGCTTTAAAGTTTTAAGAAATGATTCTTCATCCTTTCGTGGAAATGGCCAAACGTATGAAAGAGAGCGGGAAAAGAGGGATAATTAGAGTGCATGTTGGGATATGGTAAGTGATATGTGCTCACTGGTACTCATACTACACACACCATAACACAAATAACACAGATGGTCAAGTAGAGAAAAAGAGTGACATTGAGAGTGTGGCTGATTATCTTTTGTCTGTTGGTATATGAAAGGGTTTAGGGATGAGATGTTAAACTGTTCTAGGTTTGCTCATGCAAGTCAGTATTTTGGTAATAATTATGTGAGGTCCTCTAGTGACATTATCAATTAGCTTTCAAACATAACGACATTAACCCTGGTTCTGCAGAGGTTGCTGAACGTTTCTAAATGCCCCTATCTCAACGATTGAGTGTGAAAAGGGGTTCAGTAATCAGAACTTGGTCAAGACCTGTCCAAGAAATTCGATGTCAGTTTTTGCCCTCGATTATTTGATGCGGATTTCAATTGGTGGCCCCAGTATGGACTATTTTAATTTTAAATTTGCCTTCAGGTTTGGACTGGTGAAAGGACTCGAAGAATCCTAGTCTGAGACTGATGTTCTTGTCTTGTATGTAAATATAATCATGGTTTTAAATATAACTGAAATGAAACAATATGTGCTTTTCATACATGTTATGTTATCTTATAAATAATACATGTGCTATTGGTTAATGAAAAGACCTGCATGAAATAATTTTGTTTACGTGTAACTGTGTTTTTTTTATACCCTTTAATCGTTGAATATTTGTTTTATGTTGGTTCAAAGTTGGCTCAAATTTTGGCTCCAATTAATTTTATTTTGGCTTCTTTTTATACGCCCATTTTGAAAAAACGGGACGTATTATGGCGAGGCGGTGTCCGCCGTCTGTCCATCCTTCTAACTGTCTTTCCGTCCGTTTTTTCCGGCCTACTTCTACTACACCGTTGAAGATATTGATGCCAAACTTGGTAGAAATAATTACCAGCACATGATATTGTGTGCGCTCAAAAAGGAGGTAACTTCTTTTGTATTTCCCAGAGTTATGCCCCTTTTAAGACTTAAAAAATGTTGTCCGGCCTACTCCGCCTACATTGTATAAGATATCGATACCAATTTTGGTAGAAATGATCACCAGCACACGATATTGTGTGCGCCTAAAAAGGAGGTAACTCCGTACCTATTGTCTAGAGTTATCTCCTTTTTCGACTTAAAAGAATTCTAAAATTCACATTTCCTTCAATATCTCTAGAACTGTTACATATATTACTTTGAAAATTTCTTTTTGTGTTTAGTATCATAAGACAACATCACATACAAAGTTCCATAAATGTGACTGTTATTTTAAAAATTATTCCCCCTTTTTTAGACTTATAAAATTTCCGAAAATTCATATTTCCTTAAATATCATTTGCTTCAAAACTTAAATATTGTTAAATCATCAAATATTATTAAATTATCTGAAGCCAATTTGATAACCAAGTCCCGTTACTGTCACTTTCGTTTTCGACAAATTATTACCATTTTTTATAAACGCTTTTTGCGTTAGTCGAGAAACTCAACTTCAGACAACTAATTCAGCAGTCAACACATGCATGAACACAACACCGTAACATGCACTTGTGAGCTTTATATCAATTGAAATGTGACTTCGAATAATTATATTGCATTTAATGAAAAGATTAAATGTGAGGTCATACCTTTTTTGGATAGCATTTAAATCATATTTGTTGAATGTGTGAAAGGATAGATAACATATCAGGTTTAATAAGTTTATCAATCTTCAAGATTCACAACCTCCTGGCCCGGTATTGTGGTTTGTTATTATAACAATGGCAGCATAGGCGTGATTTACTCTTTCCCACTTGCAGACACAGGCAAACGCGTCTGCAACAGTCGACTTTTGGAAACATTTTTACAAAAGGGGACATTGGTAATAATGACCAATTTATCACTTGCCACAATGTTTTCAAATCTATTGAATTATTTTAATTTCTTTTATTGAGATATTCCAATTTTTTGCCAAAAGTCTTCTGCTGCAGATTTGATGTATATGAGAAAAAGGTTCAAAAAAAAAATACCAATAGATAAATGATGCTTTACTTTTCTCATTTCGTCAGCGTTGCAACTTAAACCATGTAAAATGATTAACATTCCCAAAGATTACTTTGAAAACATTTAGTCGTAGATATAGATATTTTCTGAAGCGCGTTGTCTTTCTCACCTTGACCATAAACAACCCTTGTTCAGTATACAAATATATGTAGCAAACGACTTTGAAAACATCTAGGCAACACTATTGAAAATCTCTATAAATGAAAGTCACTGGAACAGGGCAGTGTACGATTTATATGTCCACATTTATATTAGTTTTCAAAACATCCGATACTAGCAGGAAAATATTTTAAAATGATTCCAAGCAGGAATTGAGAATGATACTCTAGATTCCTGTTTTCAATTAAAAAACAATAACTCATCAGTTTGCATGAATTACTTTCTTCATTTGGTTTTAAGCAAGGCCCACAGTGTACAGTGGTGGAAAATATTAAAAAAAATCATATTTAACTTTTGAACATTAACTTAAATCTCATTTATCGATGCAATCTTCAACGAAACACCATGAACCTGTATTATTTGGGGGTTGATTCTGTGTATTATTTGGCTAATGCATCATGTGAGAGAGCTTTTTCCACAATGAACAGAATAAAATCTGACTGGAGGTGTAGGCTATACTTGATATTTTGATAAGATTAAAGTTGCTGATGTTGCCCTGATTCATGACCGAAAACCTATTGTGACAAGATGGTGGTTATCTGGACTAAGACAGAAAGGACTCCATACTCTGCCATAGGGAGCCAGAAATTGAGACGCAGTTTCTAGACCGCTGTATATCTGACACAGTCTCAGCAGCTTCTTTTCCCAGCACAATTATATTTCAATGAAGGACATTCAATTCGTTGACAAAAAATGCAAGTTATTATACATTTTCACTTGACCCTAGCCCTGATCCTGATGTTCCAATATGCCCCTCAGTTGATAACTATTTTTCAACTACTATATTGTAAGCGTTTTTCATCACTGCAGTATGGATTTCCGGCGACATTGATGCGTTGCATCAACTTTCACTTATTTCGTGTCCGCTCCATATCTCCAAGACGGCTTGAAGGATTTTCATGAAACTTGGGTAACATGTTCACTTCATCGAAGCGATGTGCATAACCGATGTCTTGACCATCCTGGTTCAAGGTCAAGGTCACGCTTGAAGATCAAATATGTTATGCTTTATTTCATGTCCGCTCCATATCTCCAAGACGGCTCAAAGGATTTTCATGAAACTTGGGTCACATGTTCACCTCATCAAGGCGATGTGCAGAACTAATGTCTTGACCATCCTGGTTCAAGGTCAACGTCACGCTTGAAGGTCAAATATTTTATGCTTTATTTCATGTCCGCTCCATATCCCCAAGACGGCTCAAAGGATTTTCATGAAACTTGGGTCACATGTTCACCTCATCAAGGCGATGTGCAGAACTAATGTCTTGACCATCCTGGTTCAAGGTCAACGTCACGCTTGAAGGTCAAATATTTTATGCTTTATTTCATGTCCGCTCTATATCTCCAAGACGGCTTGAAGGATTTTCATGAACCTTTAGTCACATGATCACCTCATCAAGGCGATGTGCAGAACCTATGTCTCGACCATACCGGTTCAAGGTCTAGGTCACGCTTGAAGATAAAAGGTTTGAGGCTTTATTTCGTGTCCGCTGCATATCTCCAAGACGGCTTGAAGGATTTTCATGAAACTTGAATCAGATGTTCACCTCATCAAGGCGATGTGCAGAATCCCCATGTCTCGACCATACCGATTCAATGTCATGGTTACGCTTGAAGGTCAAAGGTTTGAGGCTTTATTTCGTGTCCGCTCCATATCTTCAAGACGGCTTGAAGGATTTTTACGAAACTTGAGTCAGATGTTCACCTCATAAAGGCAATGTGCAGAACCCCCATGTCTCGACCATACCAGTTCAAGGTCAAGGTCACGCTTGAAGGTCAAAGGTTTGAGGCTTTATTTCGTGTCCGCTACATATCTCCAAGACGACTTGAAGGATTTCTAAGAAACTTGGGTCAGATGTTCACCTCGTCAAAGCGATGTGCAGAACCCATGTCTCGACCATACCCGTTCAAGGTCAAGGTGACACTTTAAGGTCAAAGGTTTGAGGCTGTATTTCGTGTCTGTTCCATATCTTTAAGACGACTTGTAGGATGTTCATGAAACTTGGGTGACATACTCACCTCATAAAGGTGATGTGCAGAACCCAGGTCTCGACCATACCGGTTCAAGGTCAAGGTCACGCTTGAAGTCAAAGGTTTAAGGCTTTATACGGCTTGAAGGATTTCTAAGAAACTTTGGTCAGATGCTCACCTCATCAAGGCTATGTGCAGAACCTATGTCTCGACCATACCGGTTCAAGCTCAAGGTCAAGGTCAATGTCAAGGTCAAAGGTTTGAGGCTTTATTTCGTGTCCGCTCCATATCTTCAAGACGGCTTGAAGGATTTTTACGAAACTTGAGTCAGATGTTCACCTCATAAAGGCAATGTGCAGAACCCCCATGTCTCGACCATACCGATTCAATGTCATGGTTACGCTTGAAGGTCAAAGGTTTGAGGCTTTATTTCGTGTCCGCTCCATATCTACAAGACAGCTTGAATGATTTTCATGAAACTTGGGTCACATGTTCACCTCATCAAGGCAATGTGCATAACCTATGTCTCGAACATCTCGAGTCAAGGTCAAGGTCACGCTTGAAGGTCAAAGGTTGATGCTTTATTTCGTGTCCGCTCCATATCTCAAAGACGGCTTGAAGGATTTTCATGAAACTTGGGTCAAATGTTCACCTCATCAAGACGATGTGCAGAACCCATGTCTCAACCATCCCGGGTCAAGGTCAAGGTCACACTTTAAGGTCAATGGTTTGAGGCTGTATTTCGTGTCTGCTCCATATCTTTAAGACGACTTGAAGGTTTGTCATGTAACTTGGGTCACATGTTCACCTCATCAAGGCGATGTGCAGAACCCATTGTCTGCTTTTTAGGTTTGAATGTTTTGAGAGATTTAAAATATATTTGAGGTGGAGACATCTGTTTTTTGCAAAAACAATTCTACTTTATAAATGCTAATTATAGTTTAAAAAATAAAATACTTTAATCCATTATCCTTGTTTGCAAGAAAAAAATTATCCATTAGCTCTGAGTCATTGAGTATAAGACTTCAGTGTCAGTATATTGTGTGAAATAGGAAATTTAGATTACAAGAGATGGCAGAGTAAGTTCGTTTGATATTCTGCAGCTTTTATTGTGTGTGTTTTTGTGTCATATGCCAGTGCAGGCTGATTCATAGGGATTGCCTCTCGGTCATCTATGCCGAGGCCCGGTACCTCAGTCGGTAGCGACGCGAGCTGTCAATTCAGGGTTTTGAGTCTGAACTCCAGTCCGGCAAACATTCTTTCCGACGTTTGATAAAAGTCACTTTGATAAGCGTCATTTGGTTTCCAACAATAATCAAACACTCTATATTAAAAAACAACCAGTAACTTGGAAAGAACGTTGTGTGGAGCCATGAAGTGAGAAAGAAAAGAAACACATGAGTAGATAAACTGGCCGCCGTGATATGACTGAAAAACTGTTGAAAACGGCGTTAAACCCCAACCAGTGACAATTGTCCTCTGATGGGTCTTATTAATAATTTAAAGGAGTACATACGCTCAGACCCAGTCCAAAGCCTCGTGTACATAGCGGATGGCCTCGCTGGTTCAACAGAGACACCCCTTCGGACGGTATCGAGCAGCAGCACCTTATCGCCACTGATCTAGACCGATACTGCCATAACGGCCATGTTACCACAAAAGCATGCACTACAAACGACGGGATTTCCACATATTTCATCTGACACGTGGAAATGAGCATTATAGTCTTTACAATACATTAAATATTTTGCAACAACTATATCACATATTAATGAATGCATAGTTCTTAGATCCATCTATATATTGAGCATGATCTAGCGATTTAGGGTCTTAATGCATCTGCGCAAAGTCTCACCAGAGTCTTCATTGCCCTAGAAGGATAGCCCCACCAATGTTACTGTTTCAGAACAGTATCAACCTAACCGACGCGTTCTTTGGAAGAAAAAATCCTCTATATAACAACTATTAAACGTTCCTCTTTAAAGCTTCTTTAAACACAGACTAGCCTATAGTTGTGCATACGCAAATCCCGAATTCCTCTACATGTTCGTGTTAGACCCGGCCGGGTAGCTCAATTGGTAGCGTATCTGACTCGTGATCTGGAGGTCACGGGTTCGATACCCGGTTGCGGCGACATTCTGTCGGGCGATGGTTTTCATTGCCTCTCACCTCTGATCTATGTGAGAAAGTAGTCAGTGGCTTCGAAAGATGTAAGTACTGGTGTGGGAAAGCCAGGAAAACATGGGTAGGTGCACTGACCGCCGTGATATGACCAAAGCTGTTGAAAGCGGCGTTAAACTCCAAACAAACAAACAAACAAAATGTTCGTGTTACATGTTGTGCTATATACGGTGTATTATCTACGTTCCTTGTTAAACGATATTAATATTTGATGAGTCCAAACATATTTGTCACTTGACTGTGCCGTGAGACCAATATGAAAATATAAACAACATTTTCTTTGTGCCATTGGCATTAGATATAGTGCTACCTTCTTCTGTTGATTCATTACTAGTTTAGAAAAGTGTTTTTCCGTTAATCTTTGAACTCCGTAAAGTGTAAACGTCGGATAAAATAGAGCTAAAGTGTTCACTGAGCTAACTAGTCTTGAGTTACCTGCAACTATCATCTCATTATCGGGTCAAACATTTATTAATTATGACGGTGCCCTTTGGCCATCATGGTGCAAGCAAAACGCTATAGATACAACCTTATTTGTGGACCAAACGTCGTTAGTAGTTTGCTTCACTATTTATGTAAAGACTACAAATACAATTGGTAGAGTTTACGAAAATCAAATGTATATTAGGCTTAATCTAGACCTAATAATTTACTATAGAGCGCAGAGTACAAGACTAAACTGCAAGTCGCCATTGTTTTGTTAAGACCAGA
Organism: Serripes groenlandicus; assembly: GCA_031761405.1. Classification (NCBI taxonomy): domain Eukaryota; kingdom Metazoa; phylum Mollusca; class Bivalvia; order Cardiida; family Cardiidae; genus Serripes; species Serripes groenlandicus. The sequence goes on from JASEVX010000241.1 coordinate 128,049, forward strand.
CGTACTAATTTGCTACAATACGTCGGGTATCAGACTATAATAATACTCTGTCAGCAATATTCAAGTTTGCAAGATAAATGAAGCTTATATCGTAAAAGGGCTAAATGAGCAAATACTGCTTGCCACATTATTTCAACTTTTTTAAATAAAAAGAACTTTAATCGATAGAGATCTTCAATAATTTGTCAGATCTATTTCAAAAATCGACTTTTGCTGATTCTTTGTACGTGTGAAAGGGTATAAAACTATTAAGAATATTATTAAATAAATTTCGTGTCTTGCCTTATAGACTAGTAGTCGAGTCTCGATAGCTCAGTCGGTAACGACGAAAAACGTGACTTCGAACCCCAGCTCGGCAAATCGTTGTTTCCTTGTTTTACACAAGTCCTTGTGACTTGCGTCACTCGTTTTCCAGTAATGAGATAATATTAATGTCGGTAGGTAGCTATTGGGAAGAATGTTCCGCGATAAAACTAAACTATGGTTTAAAACGGTGTTAGCACCCCTTAAATGTGCTGAACTCTCAGATGGTGATACAAAGTCTGGAAACTTATGCAAATAATGTTCATAGTGACAACAAAGTGGAAATAAATATTGAAAAACAATCAATTGCAAGTCATTACAAATGTACAAAATTTGGCTTAATGGGTATGTCTACCAAGTAAAAACTAAAGCATAAACGATCAATATTTAAATTTTATCTCAGAATTATGATTCTAATATTTCAAGACAACTTTTAAACAGTTTTAAAACTTTGACAATCCTATCTATAATCCGGAGTTCAGCACCTTTTATGAGTAATTTCTTCTGTAGCCTCAGTGCTTTCAACTCTATTCACAAGTAAGGTGAACTGGCCTTCGAAATAAAACTGAACTATGGTTTAAATAGTGTTAACACTTCTTAATGTACAGACGAGAAGTCGTACAGCGATAGGTCAGTCTGTTACGACGAGGATCGTGAGTTCGAACCCTAACTCGGCCATTCCTTCTTTCCGATGTTTAACAAAACCCATTGTCACTATCGTCACTGGTCCTCCACTAATTGGGCAGCTGGCAAAATACCTGATAATAATGTTTATGGAATACAGGAGCCGGAAAGACATGTAACACTAGTTTGGTGAACTGGCCACCGTGATAAAACAGAAATATGGTTTAAAATGGTATTAAGATCCATTGTTCTACCAATGAGTACTCTGGCTGATATAGCTTAGTCCGTTTCTACGAGAGCCGTGACCTCAAACCCTGACTAGGCCATTCATGTTCACCTTTGATTGACAAAAGTCATTGCAACACGAGTCGTTCGTCTAACATCAATAGATTAAATCTCCTCAAGGGAGATAATTGCCTTGGTTGAACTTGGTGCGGAGCACTTGGTGGTAAAAGTACGGCACCACATCCATCGTCTTAACTAGTCTATGTGGGAGTCTGCTACCTGGGAATGATATTGTGTTGAGTACTTGTGCGAGAAACCCGGGTAAAATGAATAAGGTAGATGGATAGATATTCTTTATTTCCTCCATATTTTTAGAGCAAGTACATTTCATATTAAACATTACAAAAGTGAGAACATAAATAAATAAATATATGTATATATCTATATATATATATATATATATATATATATATACATACATACACACAAGCATACGAAGAGTCATTGAAAACGGGGAAACAAAATAAAAACAAAAAAGTTATTTACAGTGGTACAATTTACATGCATATAGTCCAATTCGTAAATATCCTCGGCGTGTGAGAAACCCGGGTAAAATGAATAAGGTGAACAGGCCGCCGTGATAGCAACCTGAAATATAATATTAAACTGTGTTAAGGCCCAGTGTTGTATAGGCGAGTAGTCGGTCGCGATCGTAGCTCAGTCGTAAACGACGAAGGTAATTATCAAACCAGGAATTGTGAGTCGCGATCCCCGGTTCGGCCAATCATTTTTTCTTTAATTGACAAAATAATTTATTGGGCGTAATCTAGTCTATGTTGTATGGGAGGCAGTCGCGTATGAATAATTGTGTGCGGAAAATTGGTTGGAAAAAGTAAGACAACATATGGTTGGGTGAAATGGCCGTCGATCAGGATAGGTACCCTCTTTCAAGTTTTATAAAACAGTTTGTGTTATTATTACATTTTGTAGTAGCATATCTAATATCATGCTCGGTACCCAGGCTATTCACAAAATATATGATACCTTGGGCAAATTGGCTAGCGAAACTTCATAAAGCATGCACCACGATTACCTCCGAAACTACATTCTAAATTTCGTATCGCATGAGGTTTGTGTCATGCGACCAATCAAGTGATTGCATTTTCACCTCATGAATTTTCATGAGTACGAGATATGTACAGGGTATCATATATTTTATGAATAGCATGGGTACCGAGGATGATCTAATATTAGAATTGTACGTTCTAGTGTTTCATTAACATTGCAGTATTACTTAAAAGTTATAGAAGGCAAGTACTCTGGCCATATAGTCAAATGTTAACCCTTTCCCAGATACAGACACTGTGTGATGCATCTGCAGTAGACATTGTGGCAATAGATGAAATTTAAACTACTGTGTGAAAAGTTTAAGACTGACAACGATATTGTGAAAACGTAAATTCGGACAGAAAGTAAAACAAAATATTAAAAAAATCATGTAAGCATTGTTCGAAACTAACACGATGGGGCAGGGAAATGACTATATTTGTTTCAGAAATGTGCCTATAATAATTTATGTCCCTTATATTTCATTTCGGTATACATTGACATTTTATTGGCCGGATTGCTTAAGCAATTCCGGTCTATAGATTGGCGATGTCCGTCTGTCCGTCTGTCTGTCTGTCTGTCTGTCTGTCTGTCTGTCTGTCTGTCTGTCTGTCCGTCAACATTTTGGTTAAAGTTTTAGGTTAGGCAAAATGGTTAAAGTTTCTGGTTAAGCAAAATCTCAGACATGGAAAGAGCTACAAACTTGAAAATTGGTCTGTGTGTAGCCACTAACATGTTCTTTTGATTTCCATGATAACTCTTCACCTTCACCTTCCTATTGCCCGTCTGTCTGTCTGTCCGTCAACATTTTGGTTAAAGTTTCTGGTTGAAGCAAAATCTCGGACATGGAAACAGCTACAAACTTGAAAATTGGTCTGTGTGTAGCCACTAACATGTTCTTTTGATTTCCATGATAACTCTTGACCTTCACGTTCCTATTGCCCGTCTGTCTGTCTGTCTGTCCGTCAACATTTTGGTTAAAGTTACATCACAGCAACTTGCGTTTTAATTTGCTTTCAACAGTTTTATAGTTATATCAACTTGTCTTTTAATTTGCTTTCAACAGTTTTATAGTTATATCATGGCAACTTTCGTTTTAATTTGATTTCAACTGTTTTATAGTTATATCACGACAACTTGCGTATTAAATTGCTTTCAACAGTTTTATAGTTATATCACTGCAAATTGCGTTTTAATTTGCTTTCAACAGTTATATAGTTATATCACAGCAAATTGCGTTTTACTCAGCTTTCAACAGTTTTATAGTTATATCACGGCAAGTTGCGTTTTAATTTGCTTTCAACAGTTTTATAGTTATATGGACTTGTGTTTTAATTTGCTTTCAACAGTTTTATAGTTTTATATTATTTATATTTTATTATTTATTATTTTATTATTTTTGGCCGGATTGCTCTAGCAATTCCGGTCTATAGATTGGCGATGTCCGTCTGTCCGGATGTCTGTCTGTCAACATTTTGGTTAAAGTTTCAGGTTGAGGCAAAATCTCAGGACTGGAAAGGGTTACAAACTTGAAACTTTGCCTGAAAGTAAAAAGTAACAAGTTCCATTGATTTCTAGGGTTACTTTGACCTTGACCTTGGTTTGTCGATTTTCAAGGTCAAATTGCCGACAATCCGGCCTTACCGTCTTTAGCGGTTTCTTGTTTTCAATTGATTTAACGCCATGAACATCGAGCGTTTACCTCATTAGCATTGATTTAGCTTTACGAATGACTCGCTGCTATCAGGATAAATGAACAAGTAGTAGTTATAACTTACCCTGATATAACTGAAAATTATGTTGCAAGCGGCATTTAACACCAAACAAACAAACGCCCTGGGTTACAAATATATCGATTTAAAATGAAGGACCTGTTACTTATTCTTGGTAGGTGAGGGCGGGGGGAGGGGAGGGGGGAGGGGGGTGGTGGTTAATGTTTAAAAACACATCTAATGCTGAAATTAACGCAACATAAAATTGACAGGAACGTAAAATTGACGTGAGAATGTTTCATAGAGAAATGTGATGTATAACAAAAACCTTACGGTCATGGTAAATATACGCAATAAAATGACGTAATCAAATATTTCAACTGTACCATTCCGCCTTAGTGTCACATAAATTGTTAAATAGTTTTAGAATTATCGACTATCTAGGCTGATACATTATCAGGTCAACACGTAATCTGTACATGTGATAATGCATTCGTTCGTTAAGTTTAGTGATCGACTTGATATGCGATAAACAAACGTTTGCTATATTTATTTACAGAATAATTCAGTAATGATTGTTTGATTAAAAGTATGTAACCTACCGGTGTTATGTGAATATGTCAAAGAGTCTTAATCAGGCTATGGACTTATCTACTGAAAAAAAGGGTAGACGCAGACACGCTGGACATTCTCTAATCGACGTTTGATCTGGGTCTACACAGTTTTACATCCACCAACACACAGTGTATTTTGTCTGCATCAACTGCAGTGTAGACCCTAATTAGAATAGTCTGAATCTTTATTAGTTTTTAATACTTAAATACCCTTACCATAATAAGCACATAACGTATAAAGGTAGACAGTACATAGCAATGAGGGGATCATTTCCATTATTTTGAGTAGGTATAAATGGATATTTTCTATAGGTATGATAACATAATTACATGTATAAGAGGACTTCCCCGCATGGCATTCTATATTTACCAATGTTTCAATGTTGTGTCACTAATCTAAATCCGGATGTACATAATTTTATAAATGCTGAAAAGATAGATTTCTTAGCAACTATAATTTTATATAAAATATCTTACCTTTATTCGCACAAATGACCGTTAAATAGCCGATAAGCTCCGATAAGCCCGTCCTAACTGTTTTATTGCTCGTTTATTGCGATTTATTGCTATTCTGGCAGACTAGTTACCATGGCTTAGACCCCATGAGAGGCTAGATGATATCATGTTACAAGAGTGCGTCTGTCGGGAGATTACTTGTGCCACACACCAAATTCTGCGATTCTTGAGGAATTACCTGTGTGTGTGTAAAAGTGGTTCACAACTGCAGTTTGTACTTCCCGTTGAATATTAAAAAACATATTAAATGTAATCATATTTAACGTTAACTTTGTGGACACCACGTTTTGGTGTCCACAATTCAAAATGTGTCCACAAAGTAGGTTATTTTACAACTGACGGTGTCCACAGCGTATTGAGTCTAAGAACACACACACACACACACACACACACACACAATGCAGTGACAGAGAGACAGAGAGACAGAGAAACGAATAAAGACGAATAGAGAAAGACGAAAATCGAGAGAGAGAGAGCGAGAGAGGGGGAGAGAGAGAGAGAGAGAGAGAGAGAGAGAGAGAGTGAGAGAGAGAGAGGAGGCTTTGCAAATTGAGAGATATAGTGAGGGGGTGGGGGAGGTGAGTGGGAGAGTGAGAGAGAATGAGATAGAGAGAGACATTCACACATACTTTTTGGTACTCAACCCGTTTTGTAATAAACATATCGTGTTTGTAAAAATATGTTTATTTCAGCTAAAATTTACAAGGAATCAATACACAAATGTTAAACAATACTTATTTCAGAAGGATGCTAATGTAATCTTGCGATAAACATACATGAATATCAAGAACCGGCTTGGTAATACCGCGTTTTCAGAATTAACTCGTTTTGCAATAACATTTACAATGGTCCATTAAATTGAAATTTTCATCTTAAAATTAAAAGGAATCTTTGTACAATTGTTAAAAAGTGTCTTATTTTAGAACGCTAGTTAGGAAAAATAGGGAGAGAGACGAAGAGAGAGATAGAGAGAGGGTGAGAGATAGACAGAGACAGAGAGAAACAATGAGACGCACTTGCAGACAGATAGAAAGAGACAGTGAGAGATAAAGAGAGGGAGAGATCGAGAGAACCAGAGAAAGAGGGAAAGATAGAGAGAGAGAGAGAGAGAAAAGTTGATAGATAGACAGAGTGAGTGAAAGAGATGCCTGGGTAGAATGAGTCAAAAGGGGAGGTACAGACAGACAGACAGAGACAGAGAGTGACAGAGACAGAGAAAGACAGACAGCGACATACAGAGACAGAGAGGGAGGTAGAGAAAGAAAGAGACAAAGAGAAGGATATATCAAGATAGGGGGAGAGTGATAGAGACGATGAGAGAGACGGAGAGAAAGATATATCTAGAGAGAGAGCGATAGAGAGGGAGAGAGAGAGAGAGAGAGAGAGAGAGAGAGATAGAGAGAGGGGGAGAGTGATGGAGACAAAGAAAGGAAGAGATAGAAAGAGAAGGCTGGGCATATTGAGAGAGAGAGAGAGAGAGAGAGAGAGAGAGAGAGAGAGAGAGAAACAGAGAGAAAGAGGAAAAAGGAAAGATAGAGAAAAAGAGTTTCAGACAGGCATAGACAAGGAGAGAGACAGAGATAGAGAGACAAATATACATACAGAGACACACACATATACACACAAAGACAGAGATAGAGAGAAAAAAGCGTATGAGAGGGATATATATAGAGGGAGAGAGACAGACAGACAAACATAGAAAACAGAGGGAGAGTGACAGAGACGAAGAGATCGGGAGATAGTGAGAGACAGAGAGAGAGAGAGAGAGAGAGAGAGAGAGAGAGAGAGGTGATGGTGAAAACCACAAAGAGATAGATATATATAGAGAGACATATCGGGGGACAGAGAAACAATTAGAGAAAGACAGACAGATGGGAGAGAAAGAAAGAGACAGTGAGAGAAAATGAGAGAGAGAGAGAGAGATCGAGAAAACCAGAGAAAGAGAGAGACGATGAATGGAGAGATAGAGAGAGAGACGGATAGAAAGATATATATATATATAGAGAGAGAGAGAGGAGAGAGAGAGAGAGACGAGGAGAAAGACGAGGAGATAAAGACAGACATAGCGAGACAGACAGGCAGAGACGAAAAGGGACAGTCAGAGTGACAAAGAGAGAAAAAGGGGGAGAGAAAGAGAGAGAGAGAAAGAGAGAGGGAGACAGAGAAAGAGATAGAGAGAGATAGAGCGGGAGACAGCGACAGAGAGACAATGAAATATAGAAGGAGTCAGAGACAGAGAGATAGGAGGAGGCATAAATGAGAGAGATAGAGAGAGATAGAGCGGGAGACAGCGACAGAGAGACAATGAAAGATAGAAGGAGTCAGAGACGGAGAGATAGGAGGCGGCATAACTGAGAGAGAGAGAGAGAGACACACACACACACACACACACACACACACACACACACACAATGCAGAGACAGAGAGACAGAGAAACGAATAAAGACGAATAGAGAGAGACGAAAATCGAGAGAGAGAGAGCGAGAGAGGGAGAGAGAGAGAGAGAGAAGGCTTTGCAAATTGAGAGATATAGTGAGGGGGTGGGGGAGGTGAGTGGGAGAGTGAGAGAGAATGAGATAGTTAGAGACATTTACACAAACATACATCCCCCGCCCCCCCACCCCCCCTATCAGAGAGAGATAGAGAGAGGGTGAGAGATAGACAGAGACAGAGAGAAACAATGAGACGCACTTGCAGACAGATAGAAAGAGACAGTGAGAGATAAAGAGAGGGAGAGATCGAGAGAACCAGAGAAAGAGGGAAAGATAGAGAGAGAGAGAGAGAGAGAAAAAAATTGATAGATAGACAGAGTGAGTGAAAGAGATGCCTGGGTAGAATGTGTCAAACGGGGAGGTACAGACAGACAGACAGAGACAGAGAGTGACAGAGACAGAGAAAGACAGAGACAGCGACATACAGAGACAGAGAGGGAGGTAGAGAAAGAAAGAGACAAAGAGAAGGATATATCAAGAGAGTGGGAGAGTGATAGAGACGATGAGAGAGACGGAGAGAAAGATATATCTAGAGAGAGAGCGATAGAGAGGGAGAGAGAGAGAGAGAGAGAGAGAGAGAGAGAGAGATAGAGAGAGGGGAGAGTGATAGAGACGAAGAAAGGAAGAGATAGAAAGAGAAGGCTGGGCATATTGAGAGAGAGAGAGAGAAGAGAGAGAGAGAGAGAGAGAGAGAGAGAGAGAGAGAGAGAGAGAAAGAAACAGAGAGACAGAGGAAAAGGGAAAGATAGAGAAAAAGAGTTTCAGACAGGCATAGACAAGGAGAGAGACAGAGATAGAGAGACAAATACACATACAGAGACACACACACATACACACAAAGACAGAGATAGAGAGAGAAAAGCGTATGAGAGGGATATATATAGAGGGAGAGAGACAGACAGACAAACATAGAAAACAGAGGGAGAGTGACAGAGACGAAGAGATCGGGAGATAGTGAGAGACAGAGAGAGAGAGAGAGAGAGAGAGGTGATAGTGAAAACCACAAAGAGATAGATATATATAGAGAGACATATCGGGGGACAGAGAAACAATTAGAGAAAGACAGACAGATGGGAGAGAAAGAAAGAGACAGTGAGAGAAAAGGAGAGAGAGAGAGAGATCGAGAAAACCAGAGAAAGAGAGAGACGATGAATGGAGAGATAGAGAGAGAGACGGATAGAAAGATATATATATAGAGAGAGAGAGGGAGGAGAGAGAGAGGAGAGAGAGAGAGAGAGAGAGAGACGAGGAGAAAGACGAGGAGATAAAGACAGACATAGCGAGACAGACAGGCAGAGACGGAAAGGGACAGTCAGAGTGACAAAGAGAGAAAAAGGGGGAGAGAAAGAGAGAGAGAGAGAGAGAAAGAGAGAGGGAGACAGAGAAAGAGATAGAGAGAGATAGAGCGGGAGACAGCGACAGAGAGACAATGAAAGATAGAAGGAGTCAGAGACAGAGAGATAGGAGTAGGCATAATAGAGAGAGAGAGACACACACACACACACACACACACACACACATACACACACACACACACAATGCAGTGACAGAGAGACAGAGAGACAGAGAAACGAATAAAGACGAATAGAGAGAGACGAAAATCGAGAGAGAGAGCGAGAGAGGGAGAGAGATAGAGAGAGAGAAGGCTTTGCAAATTGAGAGATATAGTGAGGGGTGGGGGAGGTGAGTGGGAGAGTGAGAGAGAATGAGATAGAGAGAGACATTCACACAGACTTTTTGGTACTCAACCCGTTTTGTAATAAACATATCGTGTTTGTAAAAATATGTTTATTTCAGCTAAAATTTACAAGGAATCAATACACAAATGTTAAACAATACTTATTTCAGAAGGATGCTAATGTAATCTTGCGATAAACATACATGAATATCAAGAACCGGCTTGGTAATACCGCGTTTTCAGAATTAACTCGTTTTGCAATAACATTTACAATGGTCCATTAAATTGAAATTTTCATCTTAAAATTAAAAGAAATCTTTGTACAATTGTTAAAAAGTGTCTTATTTTAGAACGCTAGTTAGGAAAAATAGGGAGAGAGACGAAGAGAGAGATAGAGAGAGGGTGAGAGATAGACAGAGACAGAGAGAAACAATGAGACGCACTTGCAGACAGATAGAAAGAGACAGTGAGAGATAAAGAGAGGGAGAGATCGAGAGAACCAGAGAAAGAGGGAAAGATAGAGAGAGAGAGAGAGAAAAATTGATAGATAGACAGAGTGAGTGAAAGAGATGCCTGGGTATAATGAGTCAAAAGGGGAGGTACAGACAGACAGACAGAGACAGAGAGTGACAGAGACAGAGAAAGACAGAGACAGCGACATACAGAGACAGAGAGGGAGGTAGAGAAAGAAAGAGACAAAGAGAAGGATATATCAAGAGAGGGGGAGAGTGATAGAGACGATGAGAGAGACAGAGAGAAAGATATATCTAGAGAGAGAGCGATAGAGAGGGAGAGAGAGAGAGAGAGAGAGAGAGAGAGATAGAGAGAGGGGGAGAGTGATAGAGACTAAGAAAGGAAGAGATAGAAAGAGAAGGCTGGGCATATTGAGAGAGAGAGAGAGAGAGAGAGAGAAAGAAACAGAGAGACAGAGGAAAAAGGAAAGATAGAGAAAAAGAGTTTCAGACAGGCATAGACAAGGAGAGAGACAGAGATAGAGAGACAAATATACATACAGAGACACACACATATACACACAAAGACAGAGATAGAGAGAAAAAAGCGTATGAGAGGGATATATATAGAGGGAGAGAGACAGACAGACAAACATAGAAAACAGAGGGAGAGTGACAGAGACGAAGAGATCGGGAGATAGTGAGAGACAGAGAGAGAGAGAGAGAGAGAGAGAGAGAGAGAGAGAGAGGTGATGGTGAAAACCACAAAGAGATAGATATATATAGAGAGACATATCGGGGGACAGAGAAACAATTAGAGAAAGACAGACAGATGGGAGAGAAAGAAAGATACAGTGAGAGAAAAGGAGAGAGAGAGAGAGAGATCGAGAAAACCAGAGAAAGAGAGAGACGATGAATGGAGAGATAGAGAGAGAGACGGATAGAAAGATATATATATATAGAGAGAGAGAGGAGAGAGAGAGGAGAGAGAGAGAGAGACGAGGAGAAAGACGAGGAGATAAAGACAGACATAACGAGACAGACAGGCAGAGACGAAAAGGGACAGTCAGAGTGACAAAGAGAGAAAAAGAAGAGAGAAAGAGAGAGAGAGAGAAAGAGAGAGGGAGACAGAGAAAGAGATAGAGAGAGATAGAGCGGGAGACAGCGACAGAGAGACAATGAAAGATAGAAGGAGTCAGAGACAGAGAGATAGGAGGAGGCATAAATGAGAGAGAGAGAGACACACACACACACACACACACACACACACACACACACACACACACACACACACACACACACACACACACACACAATGCAGAGACAGAGAGACAGAGAATCGAATAAAGACGAATAGAGAGAGACGAAAATCGAGAGAGAGAGAGCGAGAGAGGGAGAGAGAGAGAGAGAGAGAGAGGTGATGGTGAAAACCACAAAGAGATAGATATATATAGAGAGACATATCGGGGGACAGAGAAACAATTAGAGAAAGACAGACAGATGGGAGAGAAAGAAAGAGACAGTGAGAGAAAAGGAGAGAGAGAGAGAGAGATCGAGAAAACCAGAGAAAGAGAGAGACGATGAATGGAGAGATAGAGAGAGAGACGGATAGAAAGATATATATATATAGAGAGAGAGAGAGGAGAGAGAGGGGAGAGAGAGAGAGAGAGACGAGGAGAAAGACGAGGAGATAAAGACAGACATAACGAGACAGACAGGCAGAGACGAAAAGGGACAGTCAGAGTGACAAAGAGAGAAAAAGGGGGAGAGAAAGAGAGAGAGAGAGAAAGAGAGAGGGAGACAGAGAAAGAGATAGAGAGAGATAGAGCGGGAGACAGCGACAGAGAGACAATGAAAGATAGAAGGAGTCAGAGACAGAGAGATAGGAGGAGGCATAAATGAGAGAGAGAGAGACACACACACACACACACACACACACAATGCAGAGGCAGAGAGACAGAGGTTCGAATAAAGACGAATAGAGAGAGACGAAAATCGAGAGAGAGAGAGCGAGAGAGGGAGAGAGAGAGAGAGAGAGAGAGAGAGAGAGAGAGAGAGAGAGAGTGAGAGAGAGAGAAGGCTTTGCAAATTGAGAGATATAGTGAGGGGGTGGGGGAGGTGAGTGGGAGAGTGAGAGAGAATGAGATAGATAGAGACATTCACACAGACATACATCCCCCGCCCCCCCCCCCCCCCCCCCCCCCCCCACACACAAATACTTCGAGGACCAAAATGAAGGAAAGCGTTAAGGCTTTCAGAACGTCCACCGATTGCTCCTCTGTAGGCTTTATTATGAGCCTCATAAGTAAATTATATGTCATCCAAACCGTTTCTTTAATACTCCTTAATGAAATTCGGTCTATACTCTCATTCAGTCAGATATTTTTTTTTTGTCTATGTATAGCATCTTTAGGAAGACAAATAAAACACACACTCATAGTTTTCCATCTGAGCTAGGAGAGTGTATATTTTGTCTATTTAATGCATCTTTGGGAAGACATATACATCACACTGAAGAGGTTTTTTTCAATCTGAGTAAGGAAAACGGACCCTTGAAATGTTGAGTTTATTACGTTCTCCATATATTAGTTCACGGATTTAATTCAAAATGACAAAAAGGTATTTTAATGTTTAGTAACTTTATACACACAGGCAAAACTGAATGTCATTATCTGGATGCATTGAAGACGTGTTTTTATACAGCCGTGAAACCGTCGTTTTATTGAGTTTATATATACCGTTTTCAACATTATTCCAGTTATATCGAGGCGGCACCCTAACTCTCTCCGACGCTTAATCAGTCGGCCACGGCGGATTCCTTATAAGCATACAAAGCAAGACTGAATGTTATTATCTGGACGCATTGAAGACGTGTTTTTATACAGACGTGAAACCGTCGTGGATTAAGGAGAACTTGTTTATCTAGAGCAATATCTCGTGTTTCCCCCTTCACAGTTTTTATAATACCGCCAGCTGTAGACAGGTCAATTGTCGACTATATAAAGGCAAGGGTTAACCCTTTACCACACACAGACGTTCTCTGACGCCTCTGCAGCAGAATATTTTTAACAACATTGTGGCAATAGAAGAAATTGCTCGAGATAAGCAATAATTCCCATTGCCACATTGTTTTAAATCTATTCAACAATTATACTATTATATGTACAGAGTGTCAATATTTTTTGCCTAGATGTTAGCATAGTCGTCTGCTGCAGATGTGTTGTGTGTGGGAAAGTGTCAACTAACATCAGTCTGTAAAGGGTAAATCATATAACATAGTCTCTACGTAATTTCTTTTATCTGATATAAAATGAAGACGTTGTTCAGGTATCTGCAGCAGGCGACTTTTGAAACATGTTGGAACAAAAAGAAATTAAACATAAACATGTCGAGAAAATGGATCCGAGAGTGACACAGACCAGCATTCTAAGAAAATGACCATTATCACGTCTTTAACCCTTTTCCACATACAAACGCTTTCTGACGCCTTTGCAGCAGACGACAATTGAAACAATGCGACAAAATATGAAATTGCTCAAAACGAGCAAGTTATCCTTTTCCCTTAATATTTCAACTTGATTAGGTAACAATGTTTCATTTACAGACTTTGTTCACACCCGTCTGCTGAAGACACGTCAGTTGTGGACAGTAAAATGGAAAAGGACAAACAGCACCTGCCTGACAAGGCATAAACACATCCTGTAACCCAATCTCTATGTACTTTCGTTTGTGTAATACGGCCGACTTAAACACACAATGAACTGTGTCTAGCGAATTTGGCTCTTATTGCACAGTCTCACAAGTGACTTAACTTTTGGCCAACTTGAATGGTATATAGAAATATACCTTTCCCCACATACAGCACATCTGTAGCTTAAAACTTTGAAAACATGTGGTGAACAAATTGGAAAGTCTCTTTCTATAAATGTTTAGTTTTAGAATACAGTTGATATCATTGTGGCAAATAGTAATTTCTCTTTTTGTCAAAACGTTTTCAAAAGTCGTTTGCTGCAAAGGCTTCAAATTATGCCAAAGATTTAATTAATGTTACTTTTGATAAAAAAGTGAAGCCTAGACCCACTAGTTGTACGCCAATGTGATCTTAAAGGATTCCACGTCGAAATGTAAATAAGACCCCATGTCGCCTGACGCGGCTCAAAATAAAGTAGAAATAGACTGCGTGTCCCTAGTCACGAGAAAATATGTTATAAATTATAATTGTGAATGTGACTTACGGTAAATTCAATAATCAGGATCAACCTTAGAAACGTCTTATAAAATGAACGTAAAGTCCGTCGATTGTCTGTTTCGAACGTAAACTGTCTGATCGAACTGTTCGTCTACACAGGCTGATCTAAACCTTTCTTGTGGATTAATGTGGTTTCGTCAGGAGGGCCCGTCGGAGTATTTTTACGGTGGTGCGCATTAGATGCACCTTAAAATAATGTTATGTATTAAACCTTTAACATTATTCATATTGACTTGTTGTTTTCATAAAAAAACTCAATTTAAGCCGAAACATGAGAAATATGAACCGTGCACCTTTGTTGAGCATCGAGTTGTTTTCGCTGGGTTTGGCTTTGGGGGCGTATTACACCTGTTTCATTATTTTAAGAAGCTGCAGTTCTTTTCGTAGAAACCGTTTATTTAAGGTAGGTTCATTGAAACCAAATATGGTCGTTTCCGAAACATTAGAATGATAAATGTGAAATGACATACACAGATATTCTTTTTTCTTAGAAGCAAGCCTTCTTTTTATACGATAAACATTGGTTTCTAGATAAATATGTACGTACTTCTCGTCTTACGTATTACATAGGGCTGATTTAACTTCAAGCGCGTCTGCAGCAGACGACTTTTTAAGTTCGGGAAACATTTGGAAGTTGGAGAGAGAGGAGATATTGCTTGGATTGAACATTTCCTCCATATGCAAAAGTGTTTTCTCCAAACGTATGAAACGTGTTTCTTTTCGACGACATTCCATCTAATTTATTATTAAGATGTTTCGGACGTGTAAAACGTTTGTAAAATCAGAAAAAACGGAACAAAACATCATCATACTAAATTTGAACAAGTCATCAATCAAACACGAGATTACTAGAAAAGCCTGCTTGAAATAAAATATCGCGATATATTTTGCCGGTTTTGTGTAAATTTGTGACAAAAGAAGAAATTATTCATCATGAGCAAATTCTCCTTTTGCCACAATGTTTTCAAAAGATCGTCTGCTACAGGGGCGTCATAATACGTCTATAAGTAAAGTTAGTGTTTTTTAAAGTGTCACCACTATTGAAAGGTCCAGTCATTTCGGACTTATGAGATACCTTCTTCCTGAACATTTTTACTTCCCGAGTCTTAATTTTTCCAGGCCCCACGCAAACAGGCTTTTGGTACCATTATGCAAACTAGACGGCGGCTACCGAACCGACCCTTCCAGAACGGACCCCACTGTCACCACTTGGTTTCGAACCTTCGACCTGCCACTCCAGAATCGAATATCTTAACCAGTAGGCTATCAAATTGGTAGAAGGGAAAGGTTTAAGTGAAAACATTTTACATCTGGAGGTTACAAAATGGGAGATTTCACAAACATCTTTCCAGCCCACCGACTTCGTAACGGTTTTGACATTCTTCATTTGGTGTAAACACTTTGTTATTATATTTATATTTGTACAAAGCACTAACATATCGTAAATGATTTATTTGAAGAATTGAGTAATTAAGATTGTTTTCCGCATTTGAGCCCATTGAACGAGAGTTATATGTTCGCATCCTGAACAGTATAGATCAAGATTAAATTGAGTAGTCAGCTTCAATTCGCACTGTTTCAATAAAGTCTATCTACATATGATTAAGTCATAGGTGCATAATTTGACAAGTTTTTTCAAGTTTATATTTGCTAATTGGCATCTTGCCTTTGGCCATTTACAAATGGTATGAATGGTGATATAACCAAGACACAAACGTTTATGCAGCATACGACGGAACCACGTACAACTAAATGGGCTAAAGTTCTAGTAGTTCTTACTGCAATTCAGTAATATGTTTCGAGACAAAGGTTTAAGCTATAAATGCAATAGCAACCGATGATATAAAAAGGCATTGTGCACATTATTCTGAAAGCTTCCCCTGAACTATTTTCCATGATGAAGATACTCTATGCAGCTGACGACTGTTACAATCGCACACACACACACGCATGCACGCACACACACACGCACGCACACACCCACACATAGAGAGATACAGATAGAGATACAGCGACAGAGAGACAGTGAAAGTAAGAGGGAGACAGATATATAGAGACACCGACAGAAAGACAGTGAAATATAGAGGGAGTCAGAGACAGAGAGAGAAACACACACACGCGCGCACACACACACACACACACACGCACACACACACACGTACACATAGACAGACAGACAGACAGACAGACAGACAGACAGACAGACAGACATACAGACAGACAGACAGACAGACAGACAGACAGACAGACAGACAGACAGACAGACAGACAGACAGACAGACAGACAAACTTCTTTATATATGTATCATGTGCGATTTAATCATCACCCTTCTGAAATAAGTAAAACCTTACATTTTTGAGATTTTTATTACAAAACAGGTGAATCTGAAATTGCTGTATTTCAAAATGGTTTCTTGAAAATCTTGTAGGTTTCACGTGCAATGTCATCAACACCCTACTGAAATAAGTATTATTCAACATTTGTGTAGGGATTCCTTGTAAATTATAGCTGCAATAAAACATATTTTTATATACCCGATAGTTTTATTACAAAACGGATTGAGTCCCAAAATGTGGTATTACAAAACGGGTTCTTGATATTCATGTTTGTATTATGCAATTTTTCATTACTTACGTTCTAAAATAAGACTTATTACAATTTGTACATAGGTTTCTTGTAGTTTTAAGTTGAACATTTCAGTTAAACTGACCTTTGAACATTTTATTACAAAACGGGTCGGAAATGCGGTATTACAATTTGGGTTCTTGATATTCATGTATATTTCACGCGTGATTTCATCAACAGCCTACTGAAATAAGGATTGCTGAGATAAACATATCTTTACATATTGATATGTTTATTACAAAACGGGTTGAGTCCCGAAAAGTTTTATTACAAAACGGGTTTTTGATATTAATGTATGTTTCATGCTTGATTTTATCAACACTCTATTGAAATAAGTATTATCAAACATTTCTTTATTGATTCCCCTAGAATTATAGCTGAAATAAAGATATGTTTACATACCTGATATTTTTATTACAAAACGGGTTGAGTTCCAAACAGTGGTACTACAAAACGAGTTTTTGATATTGATGTATGTAATTTCAATGTTTCATTACTTACGTTTTAAAATAAGACTTTTTAACATTTGTACATAGGTTTTTTGTAATTTTAAGTTAAACATTTCAGTTTAGTCGTCTTTTTTAAGTTTTATTACAAAACGGGTTGAGTCTGATATTCATGTATGTTTCAAGCGCGATTTCCTTCCCATCCTTTAGAAATAAGTATCATTTAATAGTTGTGTATTGATTCCTTGTAAATTATAGCTGAAAGAAACAGATTGTTACATTTCGTTTGTAACGTCAAAGTCGTCTGCTGCAATTTTGTTACATCTTGGAAGGCGGTTACAATTGCAGATAAATGGAGTAAATCCTTGATACTGATCAGCAAATGGATTTCAAGTCGCCATATATAATGGAGTAGATCCTGGATTCAAACTTAATACCTCTTGATTTGAGGACAAGTACACTCAATGGATCTGGAGCGCTGCCGCTGTGACAGACAGCAGTCATTAAATATTCAACTTATTCCAACATACAAGAAATCTACGACAGATGACGTCAAAAACATCTTACAATATGGTAAATCTCCAGCAAAGATATTTTGATTATTGAATCCAGTTTAAAACATGATGACAAACAATGCTCAGTTTCAGCAGTTTCTCCATTTGCCACTAAACTTTTTAATTGTCTGCTAGAGAGACACCCGAAAGCGTCCGTAAGTGGGAAAGGGTAAATTAGATACAGAAAGGCGTCCCATGGACCAGTGTATGGTGATACGATTTCACACAAATATTAAAATACAGTGTATTTTCGTTTAGCAGCTTTCATAACATTCGTAAATACACCTTAGCCGAAAACCTGTACGTAGTAGCTGCTTAACGAGAAAAAACATCCACAGGATATCTTTTAGGCATCTGAAGCAGACAATATTTGAAACAGGTAGACAAAACAGAAATATTTTACATAATCTAGTCTAGGAAGAGGACCCGGGAGTGATTCATATCAGCGTAATAATGTTCACCACTCTGTTAGCATCGAATTTCATAAAAAGACTATTTCATGTTCAATATCGGACGATAGCATTTTCATGTATCAAAAGTTTACACTATTTTCATAACTATATTTAACGAAAACGGTTCTCCATATATTAGTTCACGGATTTAATTCAGAATGACAAAAAAGGTATTCTAATGTTTAGTAACTTAATAAACACCTTAGGCAAAACTGAATGTAATTATCTGGGTGCATTGAAGACGTGTTTTTATACAGACAGTATGATGGAAACGGACAAACAGCACCCCCTGTCAAGGACATAAACACATCCTGTAACCCAATCTTTATGTAATTTCATTTATGTAATACGGCCGACTGTTCACATTAGCTTGGCTCTTAGTGCACAGTCTCACCAGTGACTTCACTTTAGGCCAACATGTTATATAGACATACAACCTTTTCCCACACACAACAAATCTGTAGCTGAAGACTTTGAAAACAAGTGGTGAACAAATTGGAAAGTCTCTTTCTATTAATGTTTAGTTTTAGAAAACAGTTTATATCATTGTGGCAATAGTAATTTCTCCGTTTGCCAAAAAGTGTTCTAAAGTCGTTTGCAGCAGAGGCTTAAGATTACGCGAAAGAGTTAATTAATGTAGAAGTATTTACCCACTAGCTTTACGCTAATATAATCTTAAATTATTCCACGTCGGCGTGTCAATAAGGCCCCAAGTCTTCTGACGCGGTTCATATGAAAGTAGAAACAGACTGCGCGTGCCTTTGCATAAGAAAACATGTTATAAATTAGAATTATTACCGTGACGTTCGTTACGTTCGGTAATCAGGATCAACCATGGAAATGTCTTTTAAATTTAGCGTAGAGTCCGTCTATTATCTGTGTCGAACGTGAACTGTCAGATCGAACAGGCTGATCTGAACCTTTGCTGAGGATCGATGTGTTATCGTTAGGAGGGAGTTCTTTTAACGGTGTTGTGCATAATATGCACTTTTATATACTTTTGCGTATTAAACCTTTACCATTATTCGTAAAAACTGTAGTTGTTTTCGTAGAAAACGCATATGTAAGGATAGTTTATTCAAAAGAAAAATAGTCGTTTTCGCATTACCAAATATAAAATGATATACCTAGATATTTACCTATTTCTTAGAAGCAAGTTTTTTTAAAACATGGTATTCATTGGTTTCTAGGAAAATGTGTAAGTACTTATTCTCTTATTTATTACATATACAGACGAAATTTAACGCTTCTGCAGCAAAAGACTTATGGAAACATTGTGACAAAATGAAAGAATGCAATTTCTCCTTTTGCAACAATGTTTTCGGCCCTTTTAATTAATGTTCTTTCATTAACAGACTCTTTTCATGTTTTAGCTTTGATGTTTTCAAAGTTGTCTGCTTAAGATTTATTGTATGTTGGAAGGGTTAAGATAACACAAATCTGTCTCGTTTCGTTTTTAATACCGAGTAACACTTTTCTACTTCTCCCTTCGTCCGTCCTTCGTGAGCTCGCCTGTGCATAAGGCAGGGCAAGAATAAGCTATCACTTCGTCTGTTTCTGGTTGTCCGTCCGTCATGCACTCGTCTGTCCATAAGGCAAGACAAAAACATATCACTTCATCATTTTCTGTGCGTCCGTCACGCTTTGGAATGTCCACAAGGCAACGCAATACTAATATATCACTTCACCATTGCTTATCTGTCCGTCCAACTCTCGTGTGTCAATATGACAACGCATTAAAATATATCACTATGCCTGCGTCCGTTCGTACGTCACGCTCTAGACGCTACATACGGCAAGGCAACATTATGAAATAACTTCACCATTGCTTGTCCGTTCGAACGCCACGTACATGTGTATTTCTACAGAGGATGGATTTTGAAAATATTGCGACATACTGTGCCATACTGTTTTCGACACTATAGAGACAATATTCGAACATTTATAAAGAATGAAGTGCAATTTCTCATAATGTTTTCAACACTATAGAGACAATATTCCAACATGTAAAAAGAATGAAGTGCAATTTTTTCCTTTGTCATACTGTTTTCAAAACTATGGAAACAAAATTCGAACATTTATAACGATATTCCATAGTTTTCCTTTGAAATTTTCAAAATCGTCTTCTGCAGCTTTTATAGTCATGATGTGGGAAATGGTACAAATGGTATACATATGATTGGGACACATGGATCGTATAAATACATTTTCTGGTGAGGTGTAGAATACTTATTTCTTAAATTAATTTCCATATATCGTTGAACCCTTTTCGACATGTAGACGCTGTTTGACCTGTCTGCAGTAGTCGACTTTTGAAAACAGGGCAAATAGAGAACTTGCTCATCTTGAGCAACTTATGGATTTCTCTGATTTTGCCTAGATGATTATAAAGTCGTCTGCTGCTAATGTGTTGTAACAGACACACTCGGCGCATTTGCAGCAGACGACATCGTCGAGTTTGTGAAAAACATACTTCCATTTTTAGCTATACTGGCAACAGGCCAGAAGAGCTTATGCGATGGCGTTGTGTCCGTCGTGTGTGCGTGTGCGTGCGTGCGTGCGTGCGTCCGTCCGTCCATAAACAATTGCTTGTGAACGCGATAAAGTCTTCAGTTTTGATTGTATCTCAATTAAGCTTTTACAGTAGTTAGATATCCATTAGAGCTCGGTTCTTTACGCAAACCATTTACTATATGATCTTCAACAAACTTAGATAGTGTTTAAATATTGATAATAACTTGTTTTTTTTTCAAAAACCAGCCAGATGTACCCTTGCATGACTGGATTATGGCCCTTCAAATTGTCAAAATTGCTATAATACAGCATGTGAACACAATAGAGCCTCAATTTATTATCAGATCTTCACCAAACTTAGATTGTCGTTAAATATTGATATGAGCTCAGTTCCTTATGCAAACCAGCCATATCCGCCCATGCAATATTGGATTATGGCCCTTGAAATTGTCAAAATTGCTACAATACAGCTAGTGAACACAATAGAGCCTTCATTTACTATCCGAGCTTCACCAAACTTAGATAGTAGTTAAATATTGATGAGAGCTCGGTTCCTTTCGCAAACCAGTCAGATCCGCCCATGCAGGACTGGATTATAGCCCTTGAAATTGTCAAAATTGCTATAAAATAGCTTGTGAACACAATACAGCCTCCATTTACTACCTGATCTTAGATAGTAGTTAAATATTGATATTAAATACAAGACTTTCTTATTCTTCTTCCTCTTGTTTGCCAATACATACATGCTTTGGATTGAAAATAACCAAAATATCATGCCAGTAGAGCATAGGCCCTCATAGGCCTCTTGTTTATGTCAAAAGAACTTAACACGATATCAGAGAGTGTTTCAATGGGTTCAGTACAAATCAGTCTATCAGATAAAATTGTACCTAAAGCGAGACGTTGTTAGGCTGATGTTTTTTCTATCACGTGACCTAGACACTATGCAAAGAACATATTCAAGGAAGGCTATATTACTTTTAGTCGAGACCGCGACATTTAAGGATAAGTAAACAATTGTTTAATTTGGCGAAGGAAAATGTAAGTACAGTTTAGTTTAAAACTAAGTTAAACAACATTTGACACATACTCGACTTGATTTTAATTAACCCAGTAGAATGAGAAAAAGTTATAGTTGTCTTGTAAGCCTTTCATGTTAGAAAGGAATTTTTGAAAAAATAAGGATACATTAAACGAAAAATACACTAGAACACGTATTCAATCACACAATCATTCATTCACTCACTCACCCTCTCATTAACACTCTCGCTCGATCCCAAATTCACAGTTACTCGCTCACTCACTCACTTACCCATTCACTCACTCACGCACAAACTTCATGCGTTCATTAGTTAATTGAATAACTATCAAATAACTGTTTGTGAAGTTCTTATTAATATGTACAACTCTTTAAAATGACTGCATTTTCCTTACGTTTCGTTTTGGTAAGGCAATGTGATCATCTTAGGCAATAATGCAAATGCTTGACGATGGAAATTCTGCGACATAATTATTGCTCCCTCTACATATTTAAAGAGAGCTTAATAATGTTGTAAAACAAATAGGGTAGACTTCCTTAATGAATGGTTTGAATTGATAAAATCAAACTAATTTGATCTGAGGGTATCGAACATCTAAAAATAACATATGTATCTATTGTATGTTTATAATCATATAACCATTTCAATATTTAAGAATATATCTCAGAATCAGCGACTGTCAAAAATCGATAACAATAATTACATTGAAATATGAAGGAACTTTTTATTTTTTTCTCTATAACAATTTTATTTTTCATATAAAATAAACATTTTGACATGTTTTTTTTCTATTTCACTTCATCGATCTATACATTAACACATTCTTAAGTTATGTCGTTAGTCTAATGTTAGAACAAATAGTGTTTAATAACTCTGAAACCTGTAGAACCAGAGACATATAAACACAGAGATCAGGTACTCGGGATTTTCAAGCGAGATCGCGAATTTTATCACGGATATAGCGAACATCTGGCGGATAATGATCCTTGAATCGCAAGCGCTATAAAAAATGACAAGCGTCTGACGATTCCGATTATTCACTCGGAATATCTTGTTTTACTTCGTAGAATGAATGAATAACATTAATGCATCTGATTATTGTCCAACATAAAATACTAGTTCTATGTCTGTTGTCCCGTCGATATTTATTTATCTTTGATAGTTTAATAATGGAATACGAGAATAAACAGATATTTGATGATTGACGAGAGACATATAAATACGTGTGCTTATATGTCTCCGGTAAAATAGCCACATTTCCACTTGCGACTATTTAATTCCGGCTACTTTGTAAGATGAGAATGATAATAGATCAAGAAAATATGTTGTCAGGCAGACCAGAACAATGCAACTTCCGCTGTTCTGTGTTTGAATGCCCCCATACTCAGCAGTACAGCGAGTTTGCAAGCAGCAATATGACTCATCATAGTTCCAGTATGATTTGTTTAAAAAAAAAAAAAAAAAATTGTATTGTTTACATGTTGATGTCTTTTATTTCAATTCAACAGCACTATTTCTTTAATTACATTTCCTGTTTGACATAATTGTCTTAAATAGAAGTTGACAGAGAGTTAGTGTTTTTACACATTTACATGATTGTGGCCAACTACCCCATACACTTTGTTTAATTGTTCGACATAAATTGGTTAATTAAAAATTGACAAAGAGTTAATGTTTTCCCACTTTTTCCGAATGGCGGACATCAGCCCCTTCGGACATGGTCCCCTACGTAAAAAGGTGCATAGGTAGACATTAGCCCCTTCACATGCGGACATTATCCCCTTCACCTAATTGATTAAAGCGGACATTATCCCCTTCACCTAATTAATGAAAGCGGACAGTATCCCCTTCGTATACGGACATTGTCCCCTTAACAGGATTGCTGAAATCGGACAATATCCCATTGAACAGACATTAGCCCCTTCGATATTAATAAAGAACATCTATTTAATCTGCACTGCATTAACCCTTTCCCTGATAAACCAAGACAACATTGTCTACACCAAGGCAATAGTATGGAAAGTCCCTATTCTAACTAGTAAAAAAAGTAGAAAATGTTGTGAGTAAAGGAGATATTGCTAGTTTTGAGCAATAACTCCTTCTATTTCAATGTTTCTTAAAACCTCTGCTGAAAGAGTTTTGAGCTTTTTTTCACGAAAAGAACATTATCGAGTAGTAAAGGCAAAACACATGAGAGAGAACGACAACATTTTGCATTTCAAATTGAAAATCTTTATCTTTATCTGTTATCATCAATGAAATTAATTGTTTAATGACCCTCGGCCTATTATAGCCAAACACAAATTGCTGATTAAATATTTGTAATGAAAATCCGATAATTTTTCATTTAAGAAAATATATAATTTGATTAACGGGCAGTTATAATAGGCAAACTGTTGAAGGGGCTAATGTCCTCTATATGAAGGGCTTTACGTTCGTCATGTTATACACGATGAATGGGGATAATGCCCTCCCGAAAAAGGGGATAATGTCCGCCATCCACAAAATGACGAAGGGGATAATGTCCGCCATGTGATAAACACGAATGGGATACTGTCCGCATATGCAGTTTTTAACGAAGGGGATAATGTCCGGAGGGGATAATGTCCGGTTACTCACACTTCCATTATAAAGGGGTCCATTGCTTGTGAAACCTTTTTCAGAGTTATTACCTAATTAGCAAATCAATCATCTATACATCTCTTCTATCTGAGGAAGTGTAACTACCTCTCTTATAAATAAATCTCCTATACCCATTGATACAGTTAAGACTAATATAGCTAACTACTATTCTAATATCTGGAAGGCAGACGCAACAAAGGTAGCCAAATTAAGAACATACATCACTTTTAAAGACACCTTTGAAACTGAAAAGTATGTACTTTTAAACTTGAACAAACGGGAACGTTCATTGTTAGCTCAGTTCAGATGTGGTATTTTACCGATAAGAGTGGAAACAGGACGATACGTAGGCGAGCCCCCGGAGCAAAGACTTTGTACATTTTGTAATCAACAACAAATTGAAGATGAAATACATTTTTTAACTCGGTGTACATTTTACAATGATATTAGAGCAGACGTTTTTAATGATCAATTATCGAATATACAGTTTAATGTTTTGAGTGATGCGGATAAACTTACATATCTTATCAGAGACGTTCCGAGAAAAGTAGCTAAATACATTGTTAAATCTTATATGAGAAGAAGAAATGCATTATATAACTAGTCTCATTCCAATCCATATAATATTATGCAAATGTTTGACATTTATTATTTATTTATTGATGATGTTAGTAATGCCAAATTAATTTCACGTGAACATTATATTACTTACTATTGTATAGGTGACTTATAGGTCCATTGGGCCGTGTGTTTTGTTTAAATTTCTATAATTGGTATACTATGTTACATGTACACATGTCACTTTAATAAAATATTTACTTACTTACTTACTTACTTACTTATAACTCGTCTCGGATAAACAAACAAAATATTGTTAATTATGGCAAATACAAACAAGAAGACTATTTCTCTTGAGATAATGACTATTTAACTGGGAGATCTATATATTGCTAGGATGGTCAATCTAGTAATATAAACAATAGCAAAAATATAGTGTTTCACGTGCATATCAATTTAATTTCCATTGATCATACTGACAACATTGCCAAAGGTTACAATAAATTCTGACGTATAACAATATGATAAAAGTTAATGTATTTAATGAATGTTCCAACAACTGGTTTATGAATAAATCCTTTAGATTTATGTTAAAACAATGATTGATATCGAATCAGATTCAAGTATCGGAAACAAGACCAACTGCAATTATGTATTTTGTAAATTGTTGGGGATACATATGTACATTTCTCGATGGGTCTGTACGTTTTGGTCAATGCCTGGCATAGCGGTCGGCCACATTCATCATTCTGCAGCTCTGTAACGGATTGAGTAAAGTTGATGTTTCCCCTGTTTTTCAGTGTTTTTGGGGGAGAAAAATCACGATTCTTCTCTTTTTGGGCTCTTAGTTTGAAAATATAAATTACAATTAAATATTCCATATTTTAAAGTCATCCGCTACAAATAATATTTGCTCGAATTGTTCAATACTTTCTGAACCCTTTCCTACATGCAACACATTTGCAGCAGATGGCTTTGAACACAATTAGAAAATACATAGAGGTACAATTATTGAAAACATTGTGGCAAAAAGAGAAAATGCTTGTTTTCAAAAGACGTTTGCTGCATATTTATGGGAAACCTTGTAAGTTAACATTAAAATCAATAAACTTGGACTCCCTTTGAACTGAAAGTTCAAACTCAAATTAAGAGAACTAGAAGTATCTAACATATTGCGCAAATAAAAAATCATTGAACTGATCCAGTGCACGAAAAAAAAGGATTGGCAATAAGTAAATCAAAATAGGCATTCCACGCACCCATTAAAGGAGTTTGTGAAGGAATCTTAAAGAAATATATTTCATAATAAAATATGTATAAGTAAATATATGCCTAGTTCTTTACCTTATTTAGTTTTGAGTTATATTAGTCTCATTTTTCTGAATTATTTTCAGATTTTGCGATAACGTGACGTTAACACGTAATTTCATATATTTACGCATTTATCCTGCAGATAAGGCATTCGCAAACAGTGCAGATTTTATTAGATTCCATCTATTTGTTATTAATTTATTTACCGGACAAGAAAAAGTAACAAAGGGCAATTACTCTGTATTTAGGTAAAATAGAGTTATGGTTCCTGTACACTGCACTTCGTCTCAATGTATTGTATCATCGTATGAAGTTTTATTAAATTCCAACATTTAGTTTTAAAGTTATGCTCCGGACAAGACTCAACGAACAAGAAAAAGTAACAAAGGGCAATAACTCTGTAATTATGTAAATTAGAGTTATGGTTCGTGTACACTGCACTTCCTCTCATTATGCTTTACCATTGTATGCAGTTTTATTAGATTCCATTTATTAGTTATTAAGTTTTTCTCCGGACAAGAAAAAGTAACAAAGGGCGATAACTCTGTATTTAGGTAAAATAGAGTTATGGTTCCTGTACACCGCACTTTCTCTCGATGGGTTGTATCATGGTATGAAGTTTTATTAAATTCCAACAAATTAGTTTTAAAGTTATGCTCCGGACAAGACTCTACGCACAACAAAAAGTAACAAAGGGCAATAACTCTGTAATTATGTAAATTAGAGTTATGTTTTTTGTACACTGCACTTCCTCTTATTGTGCCCTACCAGTGTATGAAGTTTTATTAGATTCCATCTATTAGTTATTAAGTAATTCTCTGGACAAGAAAAAGTAACAAAGGGCAATAACTCTGTAATTAAGTAAAGTAGAATTATGGTTCATGTACACCGCACTTCCTCTTAATGTGTTGTATCATCGTATGAAGTTTTATTAAATTCCAACAATTAGTTTTAAAGTTATGCTCCGGACAAGGAAAATTGCAACGGACCAACCGACCGACCGACCAACCACAGGGTGACTCCTATATACTCCCTCTAAACTTCGTTTATCGGGGGTATAATTACGATATTTTCCTTGTTAGTGAAACCAAAATGGATCAATACGATCAAGTCATTATACCTGGTTATCACTTTTTGGTGAGCTGGGGGCATTTGTAAAGGATAATATTTTCACATCTGTCGAGGTAATCGATTCAAAATTATACTACGTTATTTGGATCAATCTTCATGAGGTAAAGACTTTCCCCACAAAAACAGTACATACGATAATATGGAATTTTCTCTGTCTGTCTGTCTGTCTGTCTGTCTGTCTGTCTGTCTGTCTGTCTGTCTGTCTGTCTGTCTGTCTGTCTGTCTGTCTGTCTGTCTGTCTGTCTGTCTGTCTGTCTGTCTGTCTGTCTGTCTGTCTGTCTGTCTGTCTGTCTGTCTGTCTGTCTGTCTGTCTGTCTGTCTGTCTGTCTGTCTGTCTGTCTGTCTGTCTGTCTGTCTGTCTGTCTGTCTGTCTGTCTGTCTGTCTGTCTGTCTGTCTGTCTGTCTGTCTGTCTGTCTGTCTGTCTGTCTGTCTGTCTGTCTGTCTGTCTGTCTGTCTGTCTGTCTGTCTGTCTGTCTGTCTGTCTGTCTGTCTGTCTGTCTGTCTGTCTGTCTGTCTGTCTGTCTGTCTGTCTGTCTGTCTGTCTGTCTGTCTGTCTGTCTGTCTGTCTGTCTGTCTGTCTGTCTGTCTGTCTGTCTGTCTGTCTGTCTGTCTGTCTGTCTGTCTGTCTGTCTGTCTGTCTGTCTGTCTGTCTGTCTGTCTGTCTGTCTGTCTGTCTGTCTGTCTGTCTGTCTGTCTGTCTGTCTGTCTGTCTGTCTGTCTGTCTGTCTGTCTGTCTGTCTGTCTGTCTGTCTGTCTGTCTGTCTGTCTGTCTGTCTGTCTGTCTGTCTGTCTGTCTGTCTGTCTGTCTGTCTGTCTGTCTGTCTGTCTGTCTGTCTGTCTGTCTGTCTGTCTGTCTGTCTGTCTGTCTGTCTGTCTGTCTGTCTGTCTGTCTGTCTGTCTGTCTGTCTGTCTGTCTGTCTGTCTGTCTGTCTGTCTGTCTGTCTGTCTGTCTGTCTGTCTGTCTGTCTGTCTGTCTGTCTGTCTGTCTGTCTGTCTGTCTGTCTGTCTGTCTGTCTGTCTGTCTGTCTGTCTGTCTGTCTGTCTGTCTGTCTGTCTGTCTGTCTGTCTGTCTGTCTGTCTGTCTGTCTGTCTGTCTGTCTGTCTGTCTGTCTGTCTGTCTGTCTGTCTGTCTGTCTGTCTGTCTGTCTGTCTGTCTGTCTGTCTGTCTGTCTGTCTGTCTGTCTGTCTGTCTGTCTGTCTGTCTGTCTGTCTGTCTGTCTGTCTGTCTGTCTGTCTGTCTGTCTGTCTGTCTGTCTGTCTGTCTGTCTGTCTGTCTGTCTGTCTGTCTGTCTGTCTGTCTGTCTGTCTGTCTGTCTGTCTGTCTGTCTGTCTGTCTGTCTGTCTGTCTGTCTGTCTGTCTGTCTGTCTGTCTGTCTGTCTGTCTGTCTGTCTGTCTGTCTGTCTGTCTGTCTGTCTGTCTGTCTGTCTGTCTGTCTGTCTGTCTGTCTGTCTGTCTGTCTGTCTGTCTGTCTGTCTGTCTGTCTGTCTGTCTGTCTGTCTGTCTGTCTGTCTGTCTGTCTGTCTGTCTGTCTGTCTGTCTGTCTGTCTGTCTGTCTGTCTGTCTGTCTGTCTGTCTGTCTGTCTGTCTGTCTGTCTGTCTGTCTGTCTGTCTGTCTGTCTGTCTGTCTGTCTGTCTGTCTGTCTGTCTGTCTGTCTGTCTGTCTGTCTGTCTGTCTGTCTGTCTGTCTGTCTGTCTGTCTGTCTGTCTGTCTGTCTGTCTGTCTGTCTGTCTGTCTGTCTGTCTGTCTGTCTGTCTGTCTGTCTGTCTGTCTGTCTGTCTGTCTGTCTGTCTGTCTGTCTGTCTGTCTGTCTGTCTGTCTGTCTGTCTGTCTGTCTGTCTGTCTGTCTGTCTGTCTGTCTGTCTGTCTGTCTGTCTGTCACAACGTTTTCGATGGTTGTCTGCTGCAGATGCGTCTACAAGTGGGAAAGGTGTAGTGTTGTGCGACGGGTCTGTATAAGTATCAAATGCGGTCAATTGTATTTCCCCGTTGTCTACTAATTTGTCCTAATACTCAATGTAATACTTTGATATTCAAATCATCTACTTGTTCATGAATCAAACGCATGTATGCTTGGACACATACAATATGTTTTTTTAATCTTTTTCATTTTAATACTTATTTCAGCGGAAAACGCATTACGTTTCGTATTTCCAACTTTAATTTTCTACATGTTGTGAGGAATATGTGCGCAAGTTTTTAAAATTCTGTGATATATACATTTTGGTAACCTACCCTCTAGTGGAGCTGGAACGTTTTCTCCACATGCTAAAAAGGTTTGTTCCCATTTTCCCAGCTAATTTTCGCACATACTTATTATCCCCAATTATCTCTTCGCACCTCAAACTTATAAAATATAAGTTAGAATATTAGTGAATAGAATAGATCATTTCCTGTGTATGGTGTGTTACGAGGCTTTCAACATTTGTTAAGTTATATAATATTGAAATCAAGTGATTAAGTAGTTAACTGCTTTTGAACATTCATAAAAAGCGTCTTTTATAAAATGGTGTATCAGGCGGTTTTTTTTTTTCGTTTTACCTATTTGTTTATGTGTTTCGTTTTTTCCTTGTATTTGTGTTCTGTTGGTGTTTATTGTACACTGTATTGTAAACCAGTGATGTAACACATGTACATTTAAATGACGAAGAACATTGACCGGTACAAGTCAGATAATAAATGAAAATAGTTGAACAAAAAGTCAGCTTATTGTTATAACCAGTCTTCACGGGTTATCAGGATACCTGTTTTATATATCTCTTGTATGATATCTAAAAAATAATTCATTTTTCCCGCAATATCTCACTATGTTAAATACCTGTTTTATATTTCTCTGGTATGATATTTAAAAATAATTCAATTTTCCCGCATTATCTCACGTTGATAAATACCTGTTTTATCTGTCTCTGGTATGATATATAAAAAATAATTCATTTTCCCCGCAATATCTCACTATGTTAAATACCTGTTTTATATTTCTCTGGTATGATATTTAAAAATAATTCAATTTTCCCGCATTATCTCACGTTGATAAATGCCTGTTTTATCTGTCTCTGGTATGATATATAAAAAATAATTCAGTTTTTCCGCAATATCTCGCGTTGTTCAACACCTGTAGTATATGTCTTTGATATGGCATTTAAAACATAATTCAGTTTTCCCGCAATAGCTCACGTTGTTAAATACCTATATTATATGTCTCTGTTATGGTATCTAAAAAATAATTTAATTTTCCCGCAATATCTCACATTGTTAAATACCTGTATTATATATCTATGGTATGGCATCTAAAAAATAATTTATTTTTGCCGCAATATCTCACGTTGTTAAATACCTGTATTATATGTCTATGGTATGGTATCTAAAAAATAATTCAGTTTTCCCGCAATATCTCACGTTGTTAAATACCTTTATTATATATTTATGGTATGGCATCTAAAATATAATTAATTTTTCCCGCAATATCGTACGTTGCCTAATAATATAACAAACGAAATTAAAATATACTGTTATCTATTTTGAAAGGGAGAACATATCAGAGTGTGAAACACTTTAACCACTTTTTGTTTAACTCTTTTGGTGCCGAATTACCTTCAAATGACACTTCCATGTTATAAATTCTGTGAACTTCATTTTGCATGAAATGAGAGATTTTGAATAGTTTGATAACTAAAAGGTAAACATTGCTGATTTCAGTCGAGACAGCTTCTAACGAGCTGACTCACCTGAATCTGTATAGTTTTTTAAAACAAAAAGACCATCCTAATTGCAATAACTCAAAATTACAAACACAGATTCACAACCTTTGACTTCTGTCGTTTAGTATTTATATCACTTTAAGTTAAATCATCGTTTATTATCTTTTTCACTATTCATTACTTTGCTTTTAATTATTTCATCCTTATTAATGTATAAATAAAATTCAAAAATGGTTGGGTGCGTTATCTTCAACATGGTAATCGGACAAAAAGAAACAGTATAACAAGAGGGCCAAGATGGCCCTAAATCGATCACCTGAATGAGAGTTAATTAGAAGCAAACATTTAACTGCAAATATCTGTGAAAATTTGATCAGGAGTTCAAATGAAACTGCAAGGAGTGGACACTCAGTTAAAGAAATCATTTATCAGTAACAGCCATTTTTATCTTGAAATCTAACAAGAGCTTTCTCAATTTCTGATGCTGCAGCAACAAAGATTCTACACAGAATGCAAGTATTTGAACAATTTTGAAAGAGGACAATCAAAGGAACATTCCTGTGAAGTAACGTTGAAATTGGTCAAGTGGAATGGTAGGAGTTGTCATTTGTAGCTAAAAGTTCAATTTACCCCTTTTGTGATGACGCGAGGTTGCAATGATTTTGTAACTAATCAAAACAGCTTGAACGAATTAAATGTAGAGGATCACTGAAGTAGGATTTATATTCAATTTCCTTAATATCAGACAAGAACTTAAAAAAATGGAATTTCCAAATTATGTCATTTTGCCCCTTTTCTGATGCCTCCTGACTGCCATGTTTTTCAACCAAACAATATGCCTTGAACGATCTTTGTAGAAGCTCACCTAAAGAACATTTCTACCAAACTATAATGAAATCAGACATGCAGATTTAAAGATGAAGATTTTTAAAGCTTGGACATTTTGCCCGCTTTCTGATGCTGCAGCAACTCTGGCGGCCATTTTTTTCAACAGATCAGACATATTTGAACAATCTTGGTAGAGGGTGCCCCATAGAACATTTGTGAAAAATTATTTTCAAATCGGGCTAATTCTTTTGGACGAGAAGATTTTTTAAGTTTTAACAATACACATATAAGGAAAACAAGCTTAGCCCCCTGGCAGCCATGTTTTTTCAACGGATCAGAAATATTTGAACAATCTTGGTAAAGGGTGCCCCAATGAACATTTGTGCAAAATAATTTTCAAATCGGGCGAGTACATTTGGACGAGAAGATTTTTAAAGTTTTAACAATGCACATATAAGGAAAATAGGCTCCACCCCCTGGCGTCCATGTTTTTCAACGGATCGGAATAATTTGAACAATCTTGATGAAGGGTTCCCAAAGGAACATTTGTGCAAAATAATTTTCAAATTGGGCTTATACTTTTGGACAAGAAGATTTTCAAAGTTTTAACAATGCACATGTAAGGAAAACAAGCTTAGCCCCCTGGCAGCCATGTTTTTTCAACGGATCGGAAATATTTGAACAATCTTGGTAAAGGGTTCCCAAAGGAACATTTGTGCAAAATAATTTTCAAATTGGGCTTATACTTTTGGACAAGAAGATTTTCAAAGTTTTAACAATGCACATATAAGGAGAACAAGCTTCGCCCCCTGGCGGCCATGTTTTTCAACCGATCAGAAATATTTGAACAATCTTGGAGTGCCACAAGGAATATTTGTGGAAAATAATTGTCAAATCAGGCCAGTACTTTTGGACAAGAAGATTTTTAAAGTTTTAACAATGCATATATAAGGAAAACAAGATCCGCCCCCTGGTGGCCATGTTTTTCAACGGATCAGAAATATTTGAATGATCTTGGTAAAGGGTGACCAAAGGAAAATTTGTGCAAAATAATTTTCAAATCGGGCCAGTACTTTTGGACAAGAAGATTTTTAAAATTTTAATAAAAAAAAACATGTTTTTCAACCGATTGGAAATATTTGAACAATCTTGGTAAAGGGTGCCCCAATGAACATTTGTGGAAAATAATTTTCAAATCGGGCCAGTACTTTTGGACAAGAAGATTTTTAAAGTTTTAACAATGCACATATAAGGAAAACAAGCTTCGCCCCCTGGCGGCCATGTTTTTCCACGGATCGGAAATATTTGAACAATCTTGGTAAAGGGTTCCCCAAGGAACATTTGTGCAAAATAATTTTCAAATTGGGCCAGTACTTTTGGACAAGAAGATTTTTAAAATTTTAACAATGCACATATAAGGAAAACAGGCTCCGCCCCCTGGCGGCCATGTTTTTCAACGGATCAGAAATATTTGAATGATCTTGGTAAAGGGTGCCCCAAGGAACATTTGTGCAAAATAATTTTCAAATCGGGCATGTACTTTTGGACAAGAAGATTTTTAAAATTTTAATAAAAAAACACATGTTTTTCAACCGATCGGAAATATTTGAACAATCTTAGTAAAGGGTGCCCCAATGAACATTTGTGGAAAATAATTTTCAAATCGGGCCAGTACTTTTGGACAAGAAGATTTTTAAACTCTTAACAATGCACATATAAGGAAAACAAGCTTCGCCCCCTGGCGGCCATGTTTTTCAACGGATCGGAAATATTTGAACAATCTTGGTAAAGGGTGCCCCAAGGAACATTTGTGCAAAATAATTTTCAAATTGGGCCAGTACTTTTGGACAAGAAGATTTTTAAGATTTTAACAATGCACATATAAGGAAAACAGGCTCCGCCCCCTGGCGGCCATGTTTTTCAACGGATCAGAAATATTTGAATGATCTTGGTAAAGGGTGCCCCAAGGAACATTTGTGCAAAATAATTTTCAAATCGGGCATGTACTTTTGAACAAGAAGATTTTTAAAATTTTAATAAAAAAAAACATGTTTTTCAACCGATTGGAAATATTTGAACAATCTTGGTAAAGGGTGCCCCAATGAACATTTGTGGAAAATAATTTTCAAATCGGGCCAGTACTTTTGGACAAGAAGATTTTTAAAGTTTTAACAATGCACATATAAGGAAAACAAGCTTCGCCCCCTGGCGGCCATGTTTTTCAACGGATCGGAAATATTTGAACAATCTTGGTAAGGGGTTCCCCAAGGAACATTTGTGCAAAATAATTTTTAAATTGGGCCAGTACTTTTGGACAAGAAGATTTTTAAAATTTTAACAATGCACATATAAGGAAAACAGGCTCCGCCCCCTGGCGGCCATTTTTTTTTTTTTTTGGTAAAGTCGTTCAACTTCTTTTATTTTACATTTAAACATATCATAAACGAATGTAAATTACAATAACAGTACAAAACATGAAGCATATATATATATATATCTCTTTGCTTACCTACAGATAATGAAAATCGGAAGTAGTCTCTCCCAAAGAGGTCTGACTGCTTTACAAGTTATAAAAAAGGTTTTTTTTATTGCTAATATATCATGAATTAATTTAAATTTGAATTGTTTGATGCGGTTGTCAATGCATGCCATTTCCAAAGATGTATAGAAATCTTTCCAACTTATATCACTATGAAATGTGTTATTCCATTTTCTATGGAAGTACGGTTTAATAAATTTGTTATCTAACATTTTCTTGTAAAAATCTTTATTATTCATATTTAGACTGTTTTCCCTGTTAAATGTAAGCTTTAATGTCGCGTTCACCACTGATAACTTTGATTCTCTTGATTTTAAAATACCTTTCCATACTCCCGGTACTGCTTTTTTAATGATATTGACTTG
Organism: Serripes groenlandicus; assembly: GCA_031761405.1. Lineage (NCBI taxonomy): Eukaryota > Metazoa > Mollusca > Bivalvia > Cardiida > Cardiidae > Serripes > Serripes groenlandicus. The sequence continues at coordinate 162,705 of JASEVX010000241.1, forward strand.
ACAAAAACAGAATATCGGAATTTATCCAGCTTTTGAAAATGAGAGTTTTCCCCCGGAAACGAATGTGTTTATTACCCCATAAAAGTTGTTTCCTTATGTCAACGAACTTAAGTGGAAATATACTAAAATTAGGTTTAAATTATTTCTGTTTTTGGCAAATCTCTCAATGATTTGACATTCATGTTGAATATTAAAAGGTTTTTCCCAAATTGGTTAAGTAATTTCCTAGGATTTTTTTTCCAATTTGACCCATCTTCGTGCAGCAAAGTTTTTATCCATTTTAGTTTTATTGACCTTAAGAAGCTTTGAATATCTATCATATTAAGGCCCCCATTTAATTTTGTACCTATTAGAGTTTTCCTTTTAATTGTTTCCCTTTTTCCATCCCACAGAAAATCAAATAGTAACTTATCAATATCATGTTTTAATTTATCTGGTACTGTTAATGAGTGAAACATGTATACACATTTTGGTAATAAGAGAGTCTTAATTATAATAATTTTGCCATAAAATGTGAGGTGGCGTCTTTTCTCTGCTTGAATAGTCTGTGTACATTCCCTTATTGGTTTCTCCCAGTTGCTTTTATCACAATACTCTATGTCGTAACCAAACGTTATTCCAAGTGCCTTGACTGTTTTTGCACATTTTATATTACCTATATTTTCATCCCGCTTTTTTGAACTTCCAATCCAGAGACATTCAGTTTTCTTTCTGTTTAATGTAAGGCCCGAATGTAAGCTAAATTCGTCAACAATTTTTAGAGCGATTTTTGCATCCGTCTTATCTTTTACAAAAACGGTGGTATCGTCGGCGAGTTGGGTCAACTTGAGACAGTTATTTTGTTCATTTGAATTTTCTATAATGATTCCTTTAAAATCGCATAAAGTTTTTAATTTAGTTGCTAATATTTCGGCAACAAGTATAAAGATTAGCGCACTTAATGAGCATCCTTGCTTTAAGCCTCTTGATGGATGTACCAAATTTGACCTCCAACCATTATTATAGATGCATTTAGTGATATCACTATAGAACGTTTCCAACCATTGAATGAAAGAATTTCCGAATCCGAATTTTCTAATTCCTTTAAACATAAATGGGTGTTCTACTGTATCAAAAGCTTTTTTGAAATCAAGTAATAATATAGCGCCATTAATTTCTAATAAATCTGCGTAATCTATGATATCTTGAATTTGTCTAATAGTATAGCCGATGTAACGCCCTTTAATATATCCTTGCTGGTCAGGGCTTATTAAATCTGGTAAAACCTTTTGCAAACGTTTAGATAGGCATCTTTTCGCAATTGTGTATTCTATGTTAAGGAGAGATATAGGGCGCAAGTTTTCAAGGTCTTCTGGATCTCTCTTTTTATAAATTAAAGATAAAATGCTATTCTTTTGAGAAGAAGAGAGTTTTTGTTATATCATAACCGCAATTGAGAGAGTTAACTACTAAGGATCCCAATTTTGGCCAAAATTGGATATAGAACTCTACCGTAAACCCGTCGCTAGCTGGAGATTTGTTAAAGTGCAGACGTTTTGGTGTGACAACCATTGCATTAACCTAGACCGTTTACTTGAATCCCTTAGCCCTTGTGCATTTAAAGAGATAAAATGTAAAATATAGTCCTTACTCATTTCACTTGTGTGTAAATATATCGACCTTCATAACATTCTAAATACATGTATACAATAGTTTAGACCGTAAGAACTCGGCCATGCACATCTAAACAAATATTAAATTGACAACTCGTTCATAATGATAAAGCAATGTATCGTGCACGTGCCTTTAGTGGACCGTGTATCGATGTAGTAAATACAATTCGATTCAACTGTCCTGTTCCACTTTGTCACTCTATTCAACATTATAATTATAGCATGTTTAAGAATCTTTTGGACCCACATATTTAAAACAAAAAGTGATGCAATAGTACGAAAAAAAAACATGAATGGTTTTTTTCGCTTATAGGTAACAGGTGTGAGATTTTTTTTTTTTTTTTCAATAACCCATGAAGCTTTCTGAAATGAAACTGGAAAAATCCATGGGGGCAGCCATTTTGGATATGTATAAAAAGCAGACGTAAAACACAGATTGAAAATTATTGTCGTCTTTTTTAATCTTTTTTTTCTTTTAATCGGTATTTTGGGTATGTATAAAATGAGCATAAAAACACGGATTGAAGATTATTGTCGTCTTTTTAATATTTTTTTTTTAAAATCGATATTTAAGATCATTAAAGTGCTGTGTTATGTGGGAATTAATATTTGTACGAAAAGTTAAAAATAAATGGAAATCTGTAAGAAATATGTTTTCCCGTTGGTCAAAACAAAAAACCGACAGCATTAGCCTTCTACGCCCGAAACTAAATTCTGACTGTATCGTAGCCAAAGAAGGACGTGACGTCATTTCCGATACACTTCATCGACGTCGTTTCCCGCAAAAAAATGGTATCAACATGAAAGACCCCAACTTCCTATACATGAGCTATTGACTCACTCATTCAAAGTATAATTAGTTATCAAACATTGTTGCAAAAGGATAACTTCCTCATAAGGAGCAATTGTTCTTGTGGCGGCAATCTTTTCCTAATTCGTCTGTTGCATAGGCCTCAGAAACCGTCTCTAATAGGGAAAGGGTTTAGCAGAAATGTGACCCCTTACATAATTTGTTCCAGTCATATTGACTGGTTGAAAAAGGCAGTCGCCTGGTGGCATCAGAAAAGGCTGATCTATTTGCTTCTTTACCATAATGCAGGTGATCGATTAAGGATCATCTTGGCCCTCATGTTTTAACCTCGTTCATTATAAATGTATTCCGTGATTTTCTGAAAGTCTTTACTTTATTATTTTCTGTTCGTAATAATAGACGACAGCAATACGAATTAAAAATATGTTTTGATAATGCAAGAAACATGACATTAACATTATTATTGTCTAGTCAATTACTTATAAATCCTTTTTCATGGCCAAAGTATGCTCTTAAATTTTTTTGTTTATAATTATCTTGCGTTTTTTTCGTAAATAGGTAGCACCTATAGATATATTATTTAATACTTCATTTTGCTTCAAACTGTGTTCAACATATAATGTGTGATCTCCAACATTTATCACCTTACGTGAGGTATAAACCCGAGACATAAATCGTTCTATAGACATCATATAATCGTTTTCCTTTTCACGTGTGTCCGTATATCGTTCAAGTATCGTCATGAATATAACACTGATATAAAGGTACAACTTATTCAGTATCACTGTTCAAGTTAGAATCCGAGTCGGAGCCAACTTTTCCTTTCTTGGATTGATCGTTAAGTGTTTCTGCCGGTGTTGGCGGTGATCGGCCTCCCGTATTGGTCTTGTTCCTCTAGCCGGAGTGGAAGTAGTTGTTTGAACGTAACTGTCCATCATGGTCTGGCGATTGGACGTACTCGATTTCTTACCGGAGTTCTTGCCCTTTGTATCTTTTGCGTATTTTATTTGTTCCGGTTTGCTTACACTTTCGTTTATGCTTACATCAGTCAACACAGGGGTACTCGACGGGTTACTTTCAGCTGGACATTCTGTCAACACAGGGGTACTCGACGAGTTATTTTCAACTGGACATTCACTTTTACGATGCCCCAAGGCTTTGCATGACAAACATGTCCACTCGTTCGTGCATTCTGCTTTCTTGTGTCCAGGTTGAAGGCATTTTCCACACACATCACTTTGTTTATCTGTCTTTTTCGCTTGTCCAAAATGAATGACTCTCCCTATGAAGTGTGCAAAATACATTGTAGGTGGCAGGGGTTCTTTTAGGGTGAGCGTTTTAACAATGACTATACGATCACCTGTTTGACAGATCATCGAGTGGCCCTTAACACGCAGCAGTTCACGCGAGATGCTTATAACATCTAATTCTCTTTGGATAAGTGTATGCTTTATGACGCTATCGTCAACTGAGAGCGGAATGTTTTTAACTCGCACACGAGTAGTTTCCTCACTATCTAGTCTGAGAGGATTGGTGTGTAGCAGATCGATGCATTTGCCCCTTATCGTTACCCATTGTGTTAACAAGGCAACTTTATCCTCCAGATTGTCAACATAAATCCTCCACATGCCTCTTACTCTCTGCAGCCCTCTGATATGTGTTGGTTCAATAACCAATGCAATGCTAATATAAAGCTCTTCATGTTTAAGTCATTCTGATTGCGTCGGAATTCGCTCACCAAACAGTTTCTTTTCAGACAAGAAAACTAATGGAACGCCGCCATTTTTGTTTACATGACGATCGTTCGACACCTCACTTGGAATGTGTGAACGAGTTTTCTCCTCTATAGGCATGTTTTAAGAGTTGATTGCTCTTGTCAGAAGATTCTGTATATATTTAGAAATCGCTTACTAACAATTTGTCACCGTTTTATTTGTCAACGGATCGGAAATATTTGAACAATATTGGTAAAGGGTGCCCCAAGGAACATTTGTGCAAAATAATTTTCAAATCGGGCCAGTACTTTTGGACAAGAAGATTTTTAAAGTTTTAACAATGCACATATAAGGAAAATAAGCTCCGCCCCCTGGCGGCCATGTTTTTCAACGGATCGAAAATATTTGAACAATCTTGGTAGAGGATACCCCAAGGAACATTTGTGCAAAATAATTTTCAAATCAAGCCAGTACTTTTGGACAAGAAGATTTTTTAAGATTTGGTAATTTTCCCCTTTTCTGTTGCCGCAGCAACCAAAGTTCTCGATGGAATTTAAATCTTTGAACAATTTTGAAAGAAGTCTACCAAAGGAACATTCCTGTGAATTTTGGTTGAAATTGGTCAAGTGGTTAAGGAGGAGATGATCTAAATGTCTAAATGTTAACGACGGACGACAGACGACGCCGGACGGACAAAAAGTGATCAGAATAGCTAACCTTGAGCCTTTGGCTCTAGGTAATCTAAAAAGTAACAGTTTTTGTCCGGATAACAAGTAACAGGACAAACGGCAACAGTTCTAATATTTCTATTTCAGATTTAATTTATTTTTTCTTTGATTTATCCTGTTTCTTTTTATCCTACAATCCTTCCGCATAGATCAAAGATTATTTGTGGAACAATTTTTTAAAAAGAGTATTTGGAAATATACTCGTGCTCCTCTGACCATTTTGTTATAATAAGGTTGACATTTCGAGCCTGATTGAGCTCCACTGTTTATTTTCCTGTTTTGATAATGCAATAATTGTTTATAATTTACACCGGCCCCAAATGTCACCAAATAGTAAATGTTTCACTCTATCATTCTAATATGCATGAAATATATACAACATATCGTGATCGGATGTTAAATAATTCTTTTAGATCGATCTGAATTTTGTTTTCAGCTCATTCATCCTTAACCCTTCCCTAGTAAATAAATATCTGCCAACGTCTCTGCAAACAACAAAAAGGCAAATGTGGAAATTATTAAAAAATAAATTACGATTTTCATCTTAAAATAAAGTAGAAAACGGAACATGACAAGATTGGTTTCGGAATACTCGTGGTTTCTATTTAGAATACATTAAAAACAATTTTGGGAAAAGTTTACATTTGAGGACATAAAATAAAACATAAATAGGTAAAGGAATAAAGCAATGCATGCTTTGATCATTCACACATATGTAATACAGGAAGTGGTCATAAAACATGTATTGTTCTCTTGCATATTGTCCCGGCTTGGTTATCAATAAAATGGATTGATTATCAATCTCATCATCTTAATCATAGTAAAATATTTCGCCAATTTAGTACTTTCCTGTCAAATTTCTCAATTGTTCTCAACAAGGGTCATAATCTTATCTACAGACAATAGATTTCTTCACGAAAATTTGATTCCTTCTACAAATTATTTATACTCGAGAAAATCAATAACGTGGCGTCTGTTACTTAGACAATGGTACATGTATATAAGGGTAGTCATTGTGGGTACGGGTATTAATTTCAGCTTGCCAAATTGCTTCATGCCGAAAGGCGAGGTTAAACAAACCCATATGATGATGATATGGGTATTAAACAGCATCATCGTACAGGCATTAACATAACGTAAATCCTGTGGTGGTTTCATAGTGTACTTTTTTATGACTTATACCTTCCCAATGTTCGCGAATGTATTTCAAAAACGTCATAAGGGTTATTTAGACCAATAAAACCTTGTTAATTTTGCGGATCAGTGTTATTATATTATATAGATAATACAGATATTATATCTATAGGTACATTGTATGTATGTCAGCAGATAATAATTATGCCGTTTATTACATGCAAATAATTACATTTATTAGACATAAGTAACAAATAATGTTACTTCTATTGTGTATTAGTAACAAACAAAGTAACGTTAAGTGTGTATTAGTAACACATAATGTGACTTTAATCGTTTATTAGTAACATGTTTATGTACATATGCTTTTTATTAGTGAAATATACAAGTGATTATGAAAAAACAATCAAAGCACTGAACGTGGTAACGGTCTGGAGGCTGCAGGAAGGTTGAAGAAGTATGGTAAATGTGAAAGGAAATAACAATTGCAGCTTATGTTTATGCATTTATTGTTAAGAAGTTGAAAGATCATATCAAAAATAGTAAATATTATGAAAGTGGTAATTGGAAAACAGGAGGTCATTGTTGGCCCTATATCGCTCACAGGTATACACATTTAAAACATGAAGAATCAAAGGAAAGTTTGACAGCAGGTTTAAGCAGAAATATTTTGAAGTTTCTGCCTTACTATATTGAGAAACTTGGTGGAGGCTCAGAGATTTCAGAGAAATTATTTTGAAATCTGGCTGGGCAAGTAGTTTCTGACAAGAAGAATTTAATAGTTTTCCTTTTTCGTCGCCATGGCAACAAGTTGTGCACTGAATATAATTATGTTAACAACTGTAAAAACACAAAAATATGTTTGTAATTGGATCCAGCAACTAACGTAATGAACACATTACAAAACATATACTATTACAAATAGTTACAGAACAAGATGAATGAATGAAAAATAATAAGTTTCACAAAGAGCAATATGCTGCTCTCCATAAGCATGTGTTATTCCTACAAATGAAAGCATTTATTCATTATGTATCAGTTATGGATTGATTGGTTCCACGTTTACGGACAGAGTGGAAAGTAGTGTAGTAAGAGTTAAGAAAGATAAGAGCATTCTGAACCATTAGAAGACCATTTAAAATTCTGAACCATTAGAAGACTATTTTCAGGGCTTGCGCTGTCGTTCGCCACTTGAGCCATGGGCGACAACATGAAAAAAATTGGCTCTTACAAAACAAAAGTGGCTCAAGCTGTGGCTCTTAAAAAAAATCGTGGTCTATTCCGAGTTGAAAAATCAATAATTGCCTACATAACTGACTGGATCACCTCGTTACACGCTACACCGGTAACATATCTGAACCCAATTCTTCACGTGTATTGTGTTTGTGTATAATGTCAAACTGTTGACATAGACAGAGTTATTAAGGAAATTGGCAATTTAAACATAAGGCTTTAACGCCGATGAAGTGACCTATTTATAAACAGCCAATCGCAGTACGGTGTCAAAACATTGCGATTTTGGTTCATGAATGTCGTTTTTAAACTAGAATGGAGTGTTCCGCGGAGCAAGTGTGTCACCTGCTCATTGAAAGTGTGACGAAAAAGTGTGACGGACAGACAGACAGACGGACGGACGGACAGACGCCGTACAAAAACGAAAGTAATCCCTAAGTGCCTACCATGCTACAAAAGAGTCGAATGAGCTTTTTTCGACCGCTAAACAATAAGTTTAGATGTTGGAATACAAGTTTATGTCCACTTCAAAATCTTCTATCCATTTAATAGACTGATTAACATAAAAAGTCGAAATATCTTCAGATCAAAATAGCTTAAAAATAGACGTTTATTCGGACATGATTTTCCGGATACATTGTTCAGCGATTTTACTTAAGTTTAAATTTTACTTTAAATAAAAAAATACAGTCTTGTCAATTCCGTTTTCACAAAAAAAAGAAAACATAATAAAATAACTTCTAGCAGACATGCTACACTTGTAGAAATCATTACATGTAGAGTTAGGATCTAAAAAATAAAGAATTTTACTTGGCAGAATGAGCAAGCTAGACTGCAGTGAAATCATGTGTTGCAAATGAAGAGCTAAACATTGTTACAAATTAAGTATTTCCCACATAAAGATGCATTTATCTGCAGAAGACCTTCTTTTGAGAACACAGTTTGAAATAGAGAGATGATTTTTAATAGCGTGCTGGTAAGGGATTGGGAAAATGTGTATTTAAGCAGCACAGGGTTATGTAGCATTTGTGTTAAAAATGCACCATGGTCAACTAGTCCCCATGAACCATGATAATGCTTTGACAAATGACCTAGTTTAAGCATATTACAGTTTTGAACCAGACCCAAAGTACATGATAAAGAAATAGTATGTAAAGGTTTCATGCTGATTAAAATTCTGCACCAATGCAATAAACTGAACTGGAAAGTATGGAACGCCGGCACTGTCTTTAGACGTGATAAAACTCCATTATTATGTCTGTTTGTTATAACATTATGTACATCGATCTTTACATGTTGTGCAAACATATTTATATTATGTCAGTATATGGTTATGTGTTGTGGTTTTGTACTTACATTCTGACAGGTTTTTATTATATTATGTAGTTACATCTTTACATTATGTAGATACATCTTTATATTATGTCGGTACATCTTTACATTATGTAGATACATCTTTATATTATGTAGATACATCTTTATATTATGTAGATACATCTTTATATTATGTCGGTACATCTTTATATTATGTAGATACATCTTTATATTATGTAGATACATCTTTATATCATGTGCTTGCTTTATTATATTATGTCCATACTTTATTATATTATGTGGATACATCTTTACATTATGTAGATACATCTTTATATCATGTGGATACATCTTTATATTATGTAAATACATCTTTATATTATGTAGATACATCTTTATATTATGTAGATACATCTTTGTATTATGTAGATACATCTTTACATTATGTCCATACTTTATTATATTATGTGGATACATCTTTACATTATGTAGATACATCTTTATATTATGTGGATACATCTTTATATTATGTAAATACATCTTTATATTATGTAGATACATATTTATATTTTCAATAACTCTCCTAGTTAAATAGATTGAAGAAGATTGGCCAAGGAGGCCTGTTGCCACGGCGACGCCATTTTAATTGTTTGCTCTACGGGCGTTACCCTTTACGGATCACATTACCGTCACATTCCGTACATTCGCGCTTTTATTTCCGGTGTCAAGGCGAAATATCACCCTGCTGAAACTATCCACAACATATAACAACGTTTGCACATCATATAAAGTTACCACAGATAGCACAAGATGTAATAACGTCACGACAGAATATAAGAAAAACAACTAACTAAACAATATAATATTGCATGGACATTATCTACTACTTTGGTAATCATGGGCAAATATGAATGGGATATGTTTGTCTGTCCGTCCGTCCGTCCGTTCGTCTACCGTCCTGTGCCATATTTAAGGCATTGGTGGATGGATTTGATTAAAACTGTATGGAAATGTTAACCTACATATTGAAAGGCTAGACGGCAAGTGAAACAAAGATTGCTTTAAAACACAAAGAGTTATGTCCCCTTAGACTTATATTGTGTATGTTCTGGACATCATTTATATTACTAGTTATCTACCTTAAATAAACTTTGTTCGTCTCAAATTCCTTATGGAAACCGTAGAGAACATATTTTTATCAAATCCGTATCTTTATGAATATTTATCGTCATCAAATCTAGGTCAATCTATAAACGCGATTACATATATGTGGAGTCAGAAACTAGATCACAAGGCCAAGTTTCAAAAGCCTCTGAACACTTCAGAGGTTCAATGTATGTTCAAATATTCATTGAAATTCATAAGAACATTAATTTCCATCAAATTAAGTTCTTGTTCAAACATTTGTCATGTTGGATCGAAAAATAAGTCGCACATAGTCCAACAGACCCCCTATATTTCCGTAGTGGGTCAGTAACAAACCCACTAATGTATTTATTTCGTCGACCACTTTAAACTGAACTATACTGTAACTTGTTGATATTTGTTGGTAGCATAATATGACGTCATGAGTAAAAGATCTATCAATATTGATTAAAGAATTGGAATAGATATATTATTTAAAAAAATACACCGGTTCAACATGAACATATTTATTTCAATTCATTTCATTTCTTTCTGGGTAACTGGTAACATTTGAGAGCCACTTTACGAAAACCAACCTTTGAACTGACTTTTTTACTTTACTCACCCCCTATGGAATTTACTCACCCCCTATAGAAATATATATTTCTGCACGTGACACGCTTTAACTAATGAAATTGCTAGAATTTCGTGTGAGACGAAATAATATATAATAATTTGTGCACACACTATACTAAAGTTTGCACATAATGTAAAAACATATGGACATAATGTAATAAAGTATGGACATAATGTAATAAAGTAAACACAGCACACAATAAAGTAACTACATAATATAAAGATGTATCTACATAATGTAATGATGTACCTACATAATATAAAGATGTATCTACATAATGTAAAGATGTATCTAAATAATATAAAGATGTATCTACATACTATAAAGATGTATTTACATAATATAAAGATGTATCCACATAATATAAAGATGTATCTAGTAATGTAAAGATGTATCCACATAATATAATAAAGTATGGACATAATATAATAAAGCAAGCACATGATATAAAGATGTATCTACATAATATAAAGATGTATCTACATAATATAAAATAATATAAAGATGTATCTACATAATATAAAGATGTATCTACATAATGTAAAGATGTACCGACATAATGTAAAGATGTATCTATATAATGTAAAGATGTACCTAACTAATATAATAAAAACTGTCAGAATATAAGTACAAAACCACAACACATAACCTATACTGACATAATATAAATATGTTTGCACAACATGTAAAGATCGTTGTACATACTGTAATAACAAACAGACATAATAATTGAGTTTCATCACTTCTAAAGACAGTGCCGGCGTTCCATAGGAAATGATGTTGAAAAAAAAAGGTTTGAAAGAAAATAATTATCTAAACCATGGACTAGACGGAGAGAAAGTGTTTGATCAAGGCTATACTGAATATAAACAAGAGGGCCATGATGGCCCTGGAATCGCTCATCTGATATTTATGTAAGCTCCGCCCCCTGGCGGCCATAGTTTCCAACCAATCAACTTGGCTTAAAGAAATCTGAACAAAATTATTTGAAAATCGGCCTGACACTTTTGGAGGAGAAGATATTTTAAATTTTCACTATATATTGACCAATCAACATGGATTGAAGGAATCTGAAAGTGAGTCACTGAAGGATTATTTCTACAAAATTATTTGAAAATCAGCCTGACACTTTCGGTGAAGAAGATTTTTTTAATTTTTCACTATAGCATATACAGTACAGCTCACGCGGAAAACGCATTTTTCCGCGATCCCACGATGGACAAATATTTTTCATCGCGGATGATCACCGCAATACCGCCGACGGGCTAATTGTATCACCGCAATCGACATTTCGTCGATTCGAGCTTCTTATCTTTAATGAAATCACCGCGATTCAACCGCAATTTTTACCTGTAAAAATGTGCTCCTTTTATTAAAAGGTTGTATGTTTTTCGATTATGTACATATACACATTTATTGACAAATTGCAATTATTTTATGACCCAACTTGCTAAAATTTATTCCATTTCAACAAATTATTCGAAAAACAGTGTAAAATTGTGTTTGTTTACGAAAAGGTTAAGTTTCGTAATAGAAAATGGCGGACATCGGATATACGTTTAATGTGCGGCCATATCGTACATAGGATTATCCCACATTTTTTAGTAAGAGAGAAATATTGTTAAATAACAATACATGTATATATATTTTGAATTTTGTATATACAGTACATGTACTTGAATCTCTTAATAAAGGCAGATTGTTGATTAACTGAATAAATAAATGATAATATTGTTGAAAAAGACAATTTTTTATTTAAACGCAATGTGTTATTACAGAGTAGAATTGATTTTACATGTACTTATATGTATTGCACTATATTATGAAACAACTTGTCGTAAAGCACAGATAGTTATATTAGTTTAACAAAGTACAGGCTTATATGTAAAAAGAGTTTTATCAGCGTGCAATACGTCTGACACGACTTTTCTTGACACTTGCGTTCAGTTTTGTAGTAATGTTAACGAATTAAAGAGAAACATGTATATGCGTAACTGACATATTGTTGACATTTGTGTGTACTTGTCACGTTCACAATACACTTACATGGCATCTGTATACTTGTCAATGTTTTATATTGAAGCCAAATTCAGGGGCGTGACTTTGTTAAATTCGGCAGAGAAAGAGTTAAACGTAGTCAGTATATATCACCGATACACGCGAGGTCACGCAAGTTAATGAGACTTCGTAATCTCTCTCAATTAAGATAAATAGTTTTTGGTTGTTTAATTAAATCCTGGATTAACATGGGCGCTTCACACTTCTTTGTTTGCGAAGTTTGTTATGGTTTTGTTTTTGTTATTCAGCCGACTTTGAAACAGGTTTCAAAGAAATAATATAAAGGCGATTAAGAATGAACAATGCATTGGTAATTGTGGTGATTGACAATGGAATAAAGTCATTTATTAGTAAGATTTAAAGAAAACTACACATCTTTTAGGCAGAATTAACAGTTTTATTAACACGTAGTTGTATTGTTTGCAGAATACATCAAGTTAAGGGGAATTGTATTGACAAATTTTAATAAATTGAATATATGCTGCTTTATAGTTAGCACTGATTTATAATCATTGTCCTCTTCAACTCCATTTATTCGTACTGTAATGAAATGAACTTAAAAATTAAAAAAACTCCCAGCAAAACGGCGAGAAAAAGCTTATATATTCAAAGGAATGTCACCGCGAATCCGCGGCGTTTTTTTTGGTTTTTTTTTACCAATCAACTTGGCTTGAAAGAATCTGATAGAGGGTCATCCAAAGAACATTTCTACAAAATTATTTGAAAATCGGCCTAACACTTTCGGAGGAGAAGATTTTTTAAGATTTCACTATAGTCATATAAGGCAAAATACCCCCCCCCCCCCCCATACCCCCACCACCTGGCGGCTATGAAAAAACGGATCGTATTATAGTTTTACCTGTGGCGTACGGGCGGGCGGGCAGGCGGCGTCCAGTATGTTGTCAGCTCAATAACTTTAGAAGCCTAATCATCACCAAATTTGGTCAGAATGTGTATTGGGTTAATATCTCGGACAAGTTCGATAACTAGCCATATCGCTTTAGTCAATCGAGAGTTATCGCCCTTTAATAGAAATTACCCAAAATTGGTATTTTCAGCTCAATAACTTTAGAAGCCTTTGTGCAATCATCACCAAATTTATTCAGAATATGTATTGGCATAATATCTTGGACAAGTTCGATAACTTACCACGTTATCTTAGTCACTACACACTTATGTCCCTCTAAATTGCCAACAATATACTAACAGTGTCTGCTCTCTAAATTTGCCTGATGTACAACCAATTATCACTATACTTAATTGGTCTCAATAAAACAGGACGGGCGTATTTTGTGACATTTGGCGCTCTTGTTTTATTATCTAAAAAATAAGCAATACACCTGAGTAATTATTAATGATATCAACAATCAACACAAATCAATATATCACAGAACAAATTATCTCTTCACATATCCTTCAGACTAGATCATCCAAAAATGGTGCTGTTTTGCTTAGGGAACAGAACAGACACTTTCATTTACAACCATTTACAGTACAAGACGAATGAATGAATATTAAAACGTGTTTTACTACGAGAAAGTGATATTAACCCTTTGCTCCATGATACTGCATTTCCCTGCAGCCAATGTAGAGCAGGCATTTGAAAACAGTGTAGGAAGAGTTTAGATCTGAAATCTTCAGTAAATGTGAGCGTAATTCTAACATTACTTATAAGTGTGGAATGAATCCTTTCAATTTGGAAGAGTCCAAGAAAATGCTTATGGAGCAAAGAGTTAACACCTTGCTGTACAAGCGTTTTCCTACCCCTACTCATTCAAAGAGTTGAGTGACATTAATTCATCACTTATCAGTTACGGGTGAATTGGGCCTCCATTTACAGTGTGGAAAACAGTGCATGGAGAGATCATATGGCTCTAATGGGCATTCTGAACTCTGCCTTTCCAGTTTTTAATGACTTTCTGTTTTAGGTGTCTATTTCTGGAACAATGTTCAATATTAGACATGCAACAAAAGCACTATATGGCTTTATGCGCTATATGACTGACCGTCAAGATCTACCATTACTATGTAACATGGCCCTCAATGCAAAAGTTCATAGCAATAATGTCTCAAACAAACAAAAAGAAACTGTACAATCTTGCTAAATATATCAAGGAATCTATGTTAATTAGAAAAAATACCCTTGATGATATTGCTGTTTCTTAATGTATATTAACATTGAATTGTTTGTATTTGTATGTAATACTGTATTATGTCTGTCTTTGCAATATAATTATTTTGTAAATGGCCAAAGGCAAATATATTGATGATTGCCAATAGATATGAATGATGAAAACTATGCTTTGTGCAAGTGGCCTTGTGTTGACACATATGACACATATTTAACCCTTAAGCATTTTCTTGGACTCAAAATTGAAAGCAGTAATTCACCACTTATCAGTAATGACTGACATAGTGGTAAACACTGCAGAAAAAGTTCAGACTGCTCGTTACGAGCAATCTGAAATCTCCTTCCACTGTTTTCAAATGCCTGCTTTATTGGGTGCAGGGAAATGCGGTATTATTGACCACTCGTGACTTCTTTGTTTACCATTTATTTCTCTTTGCAATTTGTGTTGATTTGTTTCACAATGGCAACTGACTCCATTTAAACTGAATTGGATAATCTCCATAAATACTCGAACATAGTCGCGAAAATGATAATAACCGTCCATATTTGACCTCTCGGCGCATTATTTTCTAAGCATTTGTTAAACTTGTATTGTTGCAATCGCGCATTAAATTGTTCACTGATGTTCCAACAACATTATAAAGATATTTGTTGGGTGATCTTAACCTTTTAAATGCAGTTTTGTTGAAACCATGATGAACTATTTTTTCCGTGCAGTCTCACCCTAAAATGCGTTGTATGTTTACAGCAATTGGCCTGCAAACTCCGAAAAATGGTATTACTATTATGACCAGCGGCTAAAAACTATAATGATGTAAAAATGTAACGCATACAATGGGTGGAAAAGAGAGAGCTATAGTTTTGAGCAAATTGTATTTTTAAAACAATTTTTAAAAAGTAGATTCCTGTATATACGTACAGACCCTGTATATCAGGTTGTTGCAAACCAATACAAACATGTATTGTAACAAACTAATAGTAACATATATTATAATAAACTAATACAAACATGTATTGTAATAAACTAATACAAACGTCTATTGTAACAAACTAATACAAATATGTATTGTAACAAACTAATACAAACATACATTCTAACAAACTAATACAAATTTGTATTGTAACAAACCAATACCAACAAGTATTGTAAGAAACTAATACAAACATGTATTGTAACAAACTAATACAAACATGTATTGTAACAAACTAATACAAACATATATTGTAACAAACTAATACAAACATGTATTGTAACAAACCAATACAAACATGTATTGTAACAAACTAATACAAACATGTATTGTTACAAACTTACACAAAAATATATTGTAACAAACTATAAACAAAACTATACAAACATCTATATTAACAAACTAATACAAACATGAATTGTAATAAACTAATACAAACATATATCGTAGCAAACCAGGTATGTTGAGTCCAGTAATATTATTCTTAGCACTTTAGGAGAAATATTAGAGACTGTAAAGAACATGGTCAGGTGGTTTCTTTGCATTTCTTTAGCACAGCATAGATGAATTTTGAAATATATGTTAATGCTTTTTTGTTCGTAGAGTTCAAGATATTTCTAAACGTGTACATGTTTGGATTTATACATAGAGATTTATGTATTACTTTGGCCGTAATATGAAAAAGGCAAAGCCTCATCACGAGCACAGCGTCTTTAATGGCTCTAACCTGTAGGTATGTGACTACCATGATAAAGGAATCTGTTTCAAGCTGTCGGAACTGAGACCGCTGTTGTACACTATTCCTACTTAATCTTTCGGTGCAAAGTCAAATCTTCAACAATTTCAACATTCAATTCATCACATGAACATAATCAATAAAGAAAGGTAAAAAATAACAATAGTGAAAACAAGCCTTTCCTTCAATTAGGCTTAGTGACATAGTTTCTGGGTTAAAAGCAATGTTCAAAACATCCATTCTGACAGAGTTTCAACATGCTAACATTAAAAGAACAGCTGTCAGAGTGTTAACAAGATTTTCCTTTAATTTGGTCTATTGATTTAATTTGGTCTATGTTTGACTCGACTTGACCAATATTTGAACTTGGCCTAGATATCAATAATCATCAGGCGAACATTCTGACAAAGTTTCAAGATGTTGAATCAAACCTTGAGATCAAGCATGTTTACAAGATTTTTCTCAAATGTTTTTCTTTGGACCTTATTGTTGTTTTTATCCAACATGACCTATATTTTAGTCTAGTTTTCACCAAAACACCAATTCTGACAACATTTCAACATGTTAAAATTAAAAATGCAGCATTCAAAATGTCTGAATGTTAACAAAATGCTCCTTCAATTTGGTCTAGTGACCTACTTTCTGACCCACCATGACCTTTATTATTACTAGGTCTAGATATTGTCAAGACAAACAATCTGACAAAGCTTCAAGCTGCTGAAGGCAAAGTGTGGTTTCTAGATTAACAAGATTTTCCTTCAGTTTGGTGGAGTGACCTAGTTTATGACCCAACATGACCCAGTTTATGACTAAGTATTTAAACTTAGCCTAGATATTATCAAAACAGTTATTTTGAAAACATTTCAACATGCTTAAGTTTAAAATAAGGCATCCTGAGTGTTTTCAATATGTTCCTTCAAATTGACATTGAAACCTAGTTTTTCACCTCACAGGACACTGTCTATAACTTGGCCAAGATATGATAGAGATGATTCTCTGATAAACTTTCATTCATATTGGATGTTGTAAAATGTTGCCTGTAGATTGTTCACAAGGCAATTGTTGATGGCGTGTGACTGAAGGACATCAGACAAAACGAGATCATAAAAAACACAAACTGTGCAGTAAAACAAAACAGGACTTTCTTTATATATATATTTAATTGCGCGCTAAATGACCTTAGCTGTCGATGCGCCATAAAACAATATACATTCATTCATTCATTCTTTATATATACTACATTTAATTAGACAAAACAAGCTTGATATGATTTTGATAAACTTATCCATTAATAAACATTACCTTGTGTGAAGCCATTAGTATTATATGTAATCAGCTGAAGTTCCTCTCCTGTCATCGTCATAAGAGCTGTAATTTCATCAGTAAATGGGTTTCTCTCAATATATTCCCTTGTTTGATGTTGATGCAGGAAGTTATATTATCCCACAGCCAAAGATGCATGCAATTATGATTGTTTTGACAGGCACCAATGACCAACGGGTATATCACTAACTGCCTATATGAACTACCTCTCCAATTATCGCCATAACAGCTGTGATTTAATGATTGTACAGGTTGATCTCAATCCATTTACTGTTTTGATGTGTATGCAGGAAAGAATATTACCCCACAACCAAAGATGCATGATATTCTCATTGTATAGACAGGTACCAATGACCAAGGTGTATACCACTAACTGCTTATATGAATTTCCTCTCCAGTAATCGCCATAAGAACTGTTATTCCATGATTGTATGGGATGTCCTAAATCCATTCTGTTTTAAAATAAAACTTGATACAGAATATGATTGACTGCTGTTTTAATACATGACATCAGACAATAACTGCAAATAAAAGTGTCTTTATATAAAAATAAAATGATGAATTAAAGAATGGGATTACAAACACTATTTATACCTTTTTCTACCTTTTCCTTTTAAATAGCCTAATATTTAAACAAGAGGGCCATGAGGGCCTTTGCTCTACTGGGATAGTTCTTTGGTCATTTTCAATCCAGAGTATGTATGGTGAAGATCGGATAGTAAATGGAGGCTCTTTTGTCTTTACAAGCTGTATTATAGCAATTTTGACAATTTCAAGGGCCATAATCCAGTCATGCAAGCGCACATCTTGCTGGTTTCGAAAGGAACCGAGCTTACATCAATATTTAATTACTATCTAAGTTTGGTGAAGATCAGATAGTAAATGGAGCCTCTATTGTGTTCACAAGCGCTATTATAGCAATTTTGGCAAATTCAGGGGCCATAATCCAGCCTTGCATGAGCGGATCTGGCTGGTTTGCAAAAGGAACCAAGCTCTCGTCAATATTTAACTACTATCTTAGTTTGGTGAAGATCGAATAGTAAATGGAGGCTCTATTGTGTTAACAAGCTGTATTATAGCGATTTTGACAATTTCAAGGGCCATAATCCAGTCTTGCATGGGCGGATCTGGCTGGTTAGTGAAAGGAACCGAGCTCTCATGGATATCTAACTACTGTATAAGTTTGATGGAGATCCATCAAAACTGAAGACTTGATCGCGTTCACAAGCTCTATTATAGCAATTTTTACAATTTCAAGGGCCATAATCCAGTCTTGCATGGGCGGATCTGGCTGGTTAGCGAAAGGAACCGAGCTTTCATGGATATCTACTAAAAGTTTGATGGAGATACAATCAAAACTGAAGACTTGATCGCGTTCACAAGCTGTATTATAGCAATTTTGACAACTTCAAGGGCCATAATCCAGTCATGCAAGGGCACATCTGGCTGGTTTTTAAAAGAAACCAAGCTCTCATCAATATTTAACTACTATCTAAGTTTGGTGAAGATCAGATAGTAAATGGAGCCTCTATTGTGTTTACATGCTCTATTATAGCAATTTCAAGGGCCATAATCCAGTCTTGCAAGGGCGGATCTGACTGGTTTGCGAAAGGATCCGAGCTCTCATGGATATCTAACTACTGTATAAGTTTAAATTGAGATACAATCAAAGCTGAAGACTGTATCGCGTTCACAATCAATTGTTTACAGACGCACGGACACCACACCACGGCATAAGCTCTTCTGGCCTTTGGCAAGTAGAGCTAAAAATAGAAGGGATCATGAATAAGTGAACTGTCGCCGTGATATAACTGAAATAATATTGGAAGCGGCGTAAAACCCCAATAAATAAACAAGAGGACGATAATGATCCTATATCGCTCACCTGATTTTATCAAACTTTTTTACCATGTACATATAAGGAAAACAAGCTCCGCCCCCTGGCGGCCATGTTTTTAAACGGATGGGAAATATTTGAACAATCTTGGTAAAGGGTGCCCCAAGGAACATTTGTGCAAAATAATGTTCAAATCGGGACAGTACTTTTGGACAAGAACATTTTTTAAAGTTTTAACAATGCACATAAAAGAAAAACAAGCTCTGCCCCCTGGCAACCATGTTTTTCAACGGATCGGAAATATTTGAACAATCTTGGTAAAGGGTGCCCCAAGGAACATTTGTGCAAAATAATTTTCAAATCGGGCCATTACTTTTTGACAAGAAGATTTTTAAAGTTTTAACAATGCATATATAAGGAAAACAAGCTCCGCCCCTTGGTGGCCATGTTTTTCAACGGATGGGGAATATTTGAACCATCTCGGTAAAGGGTGCCCCAAGGAACATTTGTGCAAAATAATTTCAAATCGGGCCAGTACTTTTGGACAAGAAGATTTTTTAAGATTTGGCAATTTTCCCCATTTCTGATGCCGCAGCAACCAAAGTTCTACTTGGAATTAAATTCTTTGAACAACTTTGAAAGAGGACCACCGAAGGACCATTCCTGTGAAGTTATTGTGAAATATGTCTATTGGTTTAGTAGGAGAAGTCATTTGTAGGAAATTGTTAACAGACGACGACGGACGCCGGACGGTGAGTGATCACAAAAGCTCACCTTGCACTTCGTGCTTAGGTGAGCTTAAAATAGACCAGAATTGAAAACAATATACATGTATATTAGTTATGTCAAAAGACCAAGCTTTGGGTTCTGCAACCAGTTTTGTTTAAGACCAATTGGTACCTCTGTGCAGTCTTATCTGGAGTATTCCTTTAAACCAATTACTTTAAACTTATCTTGTTTACATCAATTGTGAAACAAGCTTTAATCTTATTTTAATCACGCTCAATGTCCTGGATATACAACCAGTTCTTGCTCAATTTGTGCGGAAAATCCCAATCTTCACTGAATTCTGATTCAGATATTTGGGGCATTTTTTTAAGAATTTAGTGGATTTGAGTAACTATGTTTTCAAAAAGCTGTCTGCTGCAGAGGCGTCAGAAAGCGTCTATATGAGGGAAAGGGTTAATTGACATATGATTATTATAATTACTGATGATACAGAAGAATTATATCTATATAAAAATAAATCTTTCTGTTAAATTAAATACACCAGAAGGTATGAAACTTACATTCGTGTTTATCTTATGAAGATGACATTTGATCTTACAGCATATGATGTTTGAAAGTATTGTTATAAAAGGTCAAATTGTTCACAATATGCAACTATACTTCTGTAAATGCTTTCGAATTAAAATCAATTGTACATTTTCCAATTCTTAAGATTTAATTATTTTGCCTGATGTTTTTATACTTACTTGAATGATGTTTGGCTGCAGAGTGGATTCTTTTAAAGCATCGCATTGGTTCTGACGGCTTC
Organism: Serripes groenlandicus; assembly: GCA_031761405.1. Lineage (NCBI taxonomy): Eukaryota > Metazoa > Mollusca > Bivalvia > Cardiida > Cardiidae > Serripes > Serripes groenlandicus. The sequence goes on from JASEVX010000241.1 coordinate 183,647, forward strand.
CAGAATTCTCGACCCCAATTTCCTAAGAATAGCCAACCCCAATTTAGAACCCAGTTTATATAGGTGTGAATGGATAATGGTTCTTTTTTTGTATAATCACTACATTTAGATAATGATTAATGTAATACTTATGTATGTTTAAACATCGTTATAAATTATCGTATATCATGGTTTTCAAAGAATTCTTAAGATTTGAAGTATTGTTTGATAGAGGACATTTCCTCCTTTTCTCACAATTTTCCTAATTCATTTATATAATTATACCTTAGCCAGAAGCTAACCTGTCATATACATATTCTCCTTTCTCACCACAGGTTTTCAAAGTCGTCTGCAGCAGATTAACTTTTTAGAACACATCAAGATCATTTAAATAATCAATCAACAGGTAATCAAGTATCAATAATCAGTCAAGCATCATACCGCTTTTTTTATGACACTTGTGCGTTAAACCATCCATTCACACCTATATAAACCGATAATGGGGTCGCCTAAAACTGGGGTCGAGAATTATTTGCTACCGTCCTGACATGCAATGTGCCTTGTTAAGATTCATTTTTGATTATCACATCCTTTATCACTTGTAAAAACATTTTTTGTTCAGAACACACAGCACAAGGCATGCCCATATAAAGCCGTCTCGGCCATGGATATGTCTCCAGTCAAGTCTTTTAGAAAACTTGTTCAAACTTCCTTTTTTGGACACCCGGTATGTCTCTTGAATACACTGGGGACGTTTCTTCTTGGGTTCTTTTAGTCTAAAACGCTGTTAGTTTTAACTGATTAGCCATTAGTCTTAAATTTTCCGTCCACATTGCAAATGTGTTCAGCACTAAAAAATGAAGTGGATGCCATGCAGTAGAAACGTTAGATATTACGTCATTAAATGTGTAAACAATCTGCACTCCAGAACTTCGAAGAACACTCCTAAAAACAGATTTACTTTCTTATGTGCTATTTTAGTGATATTTATGTTCCGGATCACTAACGAATCAAATAGTGATAGCTTGAATAAAGAAGTTGAGAATTTAAAAGAAACTTTTGCAGTTTATGGCAAAATATCCGACCTTTCATCTTATATTTGTTGTCTGTCACACACATGAACAATTTGAACATTTCTGGACTCATTTTATTTCCCTTGGTAATTCAGAGAGTTCCGAATCGAGTGAGAGTGTTTTGGATCACATGATTTGTTATTTATTAAAAATAGATTTCTGAAAAGTTGAAGTTGTAAAATGATTACATCTTATCACGTGACATTAAACAAATTATAGAGTTAAGTTTAGTTCTGATATCATCATTATTTCTGGCTAAGATACTTCAAAACAAAAACTATATGCAGTTTATGATAAATTTACAGAACATTGAAAAAGTAGATCATCGGCAGATCTATATTATGCCTACTCATTGTTCATTACAAACAAGCTTTTCACATTTATTCAAGCAAGAAAACATTAGAAAGTAGTTTAACTGTGAAAATATATTTAAATATTGCAAAAGATACAATTTGCATTCAGTTCAGTGTGCACGTCGCAGCAATTTTTATATGTTACGCATCAAAAGCTGGTCCAAAACTGACATGTATAATACAGGATGATGCATTAACAACATTTTTCCCAAATTATCTCCATCTTCACAAAATTGTTTTCAAAATATTAAAGTAAGAATAGATGAACAAATTCATACAAGTTTTACCGATTTTTATTTTTTTATTGTGTAGATATATTTTATAATTGTCTTTGAATTGCAAACGGCGATTTTGGATAAACGGTGCATCTGTAAAATATCGCGGTGGTAATTTTAAGACTGCATGATTTCAGAGAAAAACATCATCGATTTTGAAAAGGAGAGATCGATTTTCAATCGAAATTGATTGAATTTTCTAAATATATCAGGTATATGTATTTGTAAACATTGTTTCTATGCCAATTTTCTAGAAAACAATGTTCTGATCCGGAACTACCAATGATCCGGAACTCACATACAGTACTAACTCTAAAGGAGCAGTCCCTGTGATTCAACTCTGTTTTGGTGTATTTGGGCAGAGACATAAATACATGTCTCTGATTTGTGTCACAGGGTGTATGTTCAACCAATTTGTACATCGATCTTTGACCGTCCGAAGTAGTTTTTGGCATTGAGAGTGAAACAAATTTACCACGAAGAGCATCTTCGATCAGACAGCTATCCCATCGCCAGGAACATCCGTCAATTAATGCAAAACATTCAGATTTACAATACAGCTAGATTTTGTATCTTTACCTACAAGATCGTCAAAATGAAATTGTCTGTGTTAATGTACGTTACGAAAACGAGAGATAAAAATTCTTACCTAAAGCAAAGTAACTCGTAGCCCATAGGTTCTGGTTATCAGCCTTTACTGTAAACAAAAAAGTTGTTGTCGTTATCTCGGGAACCAGCTTGATTTGGACGGATGTGACATCGGCCGGATATGAATAAATGTCGGTCATGGTTCCCTGCTTTATTCTATGTAATTTCATTTGGCTTTCATGAGCTGGGCAGTAGTATGTTTGCACCCAATTGTTTTCCATACTGAATATAGAAAATTTCCCCTTATTAAGGTTAAACCTCAAAACAAGCTGTGCTCGTTATAATCACTGAAATATTCACACTTAAAAAGGTAATGAGTTCGTCCGCTTATTTGTTAGAATTACAGATGTTGCATACTTTATGATGCTTACTAACGGCCTTTTTCTATTAGCAAAAGTAGTTATTGCACATTTTAAAGTTGATAAATGATTGAAGCAGCTTACCATCAAGGATGTTGTAAAACTCTTCAAACTGATGTTCTAACTTGTATTGTCGAAAATTTAGGCATTTTGGAGTGCTTGCTTAATCTGCTTGTCATGTTTGAATAAATTAGAACTTCAAAATGTTATCGATTTCATTAACCAATATTGATTTTGAACCAACATAATATTGGTTATTCTAAATGAAGCCCAGACCGCAGCTATGAAATATTGTTTTGACACATTTTAGCCATTTTATAGAAATAATTCTGTTATTGAAATTTGCATGAACAATTTTATAAATTGAGGATGATGTTTTGTTAACATTATTTATAAGGCCATACCAAAAACCTACAATTCTTTTCCTAATGGTTACCGATAAAGGATATCTACATAGATCACCACATAGCATTACATTAGGTGTTCTTTTTAGACGCCCGTTTTGAAAAACGGATCGTATTATAGTTTTACCTGCGGCGTACGGGCGGGCTGGCGGGCGGGTGGTGTCCAGTATATTGTCAGCTAAATAACTTGAGACACCTTTGTTCTATCATCATCAAATTTAGGCAGTTGGTGTACTGGCATAACATCTTGAACAAGTTCGATGACTAGCCATATCGCTTCAGTCAATTATGAGTTATCGCCCTTTAATTATAGACATACCTAAAATTGGTCTTGTCAGCTAAATAACTTTAGAAGCATTTGTCTAATCATCATCAAATTATAGTCAGAATGTGTATGGGCATAATATCTTGTTAAAGTCTGATTACAAGCCATATCGCTCCAGACAATTAAGAGTTACCGCCCTTTAGTTATAGAAATTACCTAAAATTGGTCTTATCAGCTAAATAACTTCAGAAGCCTTTGTCCCGTCATCATTACATTTGAAAGGAAAGGGTATTGGCATAATATCTTGGTCAAGGTCGATAACTAGCCATATCGATAGAGTCCAACTTGTCTAGTTTATCTAGTTTATTGCAGCATGTGTCCAACAATGATAGCTTTGAGAAAATCGTCTCGATGGAAGAGCTCTACCAGTATCTACCAGTATCTATGTCCAAGTATGACAGCTCTCCATCAAGAGATGAGTCAGATTCCCTTTCGTGCCGAATTCGCTTGTTAGATTGTCGCGTTGTTGTGCTTGATGCCATTGGGCTAAATGTGTTAACGTTCATATTAAACTAACAAAGTACATATATGACACATATGATAACATTGAAAATCCGACAAACAGGTAGACAGACAGAAAGACAGACAGACAATTATAACAGACCAGGAAAACGAACTTGTAAAGAGACAAATACAGACACTCAAATTGGCAGATTATCTAATTGTTTAATGTTAGCTACGTTTTGAATGTTAATACACGAGTTTGCTCTACCAGGTAAAAGACACGGGCTATGATGTTTAAGTTATATAGTACTCGTTATATAGTACTCGTACTTAACATATATATATTTATCAAGATTGTAAATACGGTCGTTGCCCTGTAAATCGCATGCAATATCCACCGTCTTTTTTTCTGAAATGAAACTCGCTAAATCCATGGGAGTACGGTCTGTCAAACGGATTGAAAATGGATGTAGTCTAGTCTATCTTTCTTTTCTTTTAAATCTATAGGTGCTTTATAATTTTCGTGTGAACTAACATTTTTACGAAAAAATTAAGAAATAAATGGATCTGAGTATGAAATATTGTATCCTGTTCGTATAAAAATTCGACAGTAATACGTGTGAAAGCTCGAGCCGAAGGCTCGAGCGAAGCACGCCTATAGGTTACCCGTACGAACACATCATAAGAGATAAAAAAAACGGAAATTAGTACAATTTTACTGTTTTTCACATATCAAATCTCATCCCCATTGGACGTTTATTCAGCTATTTTGCTTCCGGTTTTACTGGACTAAATTTTAGTTCTAACCTTTTATTTCGTAATCGGTAAATCCGCTTTTTTTAACTAACCGGATGTAAACACATCCAACTGTGACGTCATTGTTACGCAAGTGACGTCATTGTAAGGCAAGTCATGAATAAATAACAAAAGGAAAACGACATAAATGGTAGGGAAGGATAGTTTGACTCGTCACAAATGTAGTTCCGTAAATTATGGATTTCGCTCATTGGAAGTACTTTATGAAGGTTAAGTCGACTATTCTGCTTTAGCTGTCATTATTACTTCATGGATATTATATCTTGGGAACACAGAGAAGCAATAAACACTTGAAAATGATAGCAAACATTTCAACGGAAGTTATCGTTCGTTACACTCGCCTCGGATATTATTTTAACACGATGCTTTTCGACACATCGCGTGACGTCACATCGTGTGTATTGTTTTTGTCTGTTTCGGCAGGGACGTAGATAAGATATCGGTCATCTGTCATTTGTCCTGTCAAATGATGACCGCATTTTAGAAAACAGCTAAAATATCATATCCTCGACTTTCCAGTTGTATTGACCTTAAGATTGTTATCTATAAATTGCAGTTAATTTTAGCAAATAAACAAAATTACATTCAATTTAAAATTATTTGATTTCAATTTACATTGTTTGACAATTTAAAATTGATGTGTATGAACTACTCTTTGTCAAATTATGAAAGAAAGACCAGAATCAGTGCACCCTGGTTTTGGGGTATGCATATTAATGCATATTAATGTATTAAGCATATATCCTCCAACCTGATAGAGAGGATAGAGAGGAAAATACTTTCATGCCTTCAAATGAGTCCCCCAGCTTGGCCAACATTCTTTCTGACGTTTAACAAAAGTCATTTTGACCTGCGTCATATGTCTTTCACCAATAAGCTAATAGTCTTTGTGAAAAAGCAGCCAGTTGCTTGGAAAGTATGTTGTGTTAAATACTAGTATGAGAAAGCCAGGAAAAGCATGTGTAGGTGAACTGGCCATTATATGACTAAAAACTTGTTCAAAACGGCGTTAAACCCCAATCAATCAATCCATCAATCAATCAATCAAATGTGTTCATTCACAGTTTGAAAGAAATTATGTCACATGTTGGCAGCAGTACGGCACATACAATTTCTTTCAACAGGCTCATTTTTCAAGTAGATGCATCTGGTTTTTTATCCAAAATTTGTATACTGATCAAACTCTAATATCAGATTAGACAAAATTTGTACTAAGAATTTCAACATTATTTTCACTAGGTTATTTAAAATAAAATACTCTGCATGTATGTATTCAAACTACATTTACAAAAGATTCAAAAGCTATTGACAGCAATATGTTCATAGCTGAGACCACAATTACCAATGATGCCATAGCACTCATGAAATTGCAGAGCAAAAATGCAAAATAAAAAGCCTTAAAAGGTCACTGGTTGAGGTCCATCTACGAAACAGGGTAATGTACACTAACTATATCAAACTAAATAATATAAAAACTAACTGAACATTGAAAACTGGAGATAAAGAGGATCAATCTCTTTTTAAATTTAAGAAACACTAAAAATACTTTGTATTCGAACAAATATATATAAACATTTTGTTTGAAAAACGAAGATAACTTAGTCTGTTTTTCAACAGAAAGGGTTATATTATAAAATCTTAAAGACAGTTCATAATTTCATAATTAATTGTCTGCTGCATATGCCTGAACAAGTATATCAGGTAAATATTTTAAAAAATGATATAAATTATTTGAAAATCGGCCTGACACTTTTGGAGAAGAAGATTTTTTAAGTTTTCACTTTTCCAGCCATATAAGGCAAAATAACCCCGCCCCCTAGAGTGATTAAAAGAAGTATATCAGGTAAATATTTAAAAAAATGATATAAATTATTTGAAAATCGGCCTGACACTTTTGGAGAAGAAGATTTTTTAAGTTTTCACTTTTCCAGCCATATAAGGCAAAATAGCCCCCCCCCCCCCCCCCCCCGGCGGCCATGTTTTTCGACCAATCAACATGGCTTGAAGGAATCTAATAGAAGGTCATCCAAGGAACATTTCTACAAAATTATTTGAAAATCTGCCAACCAGTATGGGAGAAGAAGAATTTTGAAGTTTTTTTCATTTTGTTGCCATGGAAACCAGAATTCGGTATGGATCCCAAAACTTTGAAGGAAATCAACGCCTGATTGGCTGCTATTTTATGACTGCTAATCAAACTAAACAATGACACACGCTGGCCGATTATGGAACTTGTATACAGTACACAGCTTTTAACACATATTGTTAGGAGAAACAAACATACTAGTAAACTATGACACCTGACAAGATTTACGCAATCAGTATAATCCGGACTAATTGAGAGAACAAAAAATCATATTCATGTTTGGACTTCCGGACTAATGAAGCTGATTTTATGTGCAAGTTCCCGATTTTTTTTGTCCGGTTCCGGAACTCGAATTTCCATATTAACGGAGAAAAATTAGGCATAAACAATCCGTTCCCTGAATTTTATGTCCAGATCGCGAATTTTCCGGATTAACGGCGTCCGGTTTAACGAGGTTCGACTGTATTGGGAATTTCTATTCATCTTACAGAATTGAACTCATTTCCCTTATATAGACACATACTATTGCAATATCTTTTACATGGGACGTTTGAAAATATATGTCAAAAAGTAGTTTTCTCAGATTTTATGCATAGTGTTTTCATCTTTGACTGAAAAGTTTTAAAAGATTTTGTGAATTCGTTTAATTTAACCTACTTCCTAAAGGTAATTGTTATACATGTAAATCGTTTTTAGATTCTTTGTTATATAACCCATTCCCACATACAGACACTTTCTGACGGCTTCTGAAAACATTAGTGCAAATGGGGAAAATGCTCAAATTGAGCAATTTCTCCTTTTGCCACAATGTCAGTGATAATGTTTTCAACTCTATTCAATAATTTTACTTAATCCTTTCCCACATACAACCAAATCTGCAGCAGACAACTTTGAAAATATGCCTACATAATGAGGAAAATCTATATAAAGGGAAGTGTTATTATTAAATGGGGTTGAAAACATTTGAGCAAATCATTGAGAAATGGCTCAGTATGAGCAATTTATCCATTTGTCAAAATGTTTTCCAAAGTTGTCTTCTGCAGAGGCGTAAGGAAGCGTCTATATGTGGGAAAGGCTTAATAAGTTGAGATTTTCAGTATTTTTGCCCAGAGGTTTTCAAAGAGTTGTTGCAGATTTGTTGAATGTGGGAAATATATGAAAATTATAGACAATAGACATTTCAATTTTGAGATAGAGTAAAATACACTAAAAGAGTTTCTAGTTTCTAGTTTTTAATTCTTATGACAATGTTTTACACAACAATGCTTCAGATGTTACAAAACTCATCCACATCAAATATGATACAGAAAAGTATGCTGAACTGACAATAAGAGAATAAAATATTTTTTAGTTTTAATGGATGATACAGGTACATACATTTTAGAGTAATTTCAGTTTTCTTAACCCTTTCCCACACGCAACATAAGACAAATCTCTGGAAAATATCTATATTTAAAAGTGTTATTATTGAATATAGATGAAAACATGTTGACAAAAGGGGAAATTGCTCATTATGAGCAATATTTCCTTTTGTCACACTGTTTTCAAATGTGTCTGCTGCAGAGGCATCACGAAGCATCTACATGTAGAATACGGTTAACCCTTTACCACTTACAGACTTTTACTGTGGTATCAGAAGCAGGTGACATGTAAACACATAATGAGGGAAAAACAGAAATTTCTCGTGATGATTAATTTCTACTTTTAACACTAAGATTTGCATTTAAACTTAGAATTATACTTTCTTACATTAAGATTTGGCCTGCTTCCCACCAGACTATGACAATTTCAAAGTAATCTGATTCAAATTCCTTTTATGCGAGAATACATAAAATATTTACAACAATTAAAGTTAAGATTTGACCTCTATTGTTACAGTTTTTACTTATTTTTAGATAAACTTCAAGCCGAAGGCTCAATGTTATCTATTGTGATCACTCACTATACGGCGTACGTCAAATGGTCAAATCTTCTCCTCTGAAACTGGTGCTGTGATATTAACCAAACTTCACATGAATATTTTCTTGGTAACACTTATCAAAAAGTGTTCAATGATTTAAATTATATATAGATCTTTGGTCGCCGGGGATTAGAAAGGGGTGAAATTTTCAAAACTTTTAAATTCTTCTTCTGAATCCGCTTTCTAAATTCCAAGAAGGAACGTTCTTTTGGTAACCTTCTACAACATTTTCCAAACCATATTGATTGGTCAAAAAATATGGCAGCCATGCGGGTTTCAGGAAAGGGTCAGAACGAAAAAATTTCACTCTAATGAAAGTGCTTGTCTGCTTTCAATATAAAGACGTAGAAATTATCCCTTAGTGCGCTTTTACACAATTGGTAGATTAATGATTGATTGTTCGGTGATTTGTGCCGCTTTAACATTTTTAGCTGGCCTGAGAGCAAAGTGCTCATGGTGAGATTTTGTGATCGCCTTTTATTTGTCGTCAATATTTTGCTTGTTAACACTCTGTATGCCACTATTATCATGCAATCTACATGAAACTTATTCTGCTTGTTTTACCTTGCTGATTGCTAGGCCAATTTCTAATATTGGTCATGCCAGGTCAAAAACTAGGTCAATAGATTATATTGAAGGAAAAGCTTGTTAACCATTTGGAGGCCGAGTTTTTAATTTAAGCATGTTGAAACATTGGCAAAATAAATGTATTGATGATATCTAGGATAAGTGTGAATATAGGTCATAATCAGTCAAACACTAGGTCACTAGGCCAAATTTAAGAAACATTGTTTACACTATATAGAGACTGCATTTTTTTGCTTCAGCAATTTGAAACTTTGTCAGAATGCATGTCTTGATGATATCTACGGCAAGTTCGAATATGGGTCTTGTCGGTAGGAAATCTAGGTCACAATGCGAAATTAAAGGAATTTCTTGTTTACACTGGAGGCCGCATTTTTCATTTGAATTGAAATTTTGTCAGAAGGATTGTCTTGTGAGGACATCTAGGCCAAGTTCGAAAATATGGGTCATGACTTATCAAAAACAGAGTCACAAGGCTAAATTGAAGGGAAATCTCTTGATTGCTTACTTGACTGCAAAATGAGTTATTGTCATTGATAGTGGTTGACTTAACTCAGGTGAGCGATCCAGGGCCACTATGGCCCTCTTGTTTCAGCTATATCATGTGTTTCCTTGATAATTTACAAGAACTACTGGTCCATTTATCCTGACACTAGTCAGTCAATATTTGCTTACCACGCAACCATAAATGCCAAGGAGGGCAGCCATTACTACCATTTTTAGCTCACCTGTGCACGAAGTGCTCAATGTGAGCTATTGTGATCACATTTCGTCCGGCTTCCGTACGTCGTGCATCGTCAGCAATTGCCCTTTTAACACTCTACAGGCTACATATTTCATCCGATCTTCATAAAAATTTATCAGATCATTCATCTCCATCAAATCTTGGACATATTAGGTCAAAAACTAGGTCAAATAGAAGGGAAATCTTGTTAACATGGGATGATGCATTTTCAACTTGAGCATTTTGAAACTTTATCAGAATGGTTGTCTTGATAATATGTAGGTCAACTTTGAACATCGGTCAAGTTGGGTTAAAAAGTAGGTCAGTAGATCAAGTTGTAGGAAAATCTTCTTAACACTGTAGAGGCCGCAATTTTGCTTCTGCAGTTTGAAATTTTGTCTTGATAATATGTAAGTCAACTTTGAACATGGTCATTTTTGGTCAAAAAGTAGGTGAGTAGATCAAATTGAAGGAAAATCTTGTTAACACACTAGAGGCCGCAATTTTTGCTTAAGCAGTTTGAAATTTTGTCAGAATATCTCAATAATATCTAGGTCATGTTCGAATAAGGGTCATAATGGGTCAAAAACTAGGTCACTATACCGAATTGAATGTTAATCTGATTAACACAGTAGAAGCCGCAATATTTGTTTCAGCAGTTTGAATTTTTTTTTTTAGAATGTTAGTCTTAATGATATCTAGATTAAGTTCGAATATGGGTCATATCAAGTCAGAAAATAGGTCACTGTGCCAAATTGAAGCGAAATCTTGTTAACACTGAATAGGCCGCATTTTTTGCATCAGCAGCTTAACATTTTGTCAGAATGTTTATCTTAATGATATCTAGGCCAAGTTTGAATATGGGTGATGCCGAGTCAAAGACTAGGTCACTAGGCCAAATTGATATTTTTTTTTTTTGGCATGTTTAGCTTCAGCAGCTTGAAATGTTGTCAGAATGTTTGTCTAAATGATATCTAGGTCAAGTTCGAATATGGGTCATATTGGGTCAGAAACTAGTGCACTATTGAAGGGAAACCTTGTTAACACTCTGGATGCTGCACTTTTAATTTGAGCCTGATAACATGTAGGCTAAGTTTGAATATTTGTCATGCCTGTTCAAAAACTAGCTCAATAGGCCAAATTGAAAGAAAATCTTGTTAACACTAGACGCAACATTTTGTGCTTCAGCAGCTTTGAATTTGGTCAGAATGTTTTTCTTACGTCTGATATCAAGATGATTAACCCTTACCCACATACAACACATCTGCTGCAGAAGACTTTAAAAACAACTTGGCAATGAGTAAAACATCTATAAATGAAAGTATAATTATTGATCAGACATTGTGGCAAAAGGATGAATTGCTCATACTGAGCAATGGTTCACTTGGTGGGACTTTTTTCTTACGTCATCTACTACAGAGGCGTAAGAAATCAACTGTATTAGGGAAATGGTTGAGCAAAAATGTGACTTCCTTAATATCTTGGTCAAACCATATTTACTTGTAAAACCTTGGTAGTCGCCAGGTGGCATCAGAAAAGGGCTGAACTGAACAAATGTTCCGATATTATCAGTTACACATTTGCTTCTATACCATCATGTAGATGATCATTTAAGGGTCAACTTGGCCCTTTATTTTAAACATATTTCATTTAACTTTATTTTAAATTTTCTGAAAGTCTTTAGTTTATTATTTTCTGTTCGTAATAATAGACGATTCAAGTAATAGGAATTACAAAAATGTTAAGATCATTTAAAACACATGGCATGAAGACTATCATGGTCTAGTCAATTGCTTTTAAAATAGGTAGTACATATAGATATGTTATATCTCTATAACCGTTCAATTAAGCTATGCATATACTATATACATAATTACTTAAGTGTTCACTCGTGTAACAATAGAGTATCGATGGACAGGTAGATTGTTCTGTGAACCATGTATATACGTAAATACCAATGGCTGCTATCGATGATTTAACAACCAAGTTAATGAATAGTTCATAAATTGAGCCGAAAGGAGATAGTTTGTGGGTTTAAAAGCGAAATTTTAGAGAGCCAAAATATGCGTGACTAACCTGTACAGCCTGGTAAACGAAAAGGCTTGTGTTCGTAATTCGTAATTATTTTCTATATAGTAGGTTGAGAAATTACGCAATATGAATAATTTCTATTATTGCAACATTATTTTCGCAATCGTCTGCTACAGGTTTCTACAATGCAAAACAATTATATATGCAGTCATAAGTTTTCACACCTTTGTCAAACCTGACATGCTAACCCAAATAGTCCATAAAAAATAATTTTTGAATAGAAAAGAGTTTATTTCATCACAAGAATGCAGTGAATATATGATATTGAGTTTAAATCCATTGTAAATGTGTATAGGATGCACTGGAAATGATTGATGTTATCTATTTAAATATTTTGACCTTATTTGAAAGTGAAAATAGAGAATGATAAACACCGGGTTTGTCCGGGCCCGATTTGTTTCAACATGACGGTAACCATTTTTGTCTGGTGAATTCTGTCTTGCTTAATGCATGAGCTCCCACTCCTTTTTTCTTAAAGTGTGACAATTGAGTGCTGAAACTGGTCGATTTACATGGAAACAAAGAAGGAATTTATTTGGTGAATTGTGACCTATAACGAAAGAGATTACAATATATCCTTTAGCTTTTTTTATATAATTATCAGTATCAAATACAAATTCACTTTCAAATTCATGATGTCTCTGCATAAGGCTACGAAATAAGTTATAAAAGGTTACGAAATAACCGAAAGTACCGGTTACGAGATCACTCTCTGACGAAATTACTGGCTCCCCATGTTTGCAATAAGATATTTGTAACATCACAAGATGAATTTAAAGCCATACGGTTAACCAAAGGATGCGAAGAACATATATCAGAGTTCTAACTTTAGTTTCGGTATCTGCATATATTGAAAAAAAATCTTCAATTGAGTCTTTTCGATTTTTCCAAAATGCTTCACTACATCGAAAAACTTCTTGGTAAAAATGGTAATAATGGCTTTCCCTCTTTGGTGCTAAGAATTGTGGGTTAGTATTTCGACTAATTAGCTGGTATCAGGAAAAACGGACCAGTTGTACTGGTAAAATAAATGAATATGAATACATGAAGGAGTTAATAAATATACATGCAAACATAAATAAGATGTATCTGTTTTTGCAGTTTTTATTTTTATAAAATGATAGGTTTTTGCTTTATTATACCCCCTTTGAAGAAGGGGGGTATATAGGAGTCACAATGTCGGGCTGTCTGTCTGTCTGTCGGTCAGTCGGCCGGAAGCCATATTTTGTCCGGCCTATTTCTTACAAACCATTTGGTGGAATTCAATAAAAATGTACATGAAGCTTCTATACCAAGTGGAGATATGCATATCGTAAAGGTCTTACAATTGCATGTTATTTTACAGAGTTATGACCCTTTTACTTATTAAGGTCGGTCGGTCGGAAGCCATATTTTGTCCGGCCGTTTTCTTACAAACCACTGGGTGGAATTAAATAAAATGTTACATGAAACTTCCATACCAAGAGGAAATGTGCATATCCTAAAGGGGTTACAATTGCATGTTATTTTACAGAGTTATAGCCCTTTTACTTATTTAGTTATGGTGTAGGTCAAGGTGCTGTTTAGGAGGTATTTATCATCTTCAGTGATAGTTCTAGTTTATATTAGCATATAACATAACAAGGTCAAAATCATTTTTAATTAGTCTCCGAAATGGGGTGGGGTGATGTTTTTTTCCCCCGCTGGTTTGAAAAAATGTCAACCCATTTAACCCTATATATAGATCGAAAATTCAGCAGACTACGTTGAAAACAGGAGATTTTGCAATGCAAAAAATGTCAACCCATTTAACCCTATATATAGATCTAAAATTCAGCAGACTACGTTGAAAACATGTACATAAATTAATAAAGAATAATTTCTCTATAACATTAATGATTGAAAAGAGTTGAAAACATTGAAGCAAAAGGAGATTTTGCTATTTTTGAGCAATTTCTTCTTTTGTCATATGGTTTTCAAAAGTCGTCGGCTGAAGAGGCGTCAGAGAGCGTCTATATATGGGAAAGGGTTAAATAGTAACAGGATGGTTTGTTCACTATTGACGGATACTGGGGTATAGGTACACTCTTAATAATAGTTTTAACATTCAATAGTGAAATTGTGTAGTATTAAAGCCAATAATCAGAGAATATCCTGTATAGTTTGTTATCTTAAATATTTGAAAATTATATGTTCACATGAATCATACTACATTCGAGTATATTCATAAATAGTTTTCCATATAGATATATATATATAGTTTGTATTGGTAGTATTGGGAGATCGTGGTCAGTCGAGATACTAATGTATAAACTTTTAAACTCTCAGTATGATAAAAGTATATTAATCACTTGTCAAAATCGATCACTACTCATAGTATCTAAAAGAAAGACTTTATCAAATAAAGTGTTAAACCGATAGGCTTATAGGTCAATGTGAGCAAATTCTCCTTTAACAACAATGTTTTTATAAGTCAGCTGCATTAGATTCGTTCCAATGTGTCTGCACGTGGGAAATGCCGAGTTGAAACGTATGTTACAGTACTTCATAATATTACGGATGTATATACGAATTTAAGTATCTTGTTTTGAAAATCCGCACACTTTGCCAAATATAGTATAAATTTAAAGCATCATTCTCAGGACCTGCACTGGTTTAAATAATCATTTCGCCATCGTTTTCGCCAAATATGAAAAGTTTTGGCCACTTTTTGGAAATGTGAGCCAATAATTCCCCATTGGAAGCCAAATATTTCGCAACTTGATACACATTGGTTCCATTGTTTGCATCTTTGAATACGAATTATTAATCAAAAATTAAATTAATATATATATACAGTACAGCTCACGCGGAAAACGCGTTTTCCGCGATCCCACGATGGACAAATATTTTTCATCGCGGATAATCACCGCAATTCAACCTATATGATCACCGCAATACCGCCTACGGGCTAATTATATCACCGCAATTGACATGTCGTCGATTCGAGCTTCTTATCTATTCTTTTCTATTTTGAAATCACCGCGATTCCACCGCAATATTTACCTGTAAAAATGTTATACTTTTATTAAAAAGTTGTTTTTTTCCGAGTATGTACATGTACACGTTTATTGACAAATTGCGATTATTTTATGACACAACTTGCTAAAATTCATTCCATTTCAGCAAATTATTCGAAAAACAGTGGAAGATTGTGTTTGTTTACGATAAAGTCAAGTTTCGTAATAGAAAATGGCGGACATCGGATATACGTTTATCGTACATATGATTATCTCACATTTTTTAGTAAGAGAGAAATATTGTTAAATTACAATACATGTACATTGTATATATATCTTTGAATTGTGTATATACAGTACATGTACTTGAATCTCTTAATAAAGACAGATTGTTGATTTTTGAGCTTTTCTTATCAACTTAATAAATAAATTATCCAATTGTAATATTGTTGAAAATGATAAATTTTCATTTTAACGCAATGTGTTGATACAGAGTAGAAACAGAGTAGAATTTATTTTACATGTAGTTATGTATTACACTTTATTATGAAGCAACTTGTCGTAAAGCTCAGTAACGTCAATTAGTTTAAAATAATACAGGCTTATATGTAGAAGTGGTTTATCAGCGTGCGTGTTAATCCAAACACATATACAACAATACGCCTGACACGACTTGTCTTGACTAGCGCACAAAATATCCCTTTTAAATGTGAACACTGAATTTCAATTGACATACGCAAGTTGAAGACAAGAGTAAATCGTCATCAAATCTGATTATATAGCGTAATGGATTTAAGTGTCCGCCCCCGAAAATAATTGCTTAATTTGTATGAAAACATGTATAGATGAGAGAAACACATTTTAATTTGTTTGCGTCACCTTAATTTACAAGTATTTTTATGAGTAAAACATGCCAATTAATGAGACTTCGTAATCTCTTTCAATTCTGATAATTAGTTTTTGGTTGTTTAATTAAATCCGGGACTAACATGGGCGCTTCACACTTCTTTGTGTGCAAAGTTTGTTTTTGTTATTCAGCCGACTTTGAAACAGGTTTTAAAGAAATAATTTATAGGCGAATAAGAATGAACAATGCATTGCTAATTGTGGTGATTGACAATGGAATTACGGCATTTATTAGTGAGATTTAAAGTAAGTTACACATCTTTCAGGCAGAATTAACAGTTTTATTATCACGTAGTTGTATCGTTTACAGAATACATCAAGTTTAGGGGAATTGTATTGACGAATTTGAATGAATTAAGTTGTTACGCATATATGCTGCTTTATAGTTAGTACTGATTTATAATCATTATCCTCTTCAACAACATTTATTAGTACTGTAATGAAATAAAAATTAAAAATTAAAAAAAAAATCCCAGCAAAACGGCGAGAAAAGGCTTATCTATTCAAAAAAATATCACCGCGATTCCGCGATGGTTCCACCGCAACTCCACGATGATCGGTTTTATCAACCCCCTGGGGTTATCTTGTTGCGTCCGCGATGGACATAAAAAACAAATCGCGGTGATGGGTGGAATTCCACCCACCTTCGCGGACCAAAATATTTGTCCGCGTTGAGATTTGTCCGCGGTGGCTCGCGGACGATGCGTTTTCCGCGTGAGCTGTACTGTATGTTTCGATGTCTGTTATGTCAAGTGATAGTTTAAGTTTGACTTAAAAAGACACATAAGATGGAATTCTGTTAATAAATTGGTAAACATTTCAAAGGTGAAAAATTACATTATTCTTAAGCGTGGAATTAAACTAATAGTCCCTTGGATGAAAATATAAACAGTACATGCATAACATTGAGTCAGACCAGAAACATGTAAATGTTAATAATACCGTCGACGTAAGGCTCAAGGTTCTGCCAGACGTTTTGCATAGTAAGACTATTCCTTATATGTTTACTTATCTCCTTTAATGTAACTTTTATTTCTATTTTAGATTTCGTTTCAATAAAACAAGCAGAACATGGAGCACAGGATACTTTACATTGTACTTCTGCTGGTATCTAAGGCTTGCATCTCCTCAACACAAACAACTACGCAAGACACAAAAGGCGTTACCAGCAATCCCAGTGATACAGGAGATAAGACGACTATAATTGAGAATGGCAATGTCACAAACAATGCACCTTACACGTCAGAAACTGTTCTCAAACATTGCGCTCTACTCCCAGAGAATGGAAGTATATCGAAGGAGATACAGAAAGCGCTGGACAACGGAATGACGATGCTTCGATTCAAACTGAAGTTCCGTGGAGAAGACTGGTTACCGGATAATGTAAGTGGCAAAGCAACAAGTGACCTGTTTAAGCCTTTCTATTGGGTTAGAACCACAGGGCGGTTCGGAACTAGATTTCTCCTATTAAATCACAATTACGGCATCATGTCTTTCCGAAGTTTGGAAATGAAAGTGGAGAAATTCCCAAACATAAACCTGAAGGAATATCCAAACAATTGTATGGACAATATGTCATATGATGACATTGAACAACTCATTAGAGAACTGGTAATAAACAATTTTAAAAACGAATCTGACAGAGTAGACGAAACAGACAAAGTGTGTAACCTTCACATCACCAATGACGATGGTGCCGACTTCAGGTATTACTGTTGTCAGCGGGATGAAGACATGTCTTTCACATGCGACTTTTTGGAGACGGATATTTGGCTAACACTTATACGGTATGTTATCAGAGTGATCAAGGCCTTTGTTATTCTGTTCTGTCCACTTTTAATACCAAAGCGCTTCTTCCGCATACTCAGTGACAGTGATTGTTTTAGATATAAACTGGACAAAGCCTATAAGATAATGCTTCAATTAGAGGAGGTTGCCTCATATCGATCAAAACAAAAACAACATAAAGAATCGGACGAGCAGACTATCTACGTGGAACTCTCGAAACTCAAGGACATGGAGAAATTTAAAAAACGGGTACAGGAGATGCCTTTAGGTGATGCGAAAATGTTTGACGTGAATGTAGCTGAATTTCAAACAGATGGAAAACGACTGATTAATTCGGGTGAAGCGCCGTCACGGGTTTTGCAGACTTTATACGAATTCGTGTTCAACTGTCGGATGAGAGAAATGCCATCTGTTAATTCGTGTTGTGACGCAAATATTTGCCGACTGACCCCTTGCATATTTACATGGCACACATATGCTATCGTAGTAATGAAAATCTTTCTTGGACTGTTAATTATCACACCATGGGTTATCCGAGTTTCCATTTACTATCAATTCGAGCACAACGAGATGACGATGAGAAAGGAGGCGGCGCGTGATAAAGGTTACGATTTGCCATACCCTGGTAGTTTCACCTTGTATTTGACACCTTTGTATGGACTTTTCATATTTATTTATGCATTCTTATTCATTGAAACACTTATCTACGGCGTTGTTAGCAATAAAATAAAGGAGGAATTTAAGTTTATTTTTCGAAAATGTAACCAGGACATGTTGGCGGACAGCAGAACGAAAGCATTTGGTCAGTGTATGCAGTTACTCTTACTACCGCTCACAAATCTTGGCTGCTGGGTCATACTTGTAGGCGTGTTTATGTGGACGGTACTGATACCCGTTGCCGTACTTTACATGGTATACCACTTGTTTCCGTTAGTCAATCTCTCAGTAAGGATGCTCTATAATTTTGTTGTTTATGTTTATCTACATGATGAAATCAAAGAAAGTAATAACGGGTCAGTGTCTAACGACAAAACGGATGGCAGCACAGATTCATGTTTTGCACAATGCCAAACGCGGATTAGGACAGAATACAATGATATGCGAAATAAAATGCGTAAAATGGGTACAATGTCCCTAAAAGAGCACAGAATATCGGGTCATGCATTGAGTGGACGATTAATTCAGTTGTGTGTTGTTGTAATGTGTTTTATAACAACATACTCATGTATTGGTCTGTTATTTGAATTGACCACTTTCTTTCTGGATTTGTTTATCTATACGATGATAGGATGCATACTGTATGCTGATTATTTAATGACGTACGTTTCGCTCTTTGTACTGCTTGTAGTATACGGAAGAGATTGCTTTGGAAGCGTTTCTGAACAGTACAGACAATACAGTTCCACATTAAACAATTATTTGATGACTCTTTGTGAGAAGCAAGTTACACCAGTTTTTTATGAGAACAGTAAAACACGAAAGAACAGAGCTTTCGCCGTGATGCCGTGTTCTACAAAGGACGACCCTTGTGAAGCCGCCGGTCGAGTATGGCCAGACCACAACGATGTCAACGTAACGTACGATTCCGGTCTTTTAACGTGGAATGTGAAGAAGGTCGCGTTTTTTCTTACAGAAAACGACGTGCCAATGTTCCCGTCGAAGATCCTATTTGATTCCACGCGTTCCATGTTGTATTCGAACAAACCTGGACGATTGTTGCATCTGTACCTGAATGGCCTTCTCAACTTTACCTGGAGTGTTGCTTTCCTAATCTTTGTCTATCTTATTGTTATGGCGTTTGGTGAAACAGGAAATATATCCTTGTCGAACCAACTACTTGCAACCATCGCCGGTGGTATCCTGCCTTTCTTACTCAGAAAGTTCGTGTTTGCAGAAAACAAACAACCGGAAATACATCCTGAAAAGGACATACATTTTAGAATAGCGGTCCACGATTTGATCAATAAATACGACCAAAATTGGCCCATATACGACCTCGATACCATTGAACCAATTGAACCAAACGGTAGTGTTAAAAACCCACCGGAAGTTCCTATGCAACCGGTAGTAGAGAGTGGCACAGTCATCTCAGAGCCTCCAACAACTATGAACGAAAGAACACACCACACTGTAGAAAAGCCGAACAAAGATAAGATCACAAAAAAAGATAAGATCACAAAAGTGATCATTCAATTTAAAACGTCCGATATTGACAAGAAAGATTTTCCTACGTTGTACCAAAAAATGAAGCCAGCTAAACAACGAACGGATGGAGAGGATATACTACTTACTGTGAAAGTTGAGACTGTTTAGGAATCAGACCTTCAAAGTCGGTTATGGTGTTGTTATCACTGAGACGATCTTAAATAGTTCCATCAACATATAAACATTTAATATGCGTTGCAACTTTCTCAAGTGCAGACTTATTCCGACGCCCAAGAAACCGACAACTTTTGAAACATGGTGACAACTATATTCAATTATCATACTCTCATTTATAAAGATATTTAATATTTTCGCCCAAATATTTTCATATTCTTCTGCTGCAGATGTGTTGTATATTGGAAAGGGTTAATAGAGGAACTGTCTTGTAAAGACGTGCTAACTATTTCTAATCTAGACCATAGAGCAATACATGTAATACTTTTTCAATTTCGACCCTTAATTGCATGCTACGGAAGACTTTGAATACATTGCTTGGAAAGAAAATATGACTTTTAAATTATCTATTTATTTTTCAAAATGCATTTTTATTTTGTTTACTTTCTCATAAATTACGTTTTATTAAAGTGCAACAAGGGTCATACGTCTTCCACCAATAGTCTTACAGTTTATGTGGAAAAAACAGACAGTTTCTTTGGAAGACTTCTATGTGGAGTACTGTCGTGAGAAAGCCGGGAAACACATGGGTAGTTGAACTGGACTGCAAAATTGTTGACAAATTGGCGTTAAGCCTAAATCCATCCATCAATTGAAATATTGATCTAAACTGTGTCGTTATTTTTCAAATCTACATATTCTCTAATTATTTGACACTACATGTCAGCGTCTGAAATGGATCTAGTCACGTCAATATTTGGATATTGTTCGTGCATGTTGGGTGGATGTTCAACATGCATGGATGATTGTGTGTGGTTATATTGATTACCTCCGAAAAATCGACAGCGATCCGCTCATTTGAGTCAAATAATCAGGAGAGAATATTGATCTTGTCTAAAACAAAGGGAATGCTGCACATTTTAGTAATTGTTTATAAATATTGAAAAGAGTCATCCATCAATAGGCTAACCTTCCATTTGAAATAGCAGCCAGTTGCTAAAAAAGAAAGCTATATGGAGTACTGGCGTGAGAAAACCTGGAAACACATGGGTAGAAATTTATTCTGTGGTAAGACTGAAATTGTAGAACATATAGATCTGAACAGTGCCATTTTTCTTAAATCTACATATTCTCTAATTATTTTACAATGCATGGATGATTGGGTGTGGTTATCTTGATTACCCCCAACAAATTGACAGATATCCGCTTCGTTAAGTCAAATATCTATCTTGGCTAGAAAAAAGTAGTAATTGTTTATAAATATTGAAATGAGTTCCACCAATAGGCTTACCTTCTATTTGAAAAAACAGCCGACTGCTAGATGCATAATGCTGTATGGAGTACTGGTGTGAGAAAACCGGGAAAGACATAGGTAGAACTTCACTCTGTGGTAAGACTGTAATTGAAGAACATATAAATCTGAACAGTGCCGATGTTTTTAAATCTACATATTCTCTGATTACTTGACACTACATGTCAGGGTCTGACACGGATCTATTTACGTCAATTTGTGGGGTATTATTCGTGCATGTTGGGTGGATACTCAAAATGCATGGATGTTTGTGAGTGGTTATTTTGTTTTCCTCCGTTGAGTCAAATAATCAGAGAGAATATTTATTTTCGCTTGAATCAATTTTCGTCTTCACATTTTGTCAGTTTTTATGAATAATGAAAAGAGCTGAAAACGTTCCGGCAAAATGTGAAATTGCTCACTATGAGCAACTTCTCCGTTTGCAACAATGCTTTTAAAAATCGTTTGCTGAATATGCGCCAATATGCGCCTGTAGGTGGGAAAAGGTTAAAGCAAATCGGTATAGTGGTCAAAATGCATAATTGCACAGTTAAGTTTTGACCATTTCTACACCAGACTCTTTACGATAAATGAAACATTTAAGATCCTGATTAGAGTTCGTGGATGCGCATGCTGATCTAATGCCTCGTCGATCGTTCTGTTCCGACTGTCAATATACATGACCTAGATTGTATTTACATCAACATGACTTTGATCTTCTTGTAAATGACCGATAATGATATCATACATATCAATATTAAATGAAAACCGCATCATTTAAAAATGTGCTTTTGTATTTAGTTGTATGTATACGAGCGGTGCTCTGCGCAAACCAACCTTAGGGCATTGGCAAACAGTGAATACCCAGATCAGCCAGCGCATCCTGATCTGTGTCTGCATTGTTCGCCAAATCGTCAAAGAGAGTATCTTTCTTTTGTTCCATTAGAAAGCATGCAGAGGCACGTTTGTTTGTTTTATTGGGGTTTAAAGTCTTTTTCAACATCATTTCAGTTATATTACGACGACAGTTCACTTATTCACGATCCTTTGGTAAATAAACGAATACTAGGCTAGGCAATCTGCATTGTCCAAGGGCACTCCACCATGACTGTCGTGCCGTGACTGGGGATCGAACCTGGGACGCCCGGTTTCAAATCCCCGACGCTTCCCACTCGGATTCCTATAGGCAGATGTATCCACACGTGTAATATTAATGTTAAAAGTGCTCCAGATTATTAGTCAGTTTTAAAAATTGTCTTGAAATATTAGAATCATAATTCTGAGATAAAATTAGACTAATAATTTCACTTTCCAGTACAATACACATCTAAATATTGATCGTTTATGCTTCGTTTTTACTTGGTACACATGCCCAATAGGCCAACATTTGTACATTTTCATTGTCTTGCAATTGACTCTCTTTCAACATTTACTGTAAAAACAGTTTTGAATTATTATGTATTTAAAGATTGTTGTTACTGTTAGCAATATTTGCAGACGTTTCAACATTTCAAAAGTTTGATCTCCATCTTGAGTTCAGGACCTTTAAGGTTGGTGTTAGTAGAACATCTTTTAATTATTCGACAACAGCATTATGTTTCATGCGATGGAAAGTCTTTATGAAATAAAAAAAATCAATTACTTCTAATCAACGTTTGCTCTTGTTTTTCCAAATTTAGTTTCGTAAAACACCAACATGACCATATCAAAGTATTCTTAAAAGGTTGAGGTGTTGAAACACAGCTTAGCTACACCACTCATTTATAGAAGTGTCCATTCTCCGATTAACACGTCAGGGCGGGGCTATTTACGGATCTCTTGTTATCCAATTTTGGGTTTGTGCATGTTAAGTGAATGCTGAAAATGCACGAATGATAGCGAGCGTTATCGTTATTGGGTCCGCAGATGTCTGTTTTTAGCCCTGCTTTGCCGTGTCATATATTCTTTGGGAGGAATTAGCAAGTTATTTGTCTTCACAAGAAAGTGCGAATAAAAATCCACATATAAAAGAAACATATCTAAGACAAGATTTAATTTGTCCGACGAAAACAGATATTCGGAGGTTTTAGATTTTATTTTGCAATTTTAGCTTTGAACTCTTTAAATCTGCTTCTGGTTGTATACCTAGGTTTTTAAAACTAGTTTCCTGAGGGGGTGTGCACAGGGAAGATCTGGTCACCCTGGATTCGCATTGGGCGCGAAGGTCCCAAATGTCGAGTTTTCTCGTAACATGGCCTAGGCTGCATAATAATGTCGCATAATAACAAGACAAAAACCGATGCTGGATCCATAAAGTAACAAAATACAGTGTACAGCATAGTAGAGCCGGCACAAGTCGATCTACTGGAATGAGTCAAAAACACACAAGTATATATACTGCTTGGTAGCCTCCTACATTACAGTGTACATGTGCAATTTTGACAGCTTATCTGGTCATGTCCTGGTTTAAATAGCCATATTATACCAAATAGTGTATTCATGAGAATATGCCCGGTCATAGGAAATGTTGTTCATTATTTGATTATTTCGCAATAATATCATTTATTACGTAAACTATCGGTATATTTAAGTGTACGTATGAATAATTAACGCCAATTCAATATTTCTACCACATCCAGCGATTTGGGGTCTGCTGTCCGATTGATTGATTAAATGTTTGTTTTTCATACGCCGCTTACAACAATGTTTTTAAGTTATATCATGGCGTTTCTTGGGTAAATTACCAGTACTACTGGTCCATTCGTCCGGACACGTAACCCCGCGACACTGAGCCCCAAGGAGGGAAGCCATTACTACCATTTTTAGTAGACTTGCGATAGCAAGGATTCTATATATATATATATAGCTACCGTTTCAGTCACGTGATGTAAATGACTCAGAACACACACACAAATAGTGCAAACACATTCTAGATTGAATTACGAATGCAATCATAAGCAAAAGTCAAATAAGTAAAATAAATTCCACTTAGTCTAGGTAACCAAATAAAATAACAAGTCTCTGAATGTGTATCTATCATATTTAAGTGTACTAAATTATTGGGATATATACACAAATTTGTAAACACTGCAACTACCCTTGGTAAATAATAACCCTTTATTCCCTCTAGTAAAAGAAATTCATCACCGAGTTTTGTTTGTGTTTTTCCTAAATTGCGAATCGGTCCGGTCCCAGGAAAATTGTGAAAAGTAGCGTCGTTTTAAATTTCAATATTACAGCTATGCTATTGAATAATATGTCGTTGTCCGTTTAAATAAGGCTTACAAGACTAGCTAGATGGTTTTATCTAGTAAGTTTATTTCAAAACTCTTTAAGGCGACATCAACGAGACGCTTTAGTTATGCATTCGTCTTCAATAAGTAGTTTTCCCATCACGTTTATCCGACTGGCGCGATCAACGTTATCATCATAGATAGATTGATAGATAGATTGTATTCACAAAGGAGATCATAGACAGCTATTGCAACGATAGATAAATCATATTTAAAAGTATGAATCAGCGAACAATTGTAATCGTCCGCCATTTCCAACAAGCTGTTAAATTGACTTGACGAAATGGGTAGAAAAACATTAAACTTATGAAGAACCGTTTGTAATTGTGAAAGGGTCCGTTAAATTTTAAACGGTACCATTTATAGAAGGAAAAACATCGCTGTTAAATCATCTATTTCTTCTGTCAATGTATATTTGTTTGTGATATTTAAATAGCATTTTATAATTTGCAGCAGACAACTTTTGAAAACATTGTGACAACAGGTAACATTGCTCATAGGGAGCAATATCTCCTTTTGCCACAATGTTTTCTATTCTATTCTGAAATATTTAGCAAGAATAAACATGAAATATCAAGCCTTACCCACAAACAGACCAGCAGACGACTTTTGGAATTATTGTGACAAAAGAAGAAATTGCTCAGTATATTTACTGTCTACGGAGACGTCAGAAAGCAGTGGTCGAAATAAGCACTAGTCTAACGGCAAATAACTAGTAGATTTTCTTTTGGAATAGTCAAAAATTCGAAGAAACAGGCCCGACTTGCTAGTGGACAAAATTATTTTCACTTTCCCATTAATTTTGGAAAAGCTTTGTCAAAGGACCAATTGGACGCTTTAACGTCCAAAAACTTGAACCATTATGTCCAAAATGGACAGGGAACCCATCCGATTCTAAATCAATGGGTAACGAAACTCAATGAAAATTACGGATACTCAATGTTTATTGAAGAACTGCGTATCAAATTGTTCACTTCCGACCAACTCTGACTGCATAAAAGGAAGTGTTTAGGAAAATATTTACAAAGGGGGAAATTATATTCAACACATTGTTTTTCAATCAACAATCCAATCTTGTGCCGAAGAAAAGAAAAAATAATCATAAAAGTCAAGGTAAGACAATCACTTTCAGTTTAAGTAATAGTAGGTACTGATAGAAAATGCAGTCCATACAGGATTTGTTTTCTGGTTTGATGATAAAAGCGGACAGTTCCAATATATCACACATCATGATGGTTGACAAAGTTACCAGGCGACATCAGAAAACAGGTCAAATGAATGTTAAGCTTCAAATCATAATCCTATGGAAAAGTGTCAACAAACCGTAATAGGAATGTTCCCTTGGTGGTCCTCTTTCAAATTAGTTCAAAGATATCAATTCTGAACACATCTGATTTTACTGCAGCAGGAGTGAAATGCATGAACTGTAAAACACAACTGTTTTGATAGATTACACTTCTAAGTTAACTGTCATCATTGAAAACATTAATAGATTGCTATGTATTCAATAGTTGATCCAGTACAGTCAATCAATAGGAAGACACTCTACTGTAATGAATGATCATGGTAGGATTTTCAAAAAGCTTTTGGGTAATATAATCATTAATAAAAGTACCACGTGAACCAAGTGATGAATTCGGAGTTGGGTCAATTAATGTTTACAAGACCAACAATAAATTATGATATTAAAAACTTTCAATCTAGTCTGATGCATCATTTCTTGTCTGTCATGGTATTTTTTAGATAAATATTTCTATATGTATCTGCATCTCGTCTTAAACGATCGCAATTCTACTTTCAGTACTTTCAGTGACCCGTATTTCTGTCTGTGCGAATCAGGCGAGTCTGTGAATCCGTACTGTCTGACCAAAGCCTTCGTGCTAGTGTAGTGTGAGATGTAACTTTAAATCATGCCAAACCGGAAAGTCAATAAGATCCAAATTCGCCGGGCGAGGTTTTTACAACTTAAATTTCCCATTAAACGAGGCGTCAGACAGGGCGGTATTCTATCCACCAGTCTGTACAAGCTATATAGTAATAGTCTTCTAGTGGACCTCGAGCAACATTCTCTAGGAAAACGGATCGGTATTACATACGTGGGTTGCCCGACTGTTGCCGATGACGTTCTACTAATGTCAGAAGACCCCAGCGGATTTCAGTCTATGCTAAATATAACCTACGCGTATTCTCAGGAACATAGATATATTATTCACCCAAATAAAAGCATCGCTATCACAAGATAACCCAGAACTCAGACAAAATCCCTATCTATAAACTGGTTCCTAGGAACCTCCGATCTACAGGTCGAGTCAATAGCAGCACATCTAGGATTAGTTCGCTCTGCAAAAAACGAAAACAACATAAATATTGAGCAGAGAATAAGTGTCGCTCGTGGAACTCTCTACTCGCTGATGAAGTCTGGGCTCCATGGTTTCAACGGCCTGAATCCAACTACAAGCTACCGTATATACCAAATGTATGTCCTCCCAAGGCTCTTATATAGTACAGAAGTGTTACCCCTTAAACATTATCAATTACCAAAGCTCAGCAAATTCCATACAGACACTTTACGGAATATCTAGTCTTTGTCACTGAGAACATCCCGTCCTGCAGTTCTTCTACTCGTAGGTGCAGCTACGTTAGAGGCTGAAATACACAAAATGCAACTCTCATTGATATATGCAGCCACAAAAGGAAATAACTCTGTACTTCGTGAAGTAGCTAGTAGGCAAACCCTGTTCAAAGACTATATACCAGACAGTTTCTTCGCAACAGTTTCGCAAACGTTAAAACAGTACCGCCTCCCTTCTGTGAATAAACTAACTCAATCAAATATCTCACGATCTGAATGGAAATTAATGACAAAAAAAGCAGTACACAACCACTTGTCAAATGAACTCCGTATGGACATAGAACTAAGGTAAAAAAATTGTAATACTGATATACTGCGTATTGGCAGACCGCACCAGATATGGGACAGCGAAAGCTAACACTTCTGACGTCAAAAATGGGAATAGATAAAGCAAGAATACTGTCAGGAACCTACATGCCTCAAACAACCAAAGTAAATTTCAACAAATACGAAATCGATCCAAAATGCCCGACGTTCCGACTGGAGGATGAAGACCCGAGTCACATGCTAATTAGATGTCCTGCACTCGATGCTGCGAGACGTGAGCCAATCGGTTGGATAAGAAACTGTATTCAACGTTGTCATGGAAATGATGTATGGGTTACACTTGCCAATCGCCAACTACTTACTTCCCTTATCATCGACTGTTGGGTCCTCGTATCAAGCGGTATCCTGCCCCCAACCCTGTTGTGACGCGGAACATAGAGATATACTCGAGGCTACTGTGCTACCGATTACACGTCAAGCGTCTGTATACTCTCCAAAATGACTAAAATACGCAGAAACCATAATTAAAACTCTGGCACCGGCAACCAGTAGAATTGTGTAAATCTTACGGGGAAACTCGGTGCACTACTTACTGGTTGAAGTTGTTTTACATGTCGTGTAGTGCACCCGTGTTTTACATGTGTGGGACACAATATATCGTTTTATACTGCAGCTATATCATTTAAGGTTTTTTGTATGTGCTATAACTTGTTTTAACATATCTGTAGGACCTTATTATCACTCTACTGTGCAATAGGAGCATACACCGTATACATACTCGTCAACAAACTAAAAACAATAAGTTAATGCTTACGGGGAGACCGGGTGCACCACTTACTGGTGGGATTTACGGAAAAGAAGAATACATTAATAATATTTGTGTAAATAGAGGCCACCGGCCGAATTATACAGAAAATATACAGATATAAAATCCACATAGATTTGAGTATTAACATAATTATAACTGAAATATTTGTGTTAATCTTCTTTATAATAACACTACTTTCGCTTTTCATCAGATTGTAAAATCTTCTCATATCATCTCGGCCGTTATACCATGCATACAAAAACAAATTAAAGTCTGTCTTTCTGCAAGCCATTGGTCACATAGATAAAATACATGGTATTCATGTATGCACGTGTAATTACAGTATTTAAACAATAACTACAAATGCCATTTATGTCTGCCATTTCAATACTTAAAGGTATTCCTAATTCGGTGTTTAATTTATGACTGGAGCATCGGAAACTTGCAAACGCCCTCTTAAACCCGGAGACATATAAACCAACAGGTATCTATCTCTCTGAATTAAAAAAATAATGAATATGAAAGGAACAATCAGAAAGAGTCTTAACATGCTTAACATTTCCAACGTCTTGAGAGAATCAAGCCTATCCAAAACCAGACGTGCATAATAGGTTTTTAACATTCGTTGCCCAATTGACTCTTCCATTTACATCATGTGCTTTTAGGATAAATTAGCATTGCTTTGGATATCGACTATAAGGCATGTGTAAAAAGTCAACACCAATATGTCATTACTTTTGTTTTAAATTATAGATTACACATAGTATACCATATTCTGATAAAACAATGCAGGAATTTAATGTGGAATTAACACCTAACAATTCACGACAATATTGCAAATGAACATGTTCTATAATATCTGTATTTTCAGTTCCGCAGATGTCTGACTCTTAAGTAAGAATAAACGTAATCATTTTATCAAAAAGTTTAAAACGTTCAATATATAGAACATGTTCAAAATTACGCTATATGATTTGAAAGAGTAGATAGCCTGTTGTGCATGCGCGACAAATGTGTATTTCGTAGGTGGCCAGGATTTTGGACTTTTCTTCAT
This sequence comes from Serripes groenlandicus, assembly GCA_031761405.1. NCBI lineage: Eukaryota > Metazoa > Mollusca > Bivalvia > Cardiida > Cardiidae > Serripes > Serripes groenlandicus. The sequence goes on from JASEVX010000241.1 coordinate 213,084, forward strand.
TTATATTAAATGAAAGTTTATATTCTTTACAGAACTCTCAAAGTTTGTTCAATTGAACTTGTAAATTATTAACAGTGTCAGTACAATGTCGGCACCATTAGCATAAAGGATACATTGTATGAGAGATATTGCATCCGTTATAGATATGTCAGGACAATTTTCATTTAAAAAAGTACATTGATAACAAAACATTAAACATTTTCCTCTGAAGTCCCTTTTAAATAAAATGCTTAATAATTTGTCATGCACTAAGGAATCAAATGCTCTTCGAAAATCCACATATAAAACATAAAAACGACCACCAGGTTTGCATATATATTTCTGTATAATACTGTGTAAAGTGAATAAATTATCAGTTACAAAATAACCATGTCGCAATCCCGCTTGACTTAGATCAATTAAATTAAATGTATCTGCCCAATTGAATATACTATCATAAACAATATTTGAATATATCTTATACATTATTTTAACAAGAGACATCCCTCTGTAAATTGTTAGGGTCATCTTTAACCTCAGATTTAAATACAGGTACAATCAAACTTTCGCTCCATGATTCCGGAAAATACCCTGAGTTAAAAATGTCATTAAATAATAATGCTAGATAGGGTGCTATTAACTCACATGTGTATTTATAGAATTCTGAAGAAATGCCATCTGTATCGGAAGATTTTGCATTTTTTAATGTGTTTATACTTTTATTTAATAGCGAATCATGCTCTTATGTAGCCTGCATGGATACTAATTGGACTTCTTTCAACTTCGGTTGATCATTTTTGTAAAGTAGACGTTTAAAGTACGCATGCCAGGTTTCATAATTGGTTTCACTTATTACTTCTTTATGTGATATCTTAGAATTAATACGTTTTAAGACCTTCTTAAATTCATTTGGACAGTTCCTAGTAATTGCCGTTTATTTCGATTAAAATACGCCTTTTTAGATTTGAAAATGCGTTTAAGGTTAACCTTTGCTTCAATGTAGTTTTTTTCGCTTTGACAAGGTAACAGTTATTGGCTCGTTAAACATAATATTCGTTTGTGTTCCAGCACTTACAAAACTGGTTTAACAATAAACGCAAATAGAAAAGAACACACACAATATAGACAAGTAAACAAAAAACAAATCACCATATACAATATCATGCGAAAGATGATTTTCATGAAGTTTAAGAGCAGTTAAATGCCTAAATTACTTCATTTCATTACATTTGTTTCAACGGTTCTTTTCTTAGTGTAAAATGCCGATCCCCGGTAACTTAGTCGGTAGCCGGGCGGGCCATCAATCCAGGTTCTGTTAGTCCAAACCCCAGCTCGATTAACATTCTTTCAGACAAAAGTCACTGTGACAAGCGCCATTCGCCTGCCATAAATGGGCTAACATAACAGTATTTGTGGAAAAGCGGACATTTGCTTGGAAAGTCTGTTGTAATGAGCACTTGTGGGAGAAAGCCAGGAAACACATGAGCAGGTGAACTGGCTGTCGTGATATAACTAAAAAATGTAGGAAAGGGCGTTAAACCCAAGTCAATCAATCGTGTTTATTCTTTTATTCGGCCGGAAATTGTTAAATTGTCAAATGCATTCATACATGTATGCTAATGGATTGTGCATCTTTTTTGCATAATCGATATAAAAAAAATATATATATAATTATATATTTCCATGTCGCGTCTCGGGTGTAAAAAGACCTGTACGAGGGTCAGTCGTAAAGTTCCCGGACTGTTCTCATAAAATACGCATTTTTTTATTAAATCGTTTTAATACTCGTTCATATTAAAATATGATATTTTATAATCATGTATAAAAAAACTAACATGTATTCAATTAATATAAATCCGATTTGCATTTAAATTCAATAATGCAGTTTAAGTGGTACGGAGCAGTTTGAAATTCCTCATATTTAGGAACAAAATCCAGATGTATCTATATCCCAAATTATTCAAATAAAAACTTTATTATTTGAGACATGTTATTAGAATCATATCTATTGAATACTTCCTGAAAGTTTTGACGTCATATCTGTCATAACAAGCATGGAATCGCAAGTTGATGATTACTACCTTTCAACAGGTGCCAACACCAACGTCATTTGGCACGGAGCAACGTTCGGTGATCAAATATTGCGCAAATGCAGGAATGACTCCTACAGAGATTTTTATATTCATGGAACAAGAAAGGTCAGCCGAACAATAGTGTTTGATTCGCATCGACGGTTCAAGGACGGCAGCGAAGAACTTGAAGACAGCTGTAGAGTCGGTCGACCCGCATTCAGTGACAGAGATGTTCATGCTGTAACACACGAATGCCGACGAAGGACCGTTGACGAAATTGCAGCATCCACGGCATTGAACCACCGAACGGTTCATATTCTTATTTTAAATATGAATAAAGTGTGTTTGATAAGTGGGTGGAGACACCGGAAATGTGTTTATGCATGTGTTGAATACTTTGAAAAGGCCTGAAGTTAGACGTGACGTCGCGTTATATTGAGTGTACAAAGTTCTCCGTGTGGTTGATGATTATGTCAGCGACCTGGTTATGTGTAACAATGTGTTGTTATTTAATGATATGCAGTTTGTTTTCTGTAAAATTTACTACATCACATAACTAAATATCTATCTTTCAGACTTTTGGTTTACTTTTAATTAAAATAAGTATTATCTAAGTGATACGCAGAGTCCGAAAAATTAACGACTGACCCTCGTACATGTACTGTATGTACGTTTAACTACAGTGGAACACGATAACTTGAACATGTAATGTATGTACGTGTAAGTACAGTGGACCCGCGATAACTGGAACATGTAGTGCATGTAGGCGTAATAACAGTTGACCCGCGAAAAAGTAATGTATGTACGTGTGTAATAACAGTGGACCCGCGATAACTGGAACATATAATGTATGTACGTGTAATTACAGACGACCCGCGATATATGGAACATGTAATGTATGTACGTGTGTAATAACAGTGGACCCGCGATAACTGGAACATATAATGTATGTACGTATAATTACAGGGGACCCGCGATATATGGAACATGTAATGTATGTACGTCTAATTACAGTGGACCCGCGATATATGGAACATGTAATGTATGTACGTGTAATTACAGTGGACCCGCGATATATGGAACATATAATGTATGTACGTGTAATTACAGTGGACCCGCGATATATGGAACATGTAATGTATGAACGTGTAATTACAGACGACCCGCGATAACTTGAACAAGTCATATATGTACGTGTTATTACAGTGTACCCTCGGTAACTGAAACATGTAATGTATGTATCTGTAATAACAGTGGACCCGCGGTAACTGGAACATGTAATGTATGTACGTGTAATTAAAGTGGACCTGCGATAACTGGAACATGTAATGTATGTACGTGTTATTACAGTGGACCCCTGATAACTTGAACATGTAATGTATGCACGTACTTTTACAGTGGACGCGCGATAACTGGAACATGTAATGTATGTACGTGTCAATAGTCTCAATATAGTAGACCAGCGATAAATGGAACAAGTAATATGTGTACGTGTAATAACAGTGGACTCGCGATAACTGAAACATGTAATGTATGTATCTGTAATAACAGTGGACCCTCGATAACTTGAACATGTAATGTATGTACTGGTTTATAGTGTACAATAAACACAAACAGAACAAAACACACACAATATTAACAGGTAAACAGAACAAAAATCACCATATACAATATCAAGCAAAATATGATTTTCATGATTGTTTAAGAGCAGTTAAATGCCTAAATTACTTCATTTCATTATATTTGTTTCAACGTTTCTTTTCTAAGTGTAAAAAGGCTGAGCCCCGGTAACTCGTTCGGTAGCCAAGCGGACCGTCAATCCAGGTTATGTGAGTCCGAACCTCAGCTCGATCAACATTCTTTCCGACAAAGGTCACTGTGACAAGCCTCATTCGTCTTCAATAAATGCGCTAACATAACAGCCTATGTGGAAAAGCGGCCAGTTGCTTGGAAAGTACATTGTAATGAGCACTGGAGGGAGAAAGTCAGGTAACAGATGAGTAGGCGAACTGGAAGCCGTGATATAACTAAAAATGTATGTACGTGTAACTACGGTGACCCGCGATAACTGGAACATGTAATGTATGTACGTGTAATTACAGTGGACCCGCTATAACTGGAACATGTAATGTATGTATGTGTAACTACAGTGGATCCGCGATAACTGGAACATGTAATGTATATACTTGTTATAACAGTGCATCCGCGATAACTGGAACATATAATGTATGTACGTGAAATTACAGTGGACCCGCGATAACTGGAACATGTAATGTATTTACGTGTTATAACAGTGGACCCGCGATAACTAGAACATGTAATGTATGTACGTGTAACTACGGTGGACCCGCGATAACTCGAATATGTAATGTGTGTACGTGTTATAACAGTGGACCCGCGATAACTGGAACATGTTATGTATGTAAGTGTAATTACAGTGGACCTGCGATAACTGGAACATGTATGTACATGTACGTGTTATTAAAGTGGATCCACGATAATGTGGAACATGTTATGTATGTACATGTACGTGCTACTACATTACACCCGCGATAACAGGAATATGCAATGTGTGTACGTGTAACTACAGTGGACCAGCGATGACTAGAAGATATAATGTATGAATGTGTAATTACAGTGGACCGTGATAACTTGAACATGTAATGTGTGTACGTGTTATTACATTGGACCCCCGATAACTGGAACATGTAATGTGTATACGTGTTATTACAGTGGACCGTGATAACTTGAACATGTAGTGTGTGTACGTGTTATTACAGTGGACCCCCGATAACTGGAACATGTAATGTATGTACGTGTTAGTACAGTGGACCCCCGATAACTAGAACATGTAATGTATGTACGTGTAATAACAGTGGACCCCCGACAACTGGAACATATTATGTATGTACGTGTAATTACATTGGACCCCCTCTAACTGGAACATGTAATGTATGTACGTGTAATAACAGTGGACCTGCGATAACTGGAACATGTAATGTATGTACGTGTAATAACAGTGGACCGCAATAACTGGAACATGTAATGTATGTACGTGTAATAACAGTGGACCTGCGATAACTGGAACATGTAATGTATGAATGTGTAATTACAGTGGACCGTGATAACTTGAACATGTAATGTGTGTACGTGTTATTACAGTGGACCCCCGATAACTAGAACATGTAATGTATGTAAGTGTAATAACAGTGGACCCCCGACAACTGGAGCGTGTAATGTATGTACGTGTAACTACAGTGGACCCCCGATAACTGGAACATGTAATGTATGTACGCGTAATTACATTGGACCCGCGATAAGTACAGTGGACCCCCGCTAACTGGAACATGTAATGTATGTACGCGTAATTACAGTGGACCGTGATAACTGGAACATGTAATGTATGTACGTGTAATTACAGTGGACCCCCGATAACTGGAACATGTAATGTATGTACGTGTAATTACATTGGACCCGCGATAAGTACAGTGGACCCCCGCTAACTGGAACATGTAATGTATGTACGTGTAATTACAGTGGACCTGCGATAACTGGAACATGTAATGTATGTACGTGTAATAACAGTGGACCCCCGATAACTGGAACATGTAATGTATGTACGCGTAATTACAGTGGACCGTGATAACTGGAACATGTAATGTATGTACGTGTAATTACAGTGGACAGTGATAACTGGAACATGTAATGTGTGTACGTGTAATTACATTGGACTCGCGATAAGTACAGTGGACCCCCGCTAACTGGAACATGTAATGTATGTACGCGTAATAACAGTGGCCCCGCTATAACTGGAACATGTAATGTATGTACGTGTAATTACAGTGGACCGTGATAACTGGAACATGTAATGTATGTACGTGTAACTACAGTGGACCCCCGATAACTGGAACATGTAATGTATGTACGCGTAATTACAGTGGACCGTGATAACTGGAACATGTAATGTATGTACGTGTAATAACAGTGGACCTGCTATAACTAGAACATGTTATGTATGTACGCGTAATTACAGTGGACCGTAATAACTGGAACATGTAATGTATGTACGTGTAATAACAGTGGACCTGCTAACTGGAACATGTAATGTATGTACGCGTAATTACAGTGGACCGTGATAACTGGAACATGTAATGTATGTACGTGTAATAACAGTGGACCGTGATAACTGGAACATGTAATGTATGTACGTGTAATTACAGTGGACCGTGATAACTGGAACATGTTATGTATGTACGTGTAATTACAGTGGACCGTGATAACTGGAACATGTAATGTATGTACGTGTAATAACAGTGGACCCCCGATAACTAGAATATGTAATGTATGTACGTGTAATTACAGTGGACCGTGATAACTGGAACATGTAATGTATGTACGCGTAATTACCGTGGACCGTGATAACTGGAACATGTAATGTATTTACGTGTAATTACAGTGGACCGTGATAACTGGAACATGTAATGAATGTACGTGTAATTACAGTGGACCGTGATAACTGGAACATGTAATGTATGTACGTGTAATAACAGTGCACCCCCGATAACTAGAACATGTAATGTATGTACGCGTAATAACAGTGGCCCCGCTATAACTGGAACATGTAATGTATGTACGCGTAATAACAGTGGCCCCGCTATAACTGGAACATGTAATGTATGTACGTGTAATTACATTGGACTCGCGATAAGTACAGTGGACCCCCGCTAACTGGAACATGTAATGTATGTACGCGTAATTACAGTGGACCGTGATAACTGGAACATGTAATGTATGTACGTGTAATTACAGTGGACCGTGATAACTGGAACATGTAATGTATGTACGTGTAATAACAGTGGACCGTGATAACTGGAACATGTAATGTATGTACGCGTAATTACAGTGGACCGTGATAACTGGAACATGTAATGTATGTACGTGTAATAACAGTGGACCTGCGATAACTGGAACATGTAATGTATGTACGTGTAATAACAGTGGACCGTGATAACTGGAACATGTAATGTATGTACGTGTAACTACAGTGGACCCCCGATAACTGGAACATGTAATGTATGTACGTGTAACTACAGTGGACCGTGATAACTGGAACATGTAATGTATGTACGTGTAATTACATTAGACTCGCGATAAGTACAGTGGACACCCGCTAACTGGAACTTGTAATGTATGTACGCGTAATTACAGTGGACCTGCGATAAGTGGAACATGTAATGTATGTACGCGTAATTACAGTGGACCGTGATAACTGGAACATGTAATGTATGTACGTGTAATTACAGTGGACCGTGATAACTGGAACATGTAATGTATGTACGTGTAATAACAGTGGACCGTGATAACTGGAACATGTAATGTATGTACGTGTAATTACAGTGGACCGTGATAACTGGAACATGTAATGTATGTACGTGTAATAACAGTGGACCGTGATAACTGGAACATGTAATGTATGTACGTGTAATAACAGTGGACCGTGATAACTGGAACATGTAATGTATGTACGTGTAATTACAGTGGACTCGCGATAAGTACAGTGGACCCCCGCTAACTGGAACATGTAATGTACGTACGCGTAATTACAGTGGACCGTGATAACTGGAACATGTAATGTATGTACGTGTAATTACAGTCGACAAGAACAAGAGCAATAGTTCAGTACATGTAATTTATTCTTGTTATGTATTTTATACTTCCCGACGCATTAATCACTCAAACGTTGAAATTGGAATAACATGTGTACATTTTACACGAAACACGATTTTAATGGTATACATTTTAAAATTGAAATAGAAACATATACACTTGTACATACAACCACGTGAGGCAATATAACCTACATTAACGTAATGATTACGCATGTGGAAAATAACAGCATGCGTATCTATGCTAGAGTATCCAAATAGAAACTGAGTTGCTCAAATCTCTTGAAACTTTCTTTGACAATTTTACCAGCGGTGCAGAATCAGATCAGATTGCGTTGTGCGCTGGCTGATCTGAACCTACACTGTTCGTTCAAATGCTTGAACATGATTGTTTTCGCAGAGCACTGATATTATACGTACACATTTATACACGTACACATTTCTAAATCGTGTGCGGTTTTTCGTTAGATATTCATAACTGCAATAGAATATATCGGTCGATTACGAGAGCCGAGCCCCGGTAGCTCAGTCGGTAGCGACGCGGGCTGTCAATCCAGGGGTTGTGAGTTCGAATCCCGGCTCGGACAACTTTCTTTCCGACGATTGACAAAAGTCAATGCGTCATTCGTCTTCCACCAATGGGCTAAGTCTATGTGGAAAAGCAGCCAGTTGCTTGGGAAGATTGTTGTGTGGAGTACTGGTGTGAGAAAACCAAGAAATGCATGAGTAGGTGAACTGGCCGCCGTGATATAACTGAGAAATTGTTAAAACGGCGTTAAACCACAATCAATCAATCAATCAATCAACCAACCAATCAATCAATCGATTACGAGACTATCAATGCTTTAGTCAGTGTACACGTTAATATGATCTATGTTTGCTTGTTTGGCATTTCGATCTTTACGATCGGCGAATATTCAGATCAGCCTGCTTATCCATGCGGTCTGAGCAGGATCTTTTAATCAGTTTTATGCAACAGTTTTATTTACAACTGGGACTACTTATACGTATTAGTAGTTTCTGTTTTTAAAAACAGTTGAATATATCACACGAACACCGACCTATTGTGGTGTTAACACTCTCCCATAACACATACGGTAACTCTACAGCATGCGTCTCTAAAACACATCTTGGCAAATTTATTGAATATTTTAACAAGGCAAAGTATTATTATTAAATAGATTTTAAAAACGTTGTGGAAGAAGAAGACATTTTTAATTATGAGCAATTTCTCTTTTTCACACAATCTGTTTAAAATTCGACTTCTGAAAATTGGTCAACATGCGTCAGTATGGTCAAAGCAAATCGAAGTTGCGGTCAAACGATTTGTAGTTCTTGGTTTTGCTAGCCAAGATAAATATTCTCTCATGTTTATTTGACTCAACGAAACGGATCCCTTTCAATTTGTCCGAGGAAATGTCAGTTTCTTGGGAGTCGGAATAAGTCTGCACTTGGGAAAGTTATTGAAGCACTTTTAATGTTTAGAGCCGTTCCACGAGAAAACCAACATTTTGGACGTACATAATGTTGGCGCCTCAGTGATTAAAACTAAAAAAAACAGCTTTGAAGGTCTGATTCCTATACAGTCTCATATTTAATAGCAAGTGATGTAGTCTCATATTCAATAGCAAGTAGTGTAGTCTCATATTTAATAGCAAGTGATGTTGTCTCATATTCAATAGCAAGTGGTGTAGTCTCATATTCAATAGCAAGTGGTGTAGTCTCATATTTAGTAGCAAGTGGTGTAGTCTCATATTTAGTAGCCAGTGATGTAGTCTCATATTCAATAGCAAGTGGTGTAGTCTCATATTCAATAGCAAGTGGTGTAGTCTCATATTCAATAGCCAGTGGTGTAGTCTCATCTTCAATAGCCAGTGGTGTAGTCTCATCTTCAATAGCAAGTGTTGTAGTCTCATATTTAATAGCCAGTGATGTAGTCTCATAGTCAATAGCAAGTGGTGTTGTCTCATATTCTATAGCAAGTGGTGTAGTCTCATATTTAATATCAAGTGGTGTAGTCTCATATTCAATAGCAAGTGGTGTAGTCTCATATTTAGTAGCCAGTGTTGTAGTCTCATATTCAATAGAAAGTAGTGTAGTCTCATATTCAATAACAAGTGGTGTAGTCTCATATTCAATAGAAAGTAGTGTAGTCTCATATTCAATAGCAAGTGGTGTAGTCTCATATTCAATAGCAAGTGGTGTAGTCTCATATTCAATAGCAAGTGGTGTAGTCTCATATTTAATAGCAAGTGGTGTAGTCTCATATGCAATAGCAAGTGGTGTAGTCTCATATTTAATAGCCAGTGGTGTAGTCTCATATTCAATAGCAAGTGGTGTAGTCTCATATTTAATAGCAGGTGGTGTAGTCTCATATTCAATAGCAAGTGGTGAAGTCTCATATTTAATAGCAAGTGGTGTAGTCTCATATGCAATAGCAAGTGGTGTAGTCTCATATTTAAAAGCCAGTGGTGTAGTCGCATATTCAATAGCAAGTGGTGTAGTCTCATATTTAATAGCCAGTGATGTAGTCTCATATTCAATAGCAAGTGGTGTTGTCTCATATTCAATAGTAAGTAGTGTATTCTCCCCTTCCATTTCTATTTTAGCTGGCTTCTATCTCTTGTACAACATAGGAACATCATCCTTGTCAAATCGGACATTTTAAATAGAATTATCACTTTTGTGATCTCATACATGTTCGTCATTTCTACAGTGTGGTGTTTATTTCCGTTCATAGTTGTTGGAGGCTCTGAGATAACTGTGCGTTCATGTATCCGTTTTCTAAATTTCTGCATGTCCTTTAGTTCCGAGAGTTTCACGTAGATAGTTCGCTTGTCATCAATAGCTTCCGATTCTGTACACTGTTTTCGTTTTGATTGGTATGAGACAACCTGCTCTTATTGAAACAATATATTATAGGCTTTGTCCAGTTTATATCTAAATTAGCACTGTCACAGAGTTTGCGGACGAAGTGGAAAGAACATTAAAAGTGGACAGAACAGAATAACAAAGGACTTGCTCACTCTGATAACATACCGCATAAGTGTAAGCCAAATCTCCAAATAGTCATCGTCATCGGTGATGGGAAGGTTACAAACAATATATGTTTCGTCTAGTTCGTCAGATTCGTTTTTAGAATTGTTCATTACCAGTTCTGTAATTATTTTTTCAATGTCATCATATGACAAATTGTCCATACAATTTGCTGGATACTCCTCCGTATTAATGTTTGAGAATTTCTTTGAGAATTTCTCCACTTTCATTTCCAAACTTCGAAAAGACATCATGCCGTTATTGGGCTTTCGTAGAGGTAATCTAGTTCCGAACCGCCCTGTGGTTCGTATCCAATAGAAAGATTTGAACATGTCACGTGTTGCTTTGCCACTGACGTTCTCCGGTAACCTGTCTTCTCCACATAACTTCAGTTTGAATCGTAGCATCGTCATCCCGTTTTCCAGCGCTTTATGTATCTCCTCTGAAATACTTCTATTCTCTGGAAGTAGCGAACAATGTTTGAGAACAGCTTCTGATGTGTAAGATGCATCGTTTGTAACGTGCTCTTTGCCATTCTCCTGTATCACTGGGGTAGCTGGTAACGTCTTTTGTGCCATGCGTACTTGTTTGTTGTAAGGAGAAACAAGCCTTTGATACCAGCAGAAGTACAATGTAAAGTATTCTGTGATCCATGTTCTGCGTGTCTTATTGAAACGAAATCTAAAATAGAAATAAATGTTACATTAAAGGAGACTAATAAACATAATAATATTATAGATATAGTCTTACTTACATTTTCAACATGCAATCAAATTTTCATCAAAAGACTTTGAAAACAAATTTCTCATAATGAAATATTACGATATTAAGCCGCGTAGTTTACAAAGGCGTTTGCAAAAACAAACCGTGATGCGTTTATGATCAGCATTGATCCCAATCAGCTAGCAGATCCGCGCAGTCTGATCTTGCTTTACAATGTTCTTCATTAGTCATGTGCAATAAACGTCTGTAAAGCAGTATGTATAAGGATATATTGTATGAATGCGCCGCACAGGTGTTAGAGGGTTTCCTGGAGATCCGCTCAATTTAAACATAAATAGGTTATGCATGTGATTTTTTTTTATGCAATCGTATGAATCATTGATGCATTTTTCGGTTTTCACTCAACATGACGCGTTATAACGAGTAAGTATGAAATATGAATATGCATTGCGTTCATGGTAGCAGTCTGATAGCTCAAGGTCTTGTAACGTTCAGTTGAAAACTGTAAATTAATTGGTGGATGGGTTACAGTTACCAAACGTTTTCATATCAAGCCACTGCCTTATGTAACATATAACTAGGCCTAAACGGCCATGAACGGATAATACTATTTGATTGATGACGTTCAATATTAACTGTTTATATATGAATGTATGCTATAAATTATTTGATCATACATATGTCACAATAATGAACAATTCTCTTACTTTAGTAACTTATATCTACAGCACAACCTTATAAATTACAATGGATAGACAGACAGAACGTTTAAAGAAAGACTTGCACAAAGTGCATTGTATAAGTACATGACATTTCCAACATGCAATCAAATGTTCATCAAAAGAATTTGAAAACATTGTGACAAAGGACACATTTCTCATAATGAAATATTACGATATTAAGCCGTGAAGTTTACAAAGACGTTTGGAAAAACCAACAGTGATGCGTTTATGATCAGCATTGATCCCAATCAGCTAGCAGATCCGCGCAGTCTGATTTTGCTTTACAATGTTCATCATTAGTCATGTGCAATAAACGTCTGTAAAGCAGTATTTATAAGGATATATTGTATGAATGCGCCACACATGTGTTAGAGGGTTTCCTGGAGATCCGCTCAATTTAAAAATAAATAGGTTATGCATGTGATTTGTGTTTATGCAATCGTATCAATCATTGATGCATTTTCGGTTTTCACTCAACATGACGCGTTATAACGAGTAAGTATGAAATATGAATATGCATTGCGTTCATGGTAGCAGTCTGATAGCTCAAGGTCTTGTAACGTTCAGTTGAAAACTGTAAATTAATTGGTGGATGGGTTACAGTTACCAAACGTTTTCATATCAAGCCACTGCCTTATGTAACATATAACTAGGCCTAAACGGCCATGAACGGATAATGCCATATGATTGATGACGTTTAAATCGTGAAAAGTTATGTCCGATGATTTTCGGAGCATGCGTGACCCTTGTCAGTCGTGGGTACTATAATTTATTGTATCAGAAGCAATATCTTGGACTATTCTTTATGCGTGTTTTACCACCTCTGTAGAACGTTCCACTCGTGTGCGGGAGGTAGAGGGTTTGATCCACGGGCGGGTAATACCAAAGACTTAAACAAATTGTAGTATTTAATTTCCCTCTTTGGCGTTCAGGGTAGTCGGGCTAGCATTTGAAATTACATGCCGATGTCAGGATAAATGGACCAGTAGTACTGGTAAATTACCGTCAAGGAAACCCGTGATTAAATTAACAAAAACTAATCATGTATTGAACAGTCACCCGACTGAGTCTTTACGGCATGCGTAACAACAAGACACACTAAATATGTCTTTGGTATTATACAATTATGTATTTATGGTATTGTATGATAGATGGGGTGTTTAAGCATTACGTATATTTAATACATGTGATTCGCCAAATCCTTGAGTCGACCCTTTTCCTGATATAAACACATATACAGCAAAACGTTAGCTTTCTCTATCCCACACAGTGTATGCGTTAAGTATTTAACTTATCATAGTTTTTGTTTCTCCATAATTATTACCACACTTACAAAAAAACATTAACATGTTACTAATACAAAATTAAAGTAAAATTATTTGCTACTTATGTCAATTTAATGCCTTTTTCGCATGTAATAAACGGCATAATAATTATGTGCTGACATACTAACATGTACAATGTACCTGCAAACAATATAATATCTGTTATTCAGTATTCCTGGGCTGTTCCGAAAAAATTGACAAGGTATTATAGCTCAAAATATTCTGTATGGCGTTTGTAGACATAGATATCTACGTCTCTGAATACATGCATGAACATTGGGAAGGTAAAAGTCATAATATATAATTGGGAAGGTATAAGTCATAATATAAAATTGGGAAGGTAAAAGTCATAATATAACATTGGGAAGGTAAAAGTCATAATATAACATTGGGAAGGTATAAGTCATAATATAAAATTGGGAAGGTATAAGTCATAATATAAAGGCACTTTAAATCCTCCGAAACCTCCAAATAGTTATTATACAAATTAAGCGAACTTCGGTAAAGCGCTGTCCAGTAGTTTCCATGTTCGTGTCCATAAAGCTATAAACCTTTGTTGTTGAAACAAGTAAAAAATATCGTTTTTCTAAGAAACGGTTGAATATGAAGATACAAGTAAAAAATGTCGCATTTCTAAGAAACGGTTGAATATGAAAATACAAGTAAAAAAAATGTCGCATTTCTAAGAAACGGTTGAATATGAAGATACAAGTAAAAAATGTCTCATTTCTAAGAAACGGTTGAATATGAAGATACTTGGAAGCATTGCTTTGTTGTAAAACACTAGAAGGTCACTATAAATCATGTGCCTTACTTGCACACTAGAAGTACAAACTCTTATTGTCACTATAAATCATGTGCCTAACCGAGCACACAAGAAGTACAAACTCTAGTTGTCACTATAAATCATGTGCCTAACCGAGCACACTAGAAGTACAAACTCTTGTTGTTACTATAAATCATGTGCCTTACCGAGCACACTAGAAGTACAAACTCTTATTGTCACTATAAATCATGTGCCTAACCGAGCACCCTAGAAGTATACAAACTCTTGTTGTCACTATAAATCATGTGCCTTACCGAGCACACTAGAAGTACAAACTCTTGTTGTCACTATAAATCATGTGCCTAACCGAGGACACGTCTGTAGTAATGCCCGTATGGTGAAAAAGATAAAAATGTCGCATTTCTCCGAAACATGAAAACATCGCTGTGTTACAAAACGGCGTAAATACAAATAAAATCTCTCGTGTAATAAATTACCTGGAATAATAATCTCTTGTTGTCACTATATATCCTTTTCTTATCGAGCACACGTCTGTAGTAATGCCCGTACGGTGTTGAAGTTACTACAAACCTACAGTGACTACCCTTATATAGATTCAATTCAAGATTCAAATTTCTTTATTTCGTAACGTAAACATACATGTTTCTTGTTACATCATAAGTGTATATACATTTTAGATATCAACGTGACATAATTTCAGCAGTATGTTTAAGCTAGTAATAATAATAGTATAACATATATAGTCAAAATGATAATAATTCGATTCAAATCCTAGTGATAATAGTTAAGTATATTGATAATTGAGCCCTGCTGCGAATCTTCACAGCACAACTCAACCAATCAATAAACTGAAGCAACATTATATTTGGAGGGTGAACCAAACATCACGCATAAACAAATATATGTCTGGAACACTATTTCAGGTAACAACCAAAATTGTAGTCATATAACAGTGTTGACATTAGCTTGTCTTAATCGGATATACCATTGTCTAAGAAACAGACGTCACGTTATTGATTTTCTCGGGTAGACATATTTTGTAGAAGGTGTCAAATAATCGTGATGATTTCTATTGTCTGTTGATTAGATTATGACCCTTGTTGAGAACAATTGAGAAAGTTGACAGAAAAGTACTTAATTGGCGAATTATGTTACTTTGATACAAACGATAAGATTGATTATCAATCCGTTTTATTGATAGCCAAGCCGGGCAAATATGCAAGATAACAAAGGAACTATACAGTACATATGTTATAACCACTTCCTGTATGACATGTGTGAATGTTTATAGCGGGCATTGCTTCGTTCCTTAATCTATTTATGTTTTTGTCCCCAAATTAATTTTGTTCCCACATTGATTGTTAATGTATTCTAAAAAGAAACCACGTGTATTCCGAAATTAATCTTTTCCCGTTCTTTGACCTTCTTTATTCTAAGATAAAACTGTTATTTTTGATTTGTAATACTTTTGTTATTTGTCTATATGAAGTTTTCAGAGACGTTTGGCTCAGATTTATTTACAAGGCAAGGTTTAAAGATGATTGTGCTTTAAATAATTTCAAAAAATATATATTCAGATCAATTTATAAAAATAATATAACGTCCGATCGCGTTATTTTGTATATATTTCATGTATATGTGTATGACATAGTGAATTCTTTGGTGACCTGACCTATGAGGGCCGGATGTAAATGATCACATATTAACAGTTTATATATGAATGTACGTTATAAATTATTTGATCATACATATGTCACAATAATGAACAATTCTCTTACTTTAGTAACTTATATCTACAACACGACCTTATAAATTACAATGGATAGACAGACATAACGTTTAATGAAAGACTTGCACAAAGTGCATTGTATAAGTACATGACAATGACAAGTTTATGTCTACGTACTTTGTTAAAGAAATTGAAATTATCTATTAATGTAATATAAAACATGTTTTTAAGCCCTTTCCCACCGCCGGCACATCGTAACGCATCTGCTGTATGCGACGGTTGCCACAATGTTTTATGTTGAACGGAATGATCAAACATGCAATTACGTGTATAGAGATGTTCAATTAGTTGGGCCTACATGTTTTCAAAGTCGTCTGCAGCAGATATATATTTGTATTTATTTGGTAAAGGAATTATTTGAAACTTACGTATTTGGTGCATTCATGACAACAATGTGAATTATTGTAACTATACGTATACTGGTGAGTAATATAATAATGAGAGTTCATTTCGGAAGAAGTCATAAAGTTTTTATTAATACTAAATGCGTATTGCTTGTGTGAACGAGTATGTTTATATTTGTTTGCGTTTAGAGCGTGAATCAGTCAATGACTACACTACTTGTGATAAAATAAGTAAAGCGAAGGAATGAAAAGTAATAATGATAACCAACGACCAATGAGTTCATAGTGATATGATTTATTTTTAAGTAATTTTGATTTTTTGTCATTACTCAATTCTGCAAGATCTTGACAAGATGTGTTTAAATCTTTTAACTTAATTAACCCTTTCCCTCCTATAAACGCATTTTGACGCATATACAGCAGGCGAATTTCGAAAACATTGTGACAAAAGTAGAAATTACTCAAAACGAGCATTGTCTCCTTTTGCCACAAAGTTTTCAACTTTTTCAGTCATTATACCTTCATTTATAGAGATTTACCGTGTTTTTGCGTGAAAGTATTTAAAGTCGTCTGCTGCAAATTGTTGTATGTGGGAAAGGGTTAACTAAGCGCTAATAGCAATCTTGAGGTTTTTGAAAACAATACAGAATCAGGTAAGTCAACGGGCCGTCGGGACTAAAATCTGCATTACTTGCCTATTGGTTATCAAAATATTCCAAATCTCTTATTATATGAAAAATTGAATCGCATATATATTAATGAATACAAGAGGACCCTTAATGGAATGACGCGGCTCGAACAGGTATTTTCTGTTATCAGAATTCGTGCTCAATTATCTGATTGATCTGAAGCAATTCATTTTAGAAATTAGCCAGTTACACGTTGAGTCTTATTTGGGAGCATTGAGTTCATATTTGAGCATAGAAAACGACTTAGAGTTTCGGCGTCAATGCGAACACTCTACCACTATTTTAAGCTTTCACTTAACATGCACAAATTATCTAGCATATTAAAAATATGATACGAATAGATCCAGACCAAGCCTCGCGTAAGAACATTCTGTATGGGAGTTTCGGTGTAATACGGGTACACATTTTGGAAGAACAAGAGCAATAGTTCATTACATGTAATTTATTCTTTATATGTATTTTATACTTCCCGACGCATTCATCACTCAAACGTTGAACTTGGAATTACATGTGTACATTTTGCACGAAACACGATTGTAATGTTATTTTAAAATTGAAATAGAATCATATACACATGTACATACAACCACGTGAGGCAATATAGCCTACATTAATGTAATGATTACGTGGAAAATAACAGAATTCGTATTTATGCTATAGGATCCCATTAGAAACTGCCATGCATGAATCTCTTGAAACCTTCTTTGACAAATTTACGAGCGGTGCGCTGGATGATCTGACCTACACTGTTCGTGAAAATGTTTGAACATGATTGTTTTCGCAGAGCACTGATCTTATAAGTACAAATATATACACGTACACATTTCTAAATCGTGCGGTTTTCATTTGATATTCATACCTGCAATAGAATATAACCACCAATTACTAGAATAACAATGTTTAAGTCAGTGTACACGTTAATATGATCTATGTTTGCACATGCATTCGTATATAGTCTCTGACGGCGCTTGACCCGGATTAACCAGTCGTTTTCCATCTGTTTGAAGTTCAGCTACATTCACGTCAAACGTTTTCGTTTCACCTAAAGGCATTTCATGTACCCGTTTTTTTAAATTTCTCCATGTCCTTTAATTCCGAGAGTTTCACCTAGATAGTATGCTCGTCATCAATAGCTTCCGATTCTGTGTAATGTTTTCGTTTTGATTGGTATGATACAACCTGCTCTTATTGAAAAGATATATTATAGGCTTTGTCCGGTTTATATCTAAATTAGCACTGTCACTGAGTTTGCGGACGAAGTGGAAAGAACATTAACAGTGGACAGAACAGAATAACAGAGGCCTTGCTCACTCTGATAACATACCACATAAGTGTTTGCCAAATCTCAAAATAGTCGGCACCATCGTCATCGGTGATGGGAAGGTTACAAACGTTATCTGTTTCGTCTAGTTCGTCAGATTCGTTTTTCATTACCAATTCTGTAATTATTTTTTCAATGTCATCATATGACAAATTATCTATACCATTTTCTGGATACTCCTCCGTATTAATGTTTGAGAATTTCTTTGAGAATTTCTCCACTTTCATTTCCAAACTTCGGAAAGACATCATGCCGTTATTGGACTTTCGTAGAGGTAATCTAGTTCCGAACCGCTCTGTGGATTGCACCCAATAGAAAGATTTGAACATGTCAGTTGTTGCTTTGCCACTGACGTTCTCCGGTAACCTTTCTTCTTCACATAACTTCAGTTTGAATCGTAGCATCGTCATCCCGTTTTCCAGCGCTTTCTGTATCTCCTCTGAAATACTTCTTTTCTCTGGGAGTAGAGAGCAATGTTTAAGAACAGCTTCTGACGTGTAAGGTGCATTGTTTGTAACATGCTCTTTGTCATTCTCAATTGTAGTCGCCCTATCTCCTATATCACTGCGGTAGCTGGTAACGTATTTTGTGTCTTGCGTACTGGTTTGTTGTACGGAGAAGCAAGCCTTTGATACCAGCAGAAGTACAATGTAAATTATTCTGTGATCCATGTTCTGCGTGTTTTATTGAAACGAAATCTAAAATAGAAATAAAAGTTACATTAAAGGAGACTCATAAACAAAATAATAATATAGATGTAGTCATATCCAACTATGAGAATCGGCGACTATCAAAAATCGATAACTTAAATTACATGGGATTATAGAGCAACTTTTTAGTTTTTACTCAATAACAATTTTATTTTGCAAAAATTTAAAAAGGCACTTATCAAGTTTTCAAGACAAATATCTCCTCTATATAAATATATTTTTTTATTTGTTTTATATTAATAATATTTTGGTCCTTTTTAACTTTGAATACAGTCACCCTAATTTCCCTCTTTATTGCATATAAACCGTTAAGAAAACGGTATTTTCCCGCTAATTTTTAGACGTTCTTCAGTGAATATCTTTTTTTAGAAATAAAAAATTAACAGGGCACTTACGGCTTAATGTAGTAAATTCATTTACCTTTTATTTGACATATATTTTTTTAAAATAAAGTAATACAATTTTGGTCCTTTTTAACATTTTCTACAAGTACTACTAACGTTTTAGGGTAACATTTACGTTTCCGTGATTACTAGCGAAAGCTTCCGATGATTACCGACCATTGCCGGACGATTTATGATGGGGCATATCTCTATTTATTACCCCCGCTGTGCAGACTGTGTATATTGCGTTATCTTATATATATATCAGCATGTAATGCCTTTTACCTAAATTCGATGCAATAAAATGTAAATATGGACACAAGCGGACGGATATTAGCCCCAGTTAGTTAATTTAGGAAAAAAATGCGATTGTATTGTCAGAACGGTTAAATGTCCACATTTGTTAATATTATCCTATCTAAAATAAAATGGATGATTGTTATAACTATTTAATTGTTAAATAAAAACATAAGGTGATCGATATCCATGCATATTGTATGACTTGCCAAAATTTATGAATGAAATTTTAAAACGTTTAATAATTTGTCATAACTCATTGTAAATGTAAGAATTCTATCAAAGTTAGTTTGTCAAACTGTTCAATTTGATATGTTTAAAATTGCATTTAACAATTTGCCATAACTCATTGTAAGTTTAAGAATTCTATCAAAGTTTGTTTGTCAAACTGTTCAATTTGATATGTTTCAAATTGGTTAAATTCGTATAACTAATTTCATCAAAGGGACGTTGATTGGCGCTAATCAACGTCATGATATACATTAATCCGGATGATGTATTAAAGGTGATAATTACCAAAACAACTGTGAATACAAGTATACCATCAGGTGCAAACTACTACGGCTCGTTGCGATTGAATGACATTTGGGATATGTATTTGCATGTATGCCTTCTATATGCGACTTTCTGTGGCTTTTGCAAGCAATCTAAAACAAGTCCATACGTCTCGTAATGAGTATTCTCACATGGAATTTGCATTGCTTGCCACTCGCTGGATGATCTGACCTACACTGTTCGTGAAAATGTTTGAACATGATTGTTTTCGCAGAGCACTGATCTTATAAGTACAAATATATACACGTACACATTTCTAAATCGTGCGGTTTTCATTTGATATTCATACCTGCAATAGAATATAACCACCAATTACTAGAATAACAATGTTTAAGTCAGTGTACACGTTAATATGATCTATGTTTGCACATGCATTCGTATATAGTCTCTGACGGCGCTTGACCCGGATTAACCAGTCGTTTTCCATCTGTTTGAAGTTCAGCTACATTCACGTCAAACGTTTTCGTTTCACCTAAAGGCATTTCATGTACCCGTTTTTTTAAATTTCTCCATGTCCTTTAATTCCGAGAGTTTCACCTAGATAGTATGCTCGTCATCAATAGCTTCCGATTCTGTGTAATGTTTTCGTTTTGATTGGTATGATACAACCTGCTCTTATTGAAAAGATATATTATAGGCTTTGTCCGGTTTATATCTAAATTAGCACTGTCACTGAGTTTGCGGACGAAGTGGAAAGAACATTAACAGTGGACAGAACAGAATAACAGAGGCCTTGCTCACTCTGATAACATACCACATAAGTGTTTGCCAAATCTCAAAATAGTCGGCACCATCGTCATCGGTGATGGGAAGGTTACAAACGTTATCTGTTTCGTCTAGTTCGTCAGATTCGTTTTTCATTACCAATTCTGTAATTATTTTTTCAATGTCATCATATGACAAATTATCTATACCATTTTCTGGATACTCCTCCGTATTAATGTTTGAGAATTTCTTTGAGAATTTCTCCACTTTCATTTCCAAACTTCGGAAAGACATCATGCCGTTATTGGACTTTCGTAGAGGTAATCTAGTTCCGAACCGCTCTGTGGATTGCACCCAATAGAAAGATTTGAACATGTCAGTTGTTGCTTTGCCACTGACGTTCTCCGGTAACCTTTCTTCTTCACATAACTTCAGTTTGAATCGTAGCATCGTCATCCCGTTTTCCAGCGCTTTCTGTATCTCCTCTGAAATACTTCTTTTCTCTGGGAGTAGAGAGCAATGTTTAAGAACAGCTTCTGACGTGTAAGGTGCATTGTTTGTAACATGCTCTTTGTCATTCTCAATTGTAGTCGCCCTATCTCCTATATCACTGCGGTAGCTGGTAACGTATTTTGTGTCTTGCGTACTGGTTTGTTGTACGGAGAAGCAAGCCTTTGATACCAGCAGAAGTACAATGTAAATTATTCTGTGATCCATGTTCTGCGTGTTTTATTGAAACGAAATCTAAAATAGAAATAAAAGTTACATTAAAGGAGACTCATAAACAAAATAATAATATAGATGTAGTCATATCCAACTATGAGAATCGGCGACTATCAAAAATCGATAACTTAAATTACATGGGATTATAGAGCAACTTTTTAGTTTTTACTCAATAACAATTTTATTTTGCAAAAATTTAAAAAGGCACTTATCAAGTTTTCAAGACAAATATCTCCTCTATATAAATATATTTTTTTATTTGTTTTATATTAATAATATTTTGGTCCTTTTTAACTTTGAATACAGTCACCCTAATTTCCCTCTTTATTGCATATAAACCGTTAAGAAAACGGTATTTTCCCGCTAATTTTTAGACGTTCTTCAGTGAATATCTTTTTTTAGAAATAAAAAATTAACAGGGCACTTACGGCTTAATGTAGTAAATTCATTTACCTTTTATTTGACATATATTTTTTTAAAATAAAGTAATAAAATTTTGGTCCTTTTTAACATTTTCTACAAGTACTACTAACGTTTTAGGGTAACATTTACGTTTCCGTGATTACTAGCGAAAGCTTCCGATGATTACCGACCATTGCCGGACGATTTATGATGGGGCATATCTCTATTTATTACCCCCGCTGTGCAGACTGTGTATATTGCGTTATCTTATATATATATCAGCATGTAATGCCTTTTACCTAAATTCGATGCAATAAAATGTAAATATGGACACAAGCGGACGGATATTAGCCCCAGTTAGTTAATTTAGGAAAAAAATGCGATTGTATTGTCAGAACGGTTAAATGTCCACATTTGTTAATATTATCCTATCTAAAATAAAATGGATGATTGTTATAACTATTTAATTGTTAAATAAAAACATAAGGTGATCGATATCCATGCATATTGTATGACTTGCCAAAATTTATGAATGAAATTTTAAAACGTTTAATAATTTGTCATAACTCATTGTAAATGTAAGAATTCTATCAAAGTTAGTTTGTCAAACTGTTCAATTTGATATGTTTAAAATTGCATTTAACAATTTGTCATAACTCATTGTAAGTTTAAGAATTCTATCAAAGTTTGTTTGTCAAACTGTTCAATTTGATATGTTTCAAATTGGTTAAATTCGTATAACTAATTTCATCAAAGGGACGTTGATTGGCGCTAATCAACGTCATGATATACATTAATCCGGATGATGTATTAAAGGTGATAATTACCAAAACAACTGTGAATACAAGTATACCATCAGGTGCAAACTACTACGGCTCGTTGCGATTGAATGACATTTGGGATATGTATTTGCATGTATGCCTTCTATATGCGACTTTCTGTGGCTTTTGCAAGCAATCTAAAACAAGTCCATACGTCTCGTAATGAGTATTCTCACATGGAATTTGCATTGCTTGCCACTCAGATAATAGAACGGGAAATGATCAATGGTACTATATAGTATGATAGTATGATAAGATCTCAGATCTTAGAATCAAAAAAATGTTCCGATTTGAAAACATAATGGCAAAATAGTTTATAACGATGAATATATCCTTTTGCTAAAAGACTAAACTATTTCAAAGTCGTCTTTTACAAATAGAATTCGGACTTTATAATACACAACAATACAACTCAATGTTATTAGGCATTCGGCAAATACACATGCCATTGGCCATAAACAATAGTTACATACATTAGACAAATATATATATTAATTATATTGCTGAAAGGGTAATACATTTTTAATGTAATTAGACTATATTTTCTAACCTTAAATCTCTCATTTCCAAAGCTTCTTTAACACATTTTGCCGTATTGACTTGCGTCTTTCTTCTTTTTTATGCCAGTATATTGATAAATTGGGTAACAGTTGGCCAAGTTATAGAAAGGAATCTTTTTCTTAAATCATTGAATTTCGGACAAATGCATAGGCAGTGATATTCTGTTTCAATCTGCATTGAATTACAAAGTTTATAAATTCTGTTCGCTATATCAATATTTTCGAATCGTTTAGTTTCAATTGCCAGTTTATATGATTTTCTATCATGGTCTAGGATAATTAACGTGTGTCAAATGAGCTAATCAAAATATGTCAACAATTATGGATTAAACCATTTAAATCTATAATACTGAAAACATTAAGTGTATCATCCAAACATGACAACATAATAAATTCAATTACATAACCAGTTTTTGCTTTTACAATAATACTTCAAAATGTGAATTTTGCACAATTACTTTAAATACAATTGACATACGGCTGACAAATGCATCTATATATTACTATCAAACACCTAGGGGGTATTATCCATTATGAATAATAATACAAAAAAACGGGCTCCATGTCTGTAACAATGTACATGTATTATTAAATTGAAAACGATGAAAAAAAAATGGCTCGATTATTTATTGGTAAATTGATTAAAAAATATCGATATCATAATACCCTATAATCCCATGTTGAAGTACCCTGTGTATATCTCTACTGCCCTCCGGCTGCAGTATCGGTGTATACATACCGAATGTTACACAAATGTCCGGTAATTTCCGCCAATTAGCAAAATGATAACAAGAGCAGATAACAATCAAATTAGTCAACAATTAGTACGGCTTAAACAGTGGTACATTGTCTCCCCTGTTTTTTTTCATAACGAGCATTGTGCCATATGCTTACTTACATTTCCAACATGCAATCAAATGTTCATCAAAAGAATTTGAAAACATTCTGACAAAGGACACATTTCTCACAATGAAATATTACGATATTAAGCCGTGAAGTTTACAAAGACGTTTGGAAAAACCAACAGTGATGCGTTTATGATCAGCATTGATCCCAATCAGCTAGCAGATCCGCGCAGTCTGATGTTGCTTTACAATGTTCATCATTAGTCATGTGCAATAAACGTCTGTAAAGCAGTATTTATAAGGATATATTGTATGAATGCGCCGCACAGGTGTTAGAGGGTTTCCTGGAGATCCGCTCAATTTAAAAATAAATAAGTTATACATGTGATTTTTGTTTATGCAATGCAAAGACCTAATAACACATGTGTGTTATTAGGTCTTTGTGCAATCGTATCAATCATTGATGCATTTTCGGTTTTCACTCAACATGACGCGTTATAACGAGTAAGTATGAAATATGAATATGCATTGTGTCAGGATAAATGGACCAGTAGTACTGGTAAATTACCGTCAAGGAAACCCGTGATTAAATTAACACAAACTGATCATGTATTGAACAGTCACCCGACTGAGTCTTTACGGCATGCGTAAGCAACAAAACACACTAAATATGTCTTTGGTATTATACAATTATGTATTTATGGTATTGTATGATAGATGGGGTGTTTAAGCAGTATGTATATTTAATACATGTGATTCGCCAAATCCTTGAGTCGACCCTTTTCCTGATATAAACACATATACAGCAAAACTATAGCTTTCTCTATCCCACACAGTGTATGCGTTAAGTTTTTAATTTATCATAGTTTTTGTTTCTCCATAATTATTATCACACTTACAAAAAAACATTAACATGTTACTAATACAAAATTAAAGTAACATTATTTGCTACTTATGTCAATTTCATGCCTTTTTCGCATGTAATAAACGGCATAATAATTATGTGCTGACATACTAACATGTACAATGTACCTGCAAACAATATAATATCTGTTAGTCAGTATTCCCGGGCTGTTCCGAAAAATTTTACAAGGTATTATAGCTCAAAATATTCTGTATGGCGTTTGTAGACATAGATATCTACGTTCCTGAATACATGCATGAACATTGGGAAGGTAAAAGTCATAATATATAATTGGGAAGGTATAAGTCATAATATAAAATTGGGAAGGTAAAAGTCATAGTATAAAATTGGGAAGGTATAAGTCATAGTATAAAATTGGGAACGTTTTAGTCATAATATAGAATTGGGAAGGTATAAGTCATAATATAAAATTGGGAAGGTATAAGTCATAATATAAAATTGGGAAGGTATAAGTCATAATATAAAATTGGGAAGGTAAAAGTCATAATATAACATTGGGAAGGTATAAGTCATAGTATAAAATTGGGAAGGTAAAAGTTATAATATAAAATTGGAAAGGTAAAAGTCATAATATAACATTGGGAAGGTATAAATCATAATATAAAATTGGGAAGGTAAAAGTCATAATATAACATTGGGAAGGTATAAGTCATAATATAACATTGGGAAGGTATAAGTCATAATATAAAATTGGGAAGGTATAAGTCATAATATAAAATTGGGAAGGTATAAGTCATAATATAAAGGCACTTTAAATCCTCCGAAACCTCCAAAAAGTTATTATACAAATTAAGCGAACTTCGGTAAAGCGCTGTCCAGTAGTTTCCATGTTCGTGTCCATAAAGCTATAAACGTTTGTTGTTGAAACAAGTAAAAAATGTCGTTTTTCTAAGAAACGGTTGAATATGTAGATACAAGTAAAAAATGTCGCATTTCTAAGAAACGGTTGAATATGAAAATACAAGTAAAAAAAATGTCGCATTTCTAAGAAACGGTTGAATATGAAGATATAAGTAAAAAATGTCTCATTTCTAAGAAACGGTTGAATATGAAGATACTTGGAAACATTGCTTTGTTGTAAAACACTAGAAGGTCACTATAAATCATGTGCCTTACTTGCACACTAGAAGTACAAACTCCTATTGTCACTATAAATCATGTGCCTAACCGAGCACACAAGAAGTACAAACTCTTGTTGTCACTATAAATCATGTGCCTAACCGAGCACACTAGAAGTACAAACTCTTGTTGTTACTATAAATCATGTGCCTTACCGAGCACACTAGAAGTACAAACTCTTGTTGTCACTATAAATCATGTGCCTAACCGAGCACCCTAGAAGTATACAAACTCTTGTTGTCACTATAAATCATGTGCCTTACCGAGCACACTAGAAGTACAAACTCTTGTTGTCACTATAAATCATGTGCCTAACCGAGCACACGTCTGTAGTAATGCCCGTATGGTGAAAAAGATAAAAATGTCGCATTTCTCCGAAACATGAAAACATCGCTGTGTTACAAAACGGCGTAAATACAAATAAAATCTCTCGTGTAATAAATTACCTGGAATAATAATCTCTTGTTGTCACTATATATCCTTTTCTTATCGAGCACACGTCTGTATTAATGCCCGTACGGTGTTGAAGTTACTACAAACTTCTTCTTATGTGGTTGTTTACCCTCGCCTATCGGCATAAAGCCATTTGGCGAGCATTTTATTACTACAAACCTACAATGACTACCCTTATATACCATTGTCTAAGAAACAGACGTCACGTTATTGATTTTCTCGGGTAGACATATTTTGTAGAAGGTGTCAAATAATCGTGATGATTTCTATTGTCTGTTGATTAGATTATGACCCTTGTTGAGAACAATTGAGAAAGTTGACAGGAAAGTACTTAATTGGCGAATTATGTTACTTTGATACAAACGATAAGATTGATTATCAATCCATTTTATTGATAGCCAAGCCGGGCAAATATGCAAGATAACAAAGGAACTATACAGTACATATGTTATAACCACTTCCTGTATGACATGTGTGAATGTTTATAGCGGGCATTGCTTCGTTCCTTAATCTATTTATGTTTTTGTCCCCAAATGAATTTTGTTCCCACATTGATTGTTAATGTATTCTAAAAAGAAACCACGTGTATTCCGAAATTAATCTTTTCCCGTTCTCTGACCTTCTTTATTCTAAGATAAAACTGTTATTTTTGATTTGTAATACTTTTGTTAATTGTCTATATGAAGTTTTCAGAGACGTTTGGCTCAGATTTATTTACAAGGCAAGGTTTAAAGATGATTGTGCTTTAAATAATTTCAAAAAATATATATTCAGATCAATTTATAAAAATAATATAACGTCCGATCGCGTTATTTTGTATATATTTCATGTATATGTGTATGACATAGTGAATTCTTTGGTGACCTGACCTATGAGGGCCGGATGTAAATGATCACATATTAACTGTTTATATATGAATGTACGTTATAAATTATTTGATCATACATATGTCACAATAATGAACAATTCTCTTACTTTAGTAACTTATATCTACAACACGACCTTATAAATTACAATGGATAGACAGACAGCACGTTTAATCAAAGACTTGCACAAAGTGCATTGTATAAGTACATGACAATGACAAGTTTATGTCTACGAACTTTGTTAAAGAAATTGAAATTATCTATTAATGTTATATAAAAGCCCTTTCCCACCGCCGGCACAACGTAACGCATCCGCTGTATGCGACGGTTGCCACAATGTGTTATGTTGAACGGAATGATCAAACATGCAATTACGTGTATAGAGATGTTCAATTAGTTGGGCCTACATGTTTTCAAAGTCGTCTGCAGCAGATATATATTTTTATTTATTTGGAAGAGGAATTATTTGAAACTTACGTATTTAGTGCATTCATGACAACAATGTGAATTATTGTAACTGTACGTATACTGGTGAGTAATATAATAATGAGAGTTCATTTCGGAAGAAGTAATAAAGTTTTAATTTAACTAAATGTGTATTACTAGTGTGAACTAGTAGGTTTTTATTTGTTCGCATGAATGAGTCAATGACTACACTACTTGGAACGAAATAGGTATAATCGAAAGAATAAATAGGACAAATTATAATCAACGACCAATGAATTTATAGTGATATAAATATTTTTTTAGTAATGTTGAGTTTTTTTCATTACTCAATTTTGCATCGTAACTTGACAAGATGTTTTTAAATCTTTTAACTTAATTAATCCTTTCCCACCTTTAGACGCATATACAGCAGACGAATTTTGAAAGCATTGTGACAAAAGGAGAAATTACTCAAAACGAGCAATTTCTCCTTTTGCCACAAAGTTTTCAACTTTTTCAGTTATTATACTTTCATTTATAGAGATTTACCGTGTTTTTGCGTGGAAAATTTCAAAGTCGTCTTCTGCAAATTGTTGTATGTGGGAAAGGGTTAACTAAGCGCTAATATTAATATTGAGGTTTTTGAAAACAATACAGAGTCAGGTAATTCAGCGCGTAACGGGCCGTCGCGACTAAAATCAACATTACTTGCCTATGGGTTATCATAATATTCTAAATCTCTTATTACATGAAAAATTGAATCGCATATAAATTAATGAATACAAGAGGACCCTTAATGGAATGACGCGGCTCGAATTTAAATTCCTCAACCATGTTGACTTTAGATTAGTGTATATGTATGCAAGTAAATGCAAATGAAGGACACGTGATACCTTTCACCTTTGATTATCTATTTAACTAATTAACACCGGTAATTTGTCTTTACCACTCGACTCGCATTAAACACGTAAGTAAGTAAGTAGATAAATATTGTATTATAGTGACGCGCATTAAACACGTAAGTAAGTTAGTAGGTAAATATTTTATTATAGTGACTCGCATTAAACACGTAAGTAAGTTAGTTGGTAAATATTTTATTATAGTGACGCGCATTAAACACGTAAGTAAGTTAGTAGGTAAATATGTTATTATAGTGACTCGCATTAAACACGTAAGTAAGTTAGTAGGTAAATATTTTATTATAGTGACGCGCATTAAACACGTAAGTAAGTTAGTAGGTAAATATGTTATGATAGTGACGCGCATTAAACACGTAAGTAAGTTAGTAGGTAAATATTTTATTATAGTGACGCGCATTAAACACGTAAGTAAGTTAGTAGGTAAATATTTCATTATAGTGACTCGCATTAAACACGTAAGTAAGTTAGTAGGTAAATATTTTATTATAGTGACTCGCATTAAACACGTAAGTAAGTTAGTAGGTAAATATTTTATTATAGTGACGCACATTAAACACGTAAGTAAGTTAGTAGGTAAATATGTTATTATAGTGACGCGCATTAAACACGTAAGTAAGTTAGTAGGTAAATATTTTATTATAGTGACGCGCATTAAACACGTAAGTAAGTTAGTAGGTAAATATTTTATTATAGTGACTCGCATTAAACACGTAAGTAAGTTAGTAGGTAAATATTTTATTATAGTGACGCGCATTAAACACGTAAGTAAGTTAGTAATAAGTAAATATTTTATCATAGTGATACGTGTATAAAAAAAAAACATACATATAACAAAATAGAAAAATGAAAAGACACTCGGCCCGATAGGCCTATATGTCACTATTAAGAAAAACAATGATATTTACACAGTACTTACATTTCACTGTTCCGCGTATACAATTATTACTCAACAATATTGACCTATCGATCTTGACCTTTGGGAACAAAGTCTAATGTTACAGTGTTAGTGTACTTTCTTCAAATTTTACGTATTATTTACATAAGACTGTTCAGACTTTCTAACAACGAGTGTAGGTTCTGATAAGATAGAGCAAATGTACATGTACAGCCTGATCCGAATCGACACAGTTCAGAAATGACAACTCGTGCTTTTTGCCAGGGATAGGCTGGCTTAATGAAGTTCCGTTGGTTCCGCGCGTAATTGAATGTCGATCGGAACACAAATTAAATCAAAACTCAAGATAGCGAAACACACCATGACACCACGTGGTATTTTATCTGGTAGAAGCGTTAGTCCGCGCTTCAATGTCTCATAGTCTCCCAGGGATCCGCCGTGCCCGACTGGTTGGCGTCGAGGATTTGGAACCGGTGTCACGGGATTCGAGGCGAGGCGCAGGGGTCATGGAGGAGTGCACTAAGGCAATTCACATCTCCTAGTCTAGTACTGGTTTTGCTTACCTAGGGATCAAAGATAATTTGACTGTCGCCGTGATATAAGTGAAGTAATATTGAAAATGGCGTAAAATCCCAATAAAACAAGCCTCATAGTGAGACATGAATCCCACCTTGAGAATATATTCATAAAAAAGCATTGTTCAGGAGAAGACTTGAATCCTACCCTGAGAATATATTCATAAAAAAGCATTGTTCAGGAGAAGACTTGAATCCTACCCTGAGAATATATTTAAAAAAAAGCATTGTTCAGGAGAAGATTTGAATCCCACCTTGAGAATATTTTCATAAAAAAGCATTATTCAGGAAGAGACTTGAATCCTACCCTGAGAATATATACATGAAAACGCATTGTTCGGGAGGGTTGTTAAATGTAAGAATGTTATATTTAGAGAAATATATATATAAGCCCGTCCATGGGCTAAAGGTACAAGTTGTCTTTGGGGGAACAGTACAAACCAAGATATCCGCTATTTCTGTTATCATTTACACAAGCTTGTTAGTAGCTTCTTTCAACTTCAACAGACGTACATGCTGATCCGACCCTACACTGTTCAGAAATGCCAATGTGTTCCTTTTCCCATCATGAAACGAGGTCATTGGGATCTTGAGTATGGCGCATCATAAAGGTCATAAACCTTTAATTCTTTCCCTCATATAGACGCGGACGCCTCTGCAGCAGACGGCTTTTTGAAAACTTAGTGCAAAAAGAAGAAATTGCTCAAAACGAGCAATTTCTCCTTTTGCCACAATGTTTTCCACTTTTAGTCATATGTTATCCATTTAATTATAGAGATTTTCTATTATTTTGACAAAATATGTTCAAAGTCGTCTGCTGCAGAATTGTCGTATGAGGGTTACTGTTAACACATACAAATAAACATCCGGACAAAATCTGAAAGCTCTCTATAAATGAAATGAAATGAAAATATAATAAATGAATCCAGTTGAAAACATTGTGAAAAAAAGGGAAAATTGCTATGACTAATTTTGTCACAATGTTTTAAAAGGTCGTCTGCTGCAAATGCGTCAGAAAGCGTCCGTAAGTGGGAACAGGATAACTAAATTGAAATCTCCAAAGATCACGTGACGCGGTTCTGTAGAGAGGCTCTAATTTAAATCAATTACAAATTAATTGAGTTTACAAACGGATTGCTTTCGTCCTACGCCCATCATCATTACAGAGGGTTGTTAGCTACAATGGATTACACATCTATTTTCTTCTGGATTTTATTATGTCATTTGCAGAACATTACAGGTATTTCTACTATCTTAACCCTTTCCCTGTTACAAACGAATTAAGACGGATCTACTGCAGTAGACGACATTTGAAAACCTTGTGGGAAAAGGTGAATACTACTAATTCTAAAGCCGATTTGCTAAGCCTTCGGCTGGAATTTGATAAGATTCCAACGTTAAGTTTATTTTGATCTTGCAGCAAGATGAACTATGGAAATGTTTTATAGAGACGCGTTTAACGTAACTGCAACATAATATCGATGGCTTGGCGTGAAACGGTTGTAACTAAAATTGATATTTTTTTACCAAGGTTAATCACCTCGCCATAAGGTCTTTATAAGTGTTAAATCATTTTATTTTAGGAAACAATGGAAATGTAGGTGCCATTGCTCGTTCTGAGCAATGGCACCTAATGTTGTATTGTTTACAAAGGGGTCAAAATTGCCCCTAAACCAGGGATCTCAAAATAGATTTTTAGTTACAACCGTTTCATGCCAAGCCCTCGATATCGATATGAAATAATGCTGGGTAAAGTAACTGGTTCCACAAAGTATTGTATCCTATATTCGCCAATATTGTCAAGTCTATTAAATATTAGTAATTCCAAATTTCCAGGAGATTATTAGACTTTTTATCTAAATACTTTCTAGGCAAATTATTGCAAGAAAAAACCTATTAAATTAACAATTTTCTGGATACAGAAGACGCTTTATGTTTTGGAAAAACCATAGTGAAAAAGTGACATTGCTTAAATTACGCTTATTTAGATATTAAAATTTCCCCATAAATGAAAAGACGAAAAGGAGCACAACATTTATTAATAGAAAGGGCGGTGTCCTCTAAAAACCAAGCTATTTGAGATCAGTGTGGAACCTGAGCATCCGCGCATCTTTGATCAGGTTCTACCCTGTTCTCCAAATAGGCATTGCAGCTTTAAATCAACTTCTGAAAAACAATGCTCATTTGAACCCTTAGTAAGCATAGATGCACAATCAGATGTTGTTTCATAGAAAGGATGCTAGATTAATGCTTGAATGTTAATTTATTTTTGATACTTTTTGGATGTTTAAAATATAATATTAATATTATATTAAAAACTTGTGATAAATGTTACTTGTCTCAAAAGACGTATTAATATCGACCGCTAAACTACCGTTATTAAAATTGATTGATTGATTGATTGGGGTTTAACGCCGTTTTTAACAATTTCTCAGTTATATCACGGCGGCCAGTTCACCTACTCGTGCATTTCCTGGTTTTCTCACACCAGTAATCCACACAACAATCTTCCCAAGCAACTGGCTGCTTTTCCACATAGACTTAGCCCATTGGTGGAAGACGAATGACGCATGTCTACCGTAATTAAAAGATATATAACTCGTCATTAAAGAACACTTTTATTTCCACAGTTATCTCCCTTGTTCCCATGTTCGTATGAAAATGAAGAATAGACACATATATAGCATAAAAAAACATTTAAACCTAGAAAGCGTTTACTACTCACCGCTCCCAGGTAGTTCGGTCGGGACCAGCTGGCTATCCAGGAGTTGTGAGTTCGAAACCCAGCTTGGCCAACATAGTACTGGTGTGAGAAAGTGAGTAACACTGGTTAGGTGAACTGACCGCCGTGATATGAATGAAAAAAAGTTGTAAAACAGCGTTAAACCCCAATCAGTCAATCAATAGACAATAAACTGTACCAAGCGAAACGAAGTTCGAAAAATACTGGAATTACTGGGAAAAATATGTTCTTGTCAGGGTCTTTGGAATGCAAGGCACATATGAATATCTCGTGCAGTAGTCAACGTTGAAGGCATATAGACTAAGCTTTAGAAAATCTCTACAAACTTGTCTAAGGCAGCCAACCAGGGAAGAGTCAAAATGTGGCTTCTAAACACAGGTTGCTGCTTAATACAAGTACAATAAAGAAGAAATGTAAATTTGCTTAATCTGCATGCGGCTGCTTAACCCTTTCCCTCATACGACAATTCTGCAGCAGACGTATTTGGTCAAAACATAGAAAATCTCCATAATTGAATGGATATCCTATGACAAAAAGTGGAAAACATTGTGGCAAAAGGAGAAATTGCACGTTTTGTGCAATTTCTTCTTTTGTCACTATGTTTTCAAAAAGCCGTCTGCTGCAGAGGCGTCAGAAAGCGTCTATATGAGGGAAAGGGTTAATACAAGTTGGCTGCTTAACACAGGTGACGGCTTAGACAAGTTTAACTGTATAAGTTTAGATAGTTAATCGTACATTTCAGCTGCATTAAATTGTTACATGTGCCCGCCGACCGGAGCTGATACGGTTGACGATGCGAATATAGAATGCTTGGCGCTGGGCTGGGAAATCTCGTGCTCTCCACTAGAGGTAGGTTTGTTTCGCATCATATTTGTTTAAATCCTTATCCCACATGCAAACAATTCTGCAGCAGACGACTTTGAAAATAATGTAGTCAAAACTGTGAAAAATCTCTTTTA
The DNA here is from genome assembly GCA_031761405.1 of Serripes groenlandicus. NCBI lineage: Eukaryota > Metazoa > Mollusca > Bivalvia > Cardiida > Cardiidae > Serripes > Serripes groenlandicus. The sequence goes on from JASEVX010000241.1 coordinate 247,419, forward strand.
ATGAATAGAGATAAAAAACATTGTGTCAAAAGGAGAAATTGCTCATTATGAACAATTTATCCTTTTGTCGCAATGTTTACAATAGTCGTCTGCTGCAGAGGCGTAGGCGTGCGTCTGCATGTGGGAAAGGGGGTTATACCTATCCCAAATGAAGACACATTTGGCCAAAATGCAAAAGATTTACATTCTAAAACATTGTGGTTAAAGGAGAAATTGAGGATTATGAGAAATGTCTCACTTTTAAAGAAATTCGTCAATTCTGTTCAACTCTTTCCCTCATATAGACGCTTTCTGACGCCTCTGCAGCAGACGGCTTTTTGAAAACATATTGACAAAAGAAGAAATTGCTCAAAACGAGCAATTTCTCCTTTTGCCACAATGTTTTCCACTTTTAGTCATAGGTTATCCATTCAATTATAGAGATTTTATATTTTTTGACAAAATAAGTTTAAAGGCGTCTGCTGCAGAATTGTCGTATGAGGGAAAGGGTTAATATGCAAACGTAATATATTTACACTTGGGCCGCACCAGAAGAAAAGGCCATTGCCTATTTCAAACAGTGAAGACCCACGCTAGTGTGGTTATGGCTTCCCTTCTCGGGACTCGGGGTCGAGGGGATGACATTGTGACATCCCGTCATAGTATTTATTCACTTTGTTAAAATGTTAAATGTTGTGAACTTTGTACTTATAGTGATGAGTAGGCGTTATAGACTTATTGTTTGTCAAAAATGTTATTCCCGCTGGTTGATAAAAGTGTGAGAAAACGAGAAAATATATCAAATTTTGGAAAATTTACTAAAAGCACCATGCAAAATGAGAGAATTTGCCTGCCACAATATTGTGCAATTCGGCTCTTTATAAGTAAAACCACGATAATACCATGTAAGTTGAATACTTAAGCCTTTGATTGTTGATAGTTTTAATTGACTAGTGCAGCTCCGCATTTGGAGGCGTTCAAGATAAAAAGTTGAGTTGGACTCCCAACATGATAGAGCATGGTCAGATGGCGTGGATGCATCGACTGTCTCTGCCTTATCCTGGTTTCAAAAGCTTCACCTAACCGATTCAAATATATTTCACTGGATAAACCATATTGTTATTACTTTACATTGATAATAATTTCCACATGATTGGTTGTTCCTGCAGAACATCTATTTTGTTTTATCCATTTCTATATTGCGTGTTTAGGACCGATGTTTCAGTAAGACGTATTTAGACAATCGACATGTTGAAAAAGGCTGTACTCAAAGTGAAAACTGTGTGGGAACTACGTCATGCTGTCAGGGCCAGTACTGTAACGGAGGTGAGTCTATAATCCATTTCGAACGAAACCGTACCTTCAGAGGTTGTGACATCACAATGATCAATATAGTTATACCTTCCACAAATTGAATAAGCCTTAATATACTACGTCATGCTGTCAATGAGCAATATAGTTATACATTTCACAGATCGAATAAGCCTTAATATACTACATCATGCTGTCAGGGCCAGTATTGTAACGGAGGTTAGTCTCTGATCTATTTCGAACACGTCACACGAAACCGTACCTTCAGAGGTTGTGACATCACTTGTCATTACGATCAGTATTGGCGTTGATCGTTGGGTTGTGTTATGCAATAACCGTCCTTAAGTGGTCTTCGGGACATTTCAACTAGAAAGCGTCAAGGGTCGATCCAGACCTGACTGTGCAGAGATGCAGGCTTTTCTGGATTTTCGCTGTCGTCAGGTTCTGACGGTCGGCGTTCCTTTGAAGCGTCTCGCATTCGAAAGGTGTTTTTTGAGAATATGCATGTGGCAAAAAAGTAGATCAGCTCGCGTCCCTACGCAGACGGATACGAGTCTAATGTTTTCGCAATTTAGAATTAAAAGATTGTAGATGTTTCAGTATAAATGTTACAGTTAGGGGATACTGAAAGTGTTCAGTTTGATCTTAATTCTCATACTTCTTTTATAACCAATAGCTTACATTATTGTAGATCCTCTGACGTCACAAACCGGATATGGACAGCCCTGTAATGACTTATCAAACTGTATTCAAAGGTCGGAGGTCATGGTATGTGCCCGAGAGGTGTCAGGGGATGTCACGAAGCGATGCCTATGTACTGCCGATAGCTATAGGAGAGGGTCTACTTGTAAACGAAGTAAGGCATGGTTGTACGAGCTCAGTGTATGGGCCGTGCTCTAAATAACTAATCTCAGCGTATAAGTGACAAGTGAAACATCCGACATCTACGGTTGTTAATTGCACACATGTATATATATATAGATGTTCGTGCATCCTTGCTGTCTATTCTGTTGCCCAATAATTTTCATGAATATTCATAAATATTTCTGTGGCTAATTGGCGAGCATTGCAGAGGATGCGCAATATGATCCACGTTTATAATTGTCGCTAATGCGTTAAGGTTGGTTTCCCTGAGTTGCTGCTAAAATGAGCTTCGTAGCTCAGACATGTTGTGTCCTGTGAATAAGAATGTAGCTGGAGAATGTGGACTGGAGCTACACTAGCATAAGTGTTCGAATGCCTAGTTTACTGTACTCTGGCTTAACATTTGTCTAGATAAAATATATTTCAGACACTGTTCAAGGTAATTGACATTAACGTTGACATTAACTTTGAAACTGGCATTTTTGTACTATGTGCATAGACAGCATGGGTGTATTTGTCATTTGCAATATGTTGTAAAAAGCCAAACATTTCAGGTTTATTGACATTTGCATCTGCATGCTTTGAAATGTGATCAGATTCTGAATTTATATTTTTCTATGAAGGTTATACTTGAAATGCTTTTGAAGACGGCATTAAACCCTAATAATTTAACTACTTTAATATAGCTGAGATGCATCGTGTTCGTTTCGTCAAAGTACAATATTCTAGATAAGGTCAGGCAGTGAATAATGTGGTGAGACAGTGTGATTTCTCACCTAAGTCCACACTGTACGCGGGTGTAACATGACCGACCCCCCCCCCCCCCCCCCGACCCCCACCCCCCATTCCCTCCTTATCATTCGGCGATGCTCAAGTAAACTAAGTACTTTCTGAATTTCCTCTGATAACTATTTTCCGAGTATAAGACTCGTTTATGAGGAATGGTAGCCAGTTGCATTGAAAGTAAACCGTGTGGATTATTGGTGTGAGAAAGCCAAGAATACATCGAAACAACTGACCGACGTGAGGTAACTGGAAAACTGTTTAACCCTTTCAGCGCCAAAGGCAAAATTGAGGGTTTGGCAAACAATACTGATTCAGGTGAGTCAGCTCGTGACGAGCTGTCTCACCTGAAATCAGCATTGTTTGCCATTCAGTTATCAAAATAGTCTAAACCGTTATTACATGCGAAATGGAGATGCCCGATTTCCAACAAGGAAGAGTCCACTTTAAACAATTCGGCGCTGAAAGGGTTAACACGGCGTCAAACGTTAATACATTGAGTATCACTTACTTTAGCACACTTATACGGACTTTAACTAACTATCAATACGTTTATATTCAAAGAGAGTTTCCCAGACGAACGATGCACTATTACGTCACACTGTTTTGACGTCAACACTACTTGTGTTTCCGGTTTGTGTCTTTGTGCCGATGGGATGTATCCGAATGTGTCAAGATGTGACCTGCGTAAGTATATTGGAAATAAATCATTCTTTCCCACATGCATCCACAGGGATTATTATATTTAAAACATTGTGACAAAAGGAGAAAATACTCATTGTGACCAAAACATCATTTTTTCACAAAATGTCCGACTGTTTTCAAGCCGATGTTTAAAGCTATATGAAGCTTTTTCTAATTGTTACGCAATATTTAAAAGTTGACTGCTGCATAAGCCTGCAAGTGTTGTCTATATCAGGGTAAGGGTTACATTTTTAGAGTCGTAAGCTTTGGTAACTTCTCTTGAAAATTGCAACAATGCGGTAATTGTATTCACAATTTTGATATAGGTACATGTATATGATAGCGATTGGCTTAGTCACATTCTGAATTTAACTGGTTGTGACTCTTATAAATATACCTACATTTCAACTTAACACATGTTATCCTCTTATGCCGTTGTTAACTTGGTATTGCAGAGGTAGGACTTGGAGACAACTGTACAGTTAACAAACAGTGTGGTGGAATGAACACACAATGTGCAGGAGAGAATTGCGCATGTGCTTACGGATATGACGTCATAAATGGAACAGATTCGTGCTCAGGTAATAACGATCTAGTGGTTACAACTAGTATCTCCAAATTTCATATTTGTTCAGCTTGAACGTTTATGTGTGATTTTTTTTAATCCTTTCCTACATACTTTAATTCTGCAGCTAAAAGGTCACGTGGATACTCTTTATAAATGAAAGTAATTGTATTGAATAGAATTAAAACAGTGCGACAAAGTCATTGCTATTTTGCTACAATGTTTTCAAAAATCGATTGTATGTGAGAAAAGGTTAATGATTGATCACTGTAATTGTAAAACACGAGAATGCCATTTCTATTTGACGATACACTTTCTTATTTGGCATTGCTTCTCTTGAAATAGTTTTTCCTGATACTAAAAGGCCAAACAACGCTTTTAAATCAAAATTTACGCAGACAAAACAAGTATTTAAATAGGGATCAGGCCCTGACATTATCAAACTTTGGAAACGTTCTCTGTACTCCGAAATGAACCCCGTACTCAAATTAAGACTTCTGAATGATCATCTTGAATTGACGAATGAATCAACAGATTCTAAACCACAGAATACAGTTTTATAGTTTTGGAGCCATAAATGTTTTAAATGTGCTGAACTCCAGATTATAGATAGTATAGTCAAAGTTTTAAAACTGTTCAAAAGTTGTCCTACGATATTATTATCATAATTCTGGGATAAAAATTAAAGTTATATTTTCACTTTCCGGTACAATAAACATCTAAATATGATCGTGTATGCTTCATTTTTACTTGGTAGACCAAGTAAGCCAAGTATTGTACATTGTTATGACTTTTAATTTACTGTTTTTCAACATTTACTGCTAAAATAGTTTTAAACTATTTATTACTTCTTTATTGTCACTATTATCAAAATTTGCCGAAGTTTCAACATTTCCAAATTTTGAGCTCGGTCTGCAGTTCAGCACATTTAATCTTTGTTTTCAGGAATTCCACCTCAACACCCAACGACATCACACCATATTGGTACATGGACAATCACACTATTGCTGATTGCTGGAATTAATCTGTGATTAACAAACAATAGTAAATGCGAGCGACGCTTCTGGAAAAACCAACCACTTGTCAACAGCGAGCAGTGTAGATCCAGACAATAATGCGAATCTAGTCAGTCTGATAAGGATCTAAACTGTTTGCTTAAAATTTAACTCTATCCCACATTCAGGTATGCTACCTATCTGCATCTACAAGTGTGACACGGCTGTAGTTTCAAAGAGATATTCAATACGTACTAATATAGATCTAATTAACAAACGTGTATATTCCTTAAAATTGTCCTCATAACAATTGTGTTACATTATCTCTAAAGTTATTTATGTTATATTAGTATTGCTGTTTTTTTATAATTAGCCGCCGGGCAGGAGCCCGCGACTTATATTTGTAATAGGTTTTCGGATTAGAAAAATACAAATTTAAATGTCTTGAACATATTACAATTGCGTTTGTTCAAAAACACTAAGTTATGATACATCTAAAATGAAATAAATATTCCGATGTTTTAAGTATTTGCAGTTTCTTTATTTTGACTCGCATTTATGTTGTTTTGTTTTATTTACGAAAACAAAACAGTCTTTTGTAGACTTGCAGCAGACTGTTGTGTGTCAATGTCGAGATAAAAATCACGTCGAATTCTCCTTTTAATATCAATTTAATTTACTGAATGTTATTTTCATGTTCAAAGAGATGTCTTGATTTGTGAAGAATGCATTTTATAATGTGTATCCATGTATATCTAAAATATGAACTGTTTCTAAGTTTAGACCACGTGACTCGCGAATACCAACCGCGTAGATCAATCTCCTTTGCAGAGAGCCGTTCGTTACACAAATAGTGAATTATAGGTGATTTAAAATGTTTATTTGGTTCGGAACAAATGAAGAAAAGAACAAACTGAGATAAAACTGGTTTTCATAGAAAAATGACTTTGAACAAACACTAACTAACGGAGATTGTCTCTGCCTATAAATAGAGTTCTAAGAACGACAACTCTGCGAAGAAGAATGTGGGTCACGAATCGGGTATTTCGTACACAATTATTTCGTTCTTGACAATTTTAAATGTGTCATTAGATTCCGTACAGGCATTTTGCTTCCGATCTGCATATTGTTTTATGCATCAATGACACAAGGGCGCTCATCATAATATAATTTTAAAACATGAGTAGTTTGAAAGAATTACAATAGATTAACATGTTGTAGAGTTCAGTTTATCTTCGAAATTAAGTTTAAAATTATACAACAATTTTAATGAAATTTAACTGATAAGCTGATATTATATTTCGAGGGAGGTATAATTTATAGATATTGGACTACATATTAACATTTGTCAAAATATGATATAATTAGGATGCCAAGCCAATATCATTTTGAGAAAAAAAACCCGTGTCTTCAGCGATTTAACCTTTAAAAGTAGATTGCTACAAAGGTGTCCATTGTTGACTTTAATAGGGGAATGGTAAAATGACGTGCTATTGCATGCAAATCCTAAGTTTTCTGTTTTGTGATTAATTGATAAATGATAAAATTCAAATATTCTGACAACCATCTTGAAAAGTGTATGTGGAATTCACATATTTCCATTTCCATTACTGTTTATGATCAATAATTAGTTAGATGTGTGTATGGTCAACCTACCTTTGAATGGAGATTGATCATAAACAATGAAAGGCTTCAATTATATTTCAATGAAGGACATTCACTTCGTTGACAAAAAAAATGCAAGTTTTTATACACTTTCACTTGACCCCACCCCTGATGTTCCAATATGCCTCTCAGTTGATAACTTGTTTTTCAACTACTATAATGTTAGTGGTATGCATAACTGCAGTATGGATTTCCGGCGACATTGATGCGTTGCATCAACTTTCTCTTGTAACAATTTAGTATGCGTACATGTGCAGCGCAGCCTCTCCAAATGACACATTTGGTTAAGCGAAGACCTATTTGGAAAGGCAAATTAGCAAATAAATTTTAAAATATGGACTCTTGACATGTTTTTTCTTTTAATGAGGGAAAACAATGAGGGAAAAGGAATATTTATTTAGAATATAAACCTGGTTTATATGTACGTATTACAATTTATATACAAACAAAGAATATATCAATTATAAAACATGCTTCTATCTTACATTATGTACCTTAATTCTTACTTTCTCTCTATTTTTTCGGCGATAGCTGATTAACCTGGGTTTTGATCTAGATGTTAAACAAATGATCTAGATTGTAGACCAATCAAATGTTGTATTTAATGAATAATGTCTAAGAAATAAAGGAAATGAAACGTATTGATTGGTTCATAGTTAAGTTGGCGATCCTACGAGAGGCACTAATAAGGTGAAGTTTTAAAATGAAATGTTCTGCATACTAACCTATAATTGTTTTCCTAAAAAAACAAATTTCAGTGAAAAAAATCAGTAAAAACGTATGAAATATAATATTTAAGAGCAAAATATTAATTATTTTTGTAACATGATAAGTTATCAGTTATTTATCGTTAATTGAAATGTATACACCTCTTGGGAGCCTCGCGTAATCTCCAGTCATGTGACGGGGTATTCTCGACCTTGATAATCTATTTATAGAAACTGAAGCTGGATGGAGATTGCAGATTAGCCTTTGATAAACACATAGATTAAAGATATAAACAAGTTGATTCCATCGTTTCCGTTTACATAGTTTTACATAATTTTGGCTGACATGTGGTTCTAAAAAGAAAGAGATATACAAAAAACGTGCAAGCTACACTCGATTACCGATTCTATATCATTTAAAGAACAATGTTCTAATCGAACAATTTTCCAACTGGTTCACGATTATAATGCATTACCAATTCAAGGAGCTGTTGAATTCTTAGATATACAACATTATTGCACAAATGTTATAATTTATGAAAAATTACTGATTGTTTTGATTATTAACAAAACCTTTCTGATATTCAAATTTCTTTCAAGTCAAATAATATGCGCATGTCCATTTCTTTGTGTTTTCTCATATTGATCGCCGTTTATCTTTTTTAAAGATTTTTCTTGTTTCTTTTTCTCTTATTCTGATTTTTTTTCCTGATATTGTTTCATTATAATGCCTTTAGTTAACCTCTGATCACTATTTAAGTAGTTATACATTATTGCAGTGCTGTCTTTTCTGAGTGATGTACATACTCAGAATCCTAATACAATATTGTATTGTATTGTATCGCACTGTCAGACGTTCCTTTGGAAGGTTGTGCTGGATTACCGCAGTATTAACACTAACCCTTCAAGTATGTTGTATTGGATTTTTACGCCGTTTTCAAAATTAGTTCAGCCATATCAAGGCGACAGTTTACTTATTCGTGTTCCCTTTGTTAACAAATGATGACTAGGCTAGTAAATGAGCCGTTGTGCAAGGGAACTCCACCAGGACAGCCGCAATGAAAGTACCCCTTATTGATAAACGATGAATATCAAATATAATTATAGATATTCCTTAGGTACAAACGGTATCGCATGCTACAATATTTCATCTACACTGTAATAACGCGAATGGGGATCAAACCGTGGACGCCCGGTTTTAAATCCCCGGCGCTAACCACTCGACCACGGCAGATTCCTCTTACCTTTCAGGATGTATGTACATTGTTCTTTATATTGACAGGTCGTAATTCACGTTCATTTTGAAAAGCAAGCCAGTGATAACAGGAAGTACTGATGAATAATAATTAGTAGTCCCTGGTGATAAGTTCCTATAATGAATACATCGCAACAGTACTTGTCGTACGAACATTTCGAACTTCTGCCTCACTTCTTTCCAAATACAGACCAGTTACATGAAAGTGTTCGTGTTGACCACTATAGCAAACTCTATTAATCAAAAGTCGTATTTTAGTATAACATGGCGCTAAGAGGGAATCCGCCGTGGTCGAGTGGTTAGCGTCGGTGATTTGAAACCAGGTGTCCCGGGTTCGATCTCCAGTCGCGGTTCGACGGTCATGGTGGGGTGTTCTTTGGCAAGGCACATTTCCTAGCTTAGTACTGGTTTGATGACCCAGGGATCGTGAATATAACTGAAATAATGTTGAAAGCGGCGTAAAATACCAATAAAACAAACAAAACAAACATGGCTCTTAGTATGGTTGGGGGAGTTCGACCTTGGACATTTGGAAATAGGCTGTGGGTAACGATTCGAAATTAGTGTGGATAAAGGAAACGATATGAGCAATTCTCTAGTGAACCATGCCTCCAGAATAATGGTTCTAATCTAATTTAATTGTTAATCCATGTTTTGTCCAAATTTTTAGCTGTGTAAAGATGCTAAATCAAAGATCTTTTAAGTTTCAAGTTGCAATACTTTATTGACTTTTTTCGGCAAAAAGTATTTTGGCCATTTACAAATTATATAAATATGGCAAACATATATACATAGAAAAACATAAAACATGTATACATAGGAAAACATATAACATGTATACGTAGAAAAACATATAATATATTTACAAACACATTTTAAAATGGATTCCCATGAAACCTGGCATATTATAAGATCGAATCCCGTGATAAGCGGGTTCTGCATTTTGGATTTTTCCAGACGAACGGCGCAAGTACTGGTTTAGTATCCAGGAAGCAGACATCGAGCGTGATTAATATAAGCTTAAAGTTTGTTTTGCAATCGATGTTTAAACTAAAAACAGATATAAACTATAAACACAAATAAGAATTAGGCGATAAAAGCCAAACAGTACTATTTAACAAGCAGTTATAAGCTCGAAAAGTTCGTAGATGGGTCAGTAATTTATTCCATTCTATTCTATTCTATAAATTATCGGCGGTGTCGTTCATGTATTACCTGTTCGCATATGTCCGCCCAATAACCTCAAAAAGGTCTGTACCGAGAAGCATTTAACATTTATCGGTTTTACCAATTTCACATTAACAAAACTCTTTCACACGATGATTGGCTCTGGGACTAGAGCAGGTAACAGCTTTTACAGTTTTGAAACGCTTTGAAACCCATCTCAATGACTGACGGGTGTTGATCAGAAAGCCTTCCAAAATGTTTTAGCAACTGTACATTTTTTGCTCATTTGACGATTTCAATCATACATAACTGTTGTGTGCTTTTGATAGTATGCTCCGTCCAGACAATCTAATCCTCTTGATTAAGTATGCAATCGATATTAAGTCAGAACGGCAATAGCAGAGATATGTTAGCAATTCTTTAAAATATTATTTGAGAAAGATCAGAAACACGTACTGGCTGGTCGTTATATCCTTAAACGCAAAAGGTAACATGCATATACATTGGGAAATACCCGTATTCATGCATTTGTACCCGATGCACTGACAGTTGAAAAGTAATGACTTTCAGACAGAGTGGTAACGGTTATGTAGACAACATTTATATTTATGTTTTTGTTTTTATTTTAAGATGTATAACTTTATTAGCCACGTGCGTAGATATGTGAAGGTCGGGTCCATCCTCCCTCATAACTTACAATAAATATGTTATTAGTAAATATATGTTAATATGTAAGGTTTATAATATACATTATATATTTTCCAGTGATGTTAAAATACCAACATGATTGTTTTTGTTACGGTTGAACGGTCGAATTCACAGCACGTCATTTACAAAAAACACATAGCGTCATTGAACTCCAGTAATTACTGCTTTAACGCTAGTACCAAACGTAGACCGAAAACCACTCTTCGTATAACAGAGTTCCATCCCTGTCGATTTGCTTTAACCCTTTCCCTCATATAGACGATTTCTGACGCCTCTGCAGCTGACGTATTTTTGAAAACATAGTGACAACAGAAGAAATTCCTCAAAACGAGCAATTTTTCCTTTTGCCACAATGTTTTCCACTTTTAGTCATAGGTTATCCATTCAATTATAGAGATATTCTATTTGTCGACAAAATATGTTCAAAGTCGTCTGCTGCGGAATTGTCGTGTGAGGGAAAGGGTTAAAGAAGAAGAAGATGAATTGTATTTCAATATTGGTTAGATCAGCTTTGTACAATATATGCAATAACAGGCGTGATAACATAACAATAACAATTCTTAGGAAAATATGGAAAAACGATTGTAAAAGCAAATGTAAATGTGGAAGTGCAAATTACAGCACGTTTCATTTACGAATACAAACAAGGGTGTTAATTTTCATAAGAATGATCCATGAGTCTGTTACTGTTTTCTAATGATTTAAAGCAGCATAAGGCCAAATTATTCAAACGTTTATTAATACTTGAGCTTATTCAATGGAGATTTAAATATTGGTCTGTCTCAAGGTCGCCAAAGGTCAACACAAATAAGAAACTCAAGCAAAGAAGGCTACTTTTTCTATATACAGATATCAGAGATATTTTCATTATTTTCCTTGCAAAGATATCTTTGAATTGTTCGATTCAATGATAAAGTCAATTTTGTGTGACGGAGGACACATTAGGGATCATACATATTCAGATGTTATATAATCCGTACCCTTTAATTTGTGTATGAAATATTTGAAATTAAATAGTACAACAAATAATATGGAAGCTTTAGGCGAATGTGGAACATATCCCCTATTTATAGATTACTATATGTATTGTATTAAGTATTGGTGTAGACTATTGGAAATGCCAAATAGTAGATATCCACGCAACTGTTATTAATGTTGAAATCTTTAGATGACGCAGGACGTAGAATCTGGGCTACTTATGTGAAAAAAAAAATACTTTTCTTAAATGGTTTTGGAAACGTTTGCATTTCACAGGAAACGTGAATCAGTTTATAAGATGTTTTAAACAACGTCTAGTCGATTGTTTCAAAAAAGATTGGCATGGACGTATCAAATAATCTGGTCGATGTCTTTACTATAAACATTATAAGTCTCTATTGAATACAGAAAAATATCTACTTATAGACGTGTCGTTTAAACATACAATTGCTTTATCAAAATTGCGTTGCTCTAATCATAAGTTTAGAATTTAGACTGGTCGCCATAGAACAATTACTCGGGAAAAAAGGATATGTTTGTACTGTTTCGAAAAATGTAATCATAACATTACTGAGTATGAATATCATGCATTTTTCCAGTGTGAAAAATTCCACGAAATCGGACAGCATTTCCTTTTTCACCTGGTATAAATCTTGTACGAGCATTACTAAATTCTACAGCTTACTACAATCTAATAACCCTTTGCTAATTAGAAAATCAGCACACTACGTATACATGCTGTTGAACGAGTTTTAGTGTAAGGGACATTTCTCAGAATAAAACAGATGTATAAATATTATGTTATGTATGTATTATGGGTCGGTGGACTAAGTGCTTTTGAATAAAGAGTTGTCATTGGCATTATCATTGTCATTGGCATTGTCATTATGAGATAAAAGGATAGTCAAGCCTCTATCCGAATACCTGTCGAGACTGAGGTCGACAAACTTGTCACCACGTGGCGCACGGCACTAAATCAATAACAAATGTTACGTTTAATATCCAAACACCAGCTAATCCACACATAACGGATCGTTTGAGTTATTTATGTATCAGCACCAGATGGAAAAGAGCCCTGCCAGGTTCTTGTTGCTTCTGCGTATAGTGACGACTCTGGAAAGCTTACTCATCATAGTCTTCACAGCGCACATACACATATATCTTTATATAGACATAAATGCGTATCCTGATTATATAACTAAACGTATAACGCCTACTAGTAAGCATCAAATGTAACTTTAACCCTTTCTTACATACAACAACTCTGCAGCAGACGACTTTGAAAATATAGTATTAAAAACATGAAAAAATCTCCTTAAAAGATAGCTTTATTATTAAATAAAGTTGAAAATATTGTGGCCAAAGGTGAAGTTGCTCATTATGAGCAATTTCACCTTTGGCCACAATGTTTTCAAAGGTCGTCTGCTGCTTTTGCCTTAAAATACGTCTGCAGGCAGGAAAGGCATAACAGAGAGCCCAAAATTGCCGGTCGCGGCTGGTTAATGTGTTTGTTGTACCCTTGGAAGCCCATGAATAAATAAATGTTATGGTAATTTTCAAAAAACATGCAACTGGTGCTCCTGAAAAAAATAAACCTTAACGTAATTATAACACGTGTGTAAAAAATACCAGCCTGTGCATCGATCCAAATAGATGCTGCTATAGGTCACAATTCACCAAATCAATTCCTTCTTTGTTTCCATGTAAAACAACCAGTTTCAACACTTTTTGTTAATCTTTCGAAGCGTTTCATTTTTAAAAAAACAACTATATAATTGAATAGACTTACCTCTAAGCTTTGAAATAATCCAAAGAAGATGGGGGTTCATGTATTATGCAAGAAAGAATTCAACCAGCGAAATTGGTTACCGTCATTTTGGACGAAATCGGGCTTGGACGAAACTGCTTTTTTTCTCATTCTCTACTTTCAATTTCAATCAAGGTCAAATACTAAACATTGAAAAATCAACCATGTCCATCCAGTGCATCCTATATACATTTACAATGAATTTAAACTCATATGTTCAATGCATTCTAGTGATGGTATACATTCATTTAGGGACTATTTGGATCAGCGCGGACGTATTTGGCGTAATTTTACCTATATAGAAGTTTCTTTAGCCGTCTGTGACAAATTGGCGGGACCTACAGAGATATATCAGAATGCGCAGATTGGTCAGCTGATCTGGAATTCACTTGCCTCTAAAATACAAATCACTGCGGCGGGATTGTGGTGAAAGGTCGGAGTCTGTAGGCCGGTTCATATCTTCTGATCGCATGTTACATCTCCTGTCTATTGCACCACCGGGTTCATATTCGTCAGCAAAATAACGAGCGTCGTTCATGAAAAAGACTAACTTACAGCAAACTTTGAAAATGTCTACTCAAAAATATGTAAAGTCTCTATAACTGTAGGTATACTTACTGGGAAAGAGTTGAAAACATTGTGGCAAAAGGATAAATTGCTTGTTTTTGATAATTTTTTAGTTTAAATCAAGTGAGAAAAATGATTAAATGATTAATGATAATATAATTATTCAATTATTTACACTTCTCTGTAAACTGTAAACTTTATATGTTGATATGTCAGGTCTTTTTAACTACACCACCTGGCAACTAGTGTATGTTTATTCTTTTTTCTCATTGTGTATCACTCATGTTTGGTTATGAATATGTATTTATTGAATGCCAATAAAATGAGTTATTTTATGTTATGTTATGTTTTGAGCAATTTCTCCTTTTGTCACGATGTTTTCAAAAGTGGTCTGCTGCAGATGCGTCAACATGCATCTATAGGTGGGAAAGGGTTAAAATAACCAACTTACGGGGAGCAATCAGCTCATAGGTTGTTGATTTGTCATGCGGTTAGTAGTTCTCAACATATTGTTTGTATTTCATCAGTTTTGTTTCCCTTTTAAAAATGCCAAAATATTTCATTTTTTACAAGTAATTTTACTTTTTCAGTAAATAGGGTTACTATTTATGTCAGCATAGTCGTTTTACTGCAATACATTCTACTATAATTATTTTACAAAATATTCGGGAAACAAAAAAGATGAAATAGTGGTATTAATTAGCGCTGTTAGTAAGTTGGTGGAATTGGACCAATATGGTGAAGCATAAGATATTTTTTCAGAGCGGATAATATTGAAAATTGAAAATGAGGATAGAGGATAGAGGATTTTTATTTGAAGATCATGTTAACCATTTCCCGCATGCAACATTGCTGCCATAGACGACCTTTATCCCAACTAGGTAAAACTGTGGACAATATAATAAATACGAGCTGTTTCTCCTTTTGTCTCATTGTTTTCAAAAGTCGTCGGCTGCAAATGCGCCTGCAAGTGGGAAATGGTCAATAAAACTGTACACGTGTGTTGGAGGTAACAGGTGCGTCGTCTGTCAATCGCCAATTGTCTTGAACCTTTTCCAATTTACAATAAATCTGCAAGAAATATCAGTTGACAGTTCAGTCGAACCCGTGCTTAAGGCCACCTTGGAATAGCAAGTCCCTGTCTATAGCGACCATACCTTTAGTTTCCCAAATTATTTTCTGTATAAAGTAAAATGACCCTACTATTATAAAACCACCTATGAACAGAGACCATATAGTACACTTCCCGTGGGTGATCTTTAAACGCAGGTTTTACTGTATTCAGCCGACGCGGTCCGCGCAGGCTAATCCGTACCGACACATTCCGTCTCAGGGGGATAGAGGTATAGAGTAATGATTCCTGAAACAGAATATCCACAGGAAGCGAAAAGTGTCTGTCCGGGTTAGCCTGTGCGGCATGCTTAGGATGATCCGGGTCAATACTTTACGCACAATGTTGGTTTTCTCGCGGAACTGCTCAAGTATATTTTTTGAACGATGTGGACGTCTATATTTTGTCCAGCACGTGACGGTCATCACATTATTTTCATCCAGTAGATTCACGTCAGTGTTCATGGATCATATCCTGACAAATTGCCCGTTTCAATCCGAAGCTCAGTCAATCGAGGGGTTCTGAGTTTGAACCTCAGCTCGGCCAACATTCTTTCCGACGTTGGACAAAAGTCACTTTGACAAGCGTCATTCGTCTGGGTTATCAGTGTATGTGGCAAAGCAGTCACTTGATTGGAAATAATGTTGTTTTGAGTACTGGTATTAGTTAGCTAGGAAACAAATCGGAAGGTGAACTGAGATGATTCTTTTGAGTACCCACAACATAGGGTCAGATGATCATATAAGGATTTTAGAACATGCAAAATGCCCCTTACCTAGAAATATGTTTAGAAATAGAAGTAATTATGTCATCCCTCATTGGGGCTAAATCATTGCGGGGATATCATTCCAATTGATCCATCGGAAACGCCAATATATAACAGAACTGCTGTTGAAAACAGCGTTAAACAAACAGACAAGGCGTAACCTTGGAATCATATCAGTCTAACTTCTATTATTCCTTATATAACATAACAACTGTTGAAAACAGCGTTAAACAAACAGACAGAGCGTGACCTCAGAATAATATCAGTCAACTTCTATTATTCCTTATGTAACAGAACAACTGTTGAAAACAGCGTTAAACAAACAGACAAGGCGTGACCTCAGAATCATATTAGTCTAACTTCTATTATTCCTTATGATGCAGCTAATCTGTTTTAAACTATTGAACAATAACTGATCGATGCGCATCGCATTAGCACAGCTGTGCAGTAAACATCGTCTGACGACATGTTACCTTTATTAATTCAACCCTTTCCCGCACATCGACGCTTTATCCATTTCCCCCCATACGACAATTCTGCAGCAGACGACTTTGGACCTTATTTTGTCAAAACTTAGAAAATCTCCATATTTGAATAGATAACCTGTGACCAAAAGTGGAAAACATTGTGGCAAAAGGAGAAATTGCACGTTTTGTGCAATTTCTTCTTTTGTCACTATGTTTTCAAAAAGCCGTCTGCTGCAGAGGCGTCAGAAAGGGTCTATATGAGGGAAAGGGATAATTATGACGCGTGTGTAGGCATACAACGTTTATAAACATTTTGACAAAAAAAAAAGGAATTTGTCAAAACAAGCAATTTCTCTATTTACAAACAATGATTTCAACTCTTTCGAATGGTTTATACTTTCATTTTATAGAGGGTTTCTACATGTTTGCCTAGATATGTGCAGTTTTCTGCTGCAGATTTGTTATGTGTGTGGGTAAGGGTTTTAACCCGTTTACTTCACATTGACCACGTCACGCCAAAACCGACCTTCGGGTGTATTAATTTACTCTTCTCCCACATATAGACGTTATAATGAGCAATTTCTCCATTTGCCACAATAATTTCAATTCTTATCAATAATCATACTTGCATTTATAGAGATTTCTCTATTTTGTACTTGATAATTTCGAAGTCGTCTGCTTCAGATGTGTTTGTATGTGGGAAAGGGTTAATATAAGTAGCATTTAAGATCAAAATCCCATACACATATAGCCTCAGTGTTGTGTCATAAACGTTTGAAGGAGACCACGACTAGATAGCGAACAGGAAAGAACCAGATCTGATTGCGGCGCGGAGGCGCAAGCTGAACAAGGACTTTCCTGATTGCCAAAAAAATAAACGAAGGTCGGTTTTTCGTGTGGCGATATATTTAGTTCTGGTAACACCTTGGAAATTAGAAGATTCACATTGATATTGTAATGAAGACATTGTAGACAAAGGAGATGTGTGTTCGTTTTCCCTCCTCTTTTTTTACCCAATCTGTCTGCAGCATCGGCGTCAAAAGAAACCAGATACTTATAAGACAAACCTGTGCATATGCGCATTAGCCCTTTCCCTCATATAGAGGCTTTCCGACGCCTCTGCAGCAGACGGCTTTTTGAAAACATAGTGACAAAAGAAGAAATTGCACAAAACGTGCAATTTCTCCTTTTGCCACAATGTTTTCCACTTTTTGTCATAGGTTATCCATTCAATTATAGAGATTTTCTATGTTTTGACAAAAGTCGTCTGCTGTAGAATTGTCGTAGGAGGGAAAGGGTTAAAAGAAGATACTTTACCCAATGGGAGACATCAGTCAGTTATCTCCCTTTAATACTTTCTACATCTAGCTAGGTCCTATCATTTGGTTTCCTCTGTTTTTATCATTGTTTTTTGTTTTTTTGGTGCACTTATAATTGCATTTTCTTGGCCAACTGTTATTAGATTAATTAGTAATTCCACATTTGTTTTCTTTAAACACTGGTATGTAGATTTCTCCTTTGAATCATCACTTAAATTAACACATTTATGATTAATGTGTACAGAGTAATTGCAATATCTCATTGAGAAATAGCGATAATGACAAAGCATTCCAACTAAATGGACCTACCAACTATTGTGGTCTTCCTTGGTCTTTATCTGACAAGGGAGATAATATAATTATCACTAATGTCCCCTAATTAGTAATTTTAATTTGAATAACGTGTACTGGTTAATGGTCTTGTGTATTGATGTTTTGTGTTTTAAGCCGTTCAACAATCCTTCACAAAGTTATCTTATCACCATCCAGTCAGTTGTAATGCTAATTAAGCAACGCTGAGCGCCAAGGAGGATAGCTATTACTACTGTTTTTAATGTCTCTGGTGTAGCCCGGCCGGGGATCGAACCCTCGACCTCCTGCACCCGAGCAGGACGCTCTACCACTACACCACCGAGGCGGTCTTTTGCAAATGTGAATGGAATATACGCATACCTAATGTCTCACCAGAGTCCTTCATTGACTGTCTATAATTGAGCTGTCCCGCGAGCAAACCAACATCATGGCACACCGTGCAGACTGATCCGGCCCGAAACATTACGTCTCAGGGGGCTAGAGGTATAGAGTAATGATTCCTGAAACAGAAAATCCACAGGAGGCGAACAGTGTCTATTCGGGTAAGCCTGCGCGGCATGCTTAGGCTGATCCGGGTCGATACTTTACGCAGAGTCCACAATGTTGGTTTTCTCGCGGGATGGCTCATTTCATTAAGTCCGAAATGCATGTTTTAACATGACGTGCAGCCCCGCTAATTGTACGTCAGTGTAACCTCAAAGTGATGTCAAACCGGAAATGTAACAAGACGCGTAATCCTTTCCCACCTGCAGACGCATTTTGACGCAATAACAGCAGACGACTTTTGAAAACATTGTGGCTAAAGTTGAAATTGCTCACGATGAGCAATGTTTCCTTTAGCTACATGTTTTCAACTTAATTTAACAATTAAGCTATATTTTATGGAGATTTGTTTAGGTTTGTGTCACTATGTTTTCAAAGTCGTCTGCTGCAGATTTATTGTATGTGGGAAAGTGTTAAATCCACTTTAAGATGCTGTACTCCAGATGGAGATCAAAACATTTTGAAATGTTTAAACTTCAGCAAATATTGCCAGTAGTGACAACAAAGTAAGTAATACATAGTTTCAAAACTATGTTGGCAGTACAATGTATATGATGAAAAATAGTCGATTAAAAGTCATGAAAATCTAACAGAATTTGGCTTACTGCCCAATAAACGATCAATATTTAGATGTTTATTATACTGGAAAGTTAAATTATTACTTTAATTTTTATCCCAGAATTATGATTCTAATATTTCAAAACAACTTTTGAACAGTTTCAGACGTCCCTGCCTATACTATCTGTAATCTGGAGTTCAGCTGTTAAGCAATTAAATAGATTTCGGATTAATGGAAAGAAAGTACTTTGATGAAATAACGTAAAATGCGTTACGAGAAAAACTAGAATATCTGGTAAATTGAAAATTTAGTTATATACAGATCGAGGGCTTGGCGTGAAACGGGTTGTAACTAAAAACCTATTTTGAAAACCCTGGTAAAAAAAAAATTGACCCCTTTGTAAACAATGCAAATTTAGGTGCTATTGTTCAGAACGAGCAACGGCACATAAATTTCCATTGTTTACCAAGAAAAATGATTTAACGATTATAAAAACTTTATGGCGAGGTAATTAACCTTGGTAAAAAAAAAATACCATTTTAGTTAGAACCTTTTCACGCCAAGCCCTCGAGATTGCAGAGTAAAAATTGTTGTTGGGGGAGGAAGAATATGTTCGAATGCCTTATAGTAATCTGTATCAGAGAACGGGTTTAACGTGGAATGGAAACCAAAGGATCTGATCAGATTATGCATTCTAACTGGCTAAGTTGTAGAATTTGTGTCCCTAAATACTGGAATGTTGATATGAGCAGTCCCGCGAGAAAACCAACATTGTGGACTCTTTTTCGCCTCCTGTGGATTTTCTGTTTCCGGAAATCATTACTCTATACCTCTATCCCCTGAGACGGAATGTGTCGGCCGGATCAGTCTGCGCGGACTGCGCAGGCTGATATTGGTCGATACATTACGCAGATGCCATAATGTTGGTTTTCTCGCGAGACGGCTCATATTTCAAACGGCGCGACTCATCTGTAGTCCAGTAAGGACAGAGACATACAAATACATACGGAATATTACGTTGCGGGAGCGAATAAAAGGGTTTGTATTGCACGACAAGTAGCGTGGAAAAATCGATATCTTACGAGACCGAAGGTCGAGTAAGATATGGATTTTCCCACGCTACGAGTCGTGCATACGTACCCATTTATCGCTCCCGCAACGTAATATTCCTTTTATTATATACTTACGATCTATGAAGAGCGAAAAAAACTATTAAATATACAGATTCAATACATTGTTTATTGGGGATACCTCGCTGAAAGTATTCCGCGCACTGTCTGACGTCACAATCTTGTATTTACACCGCATGTAGATACGGAATTTTAATCTGTCGTGGTGTATTTGCGCATGTCAATCTGCATGTATTTCCACCGGAAAATGTACAGGCATATAATAAATGTATTTATATTTCTCTGGTAAGGGTCAAGTCCCGGTAGCTCAGTCGGTAACGACGCGGGCTGTCAATCCAGGGGTTGTGAGTACGAATCCCGGCTCGGCCAACTTTCTGTCCGACGTTTGACAAAAGTCATTGCGACACGTGGCATTCGTCTTCCACCAATGGGCTAAGTCTATGAGGAAAAGCAGCCAGTTGCTTGGAAGATTGTTGTGTGGAGTACTGGTGTGAGAAAATCAGGAAACACATGAGTATAGGTGAACTGGCCGCCGTGATATGACTGAGAAAGTGTAAACAACGGCGTTAAACCCCAATCAATCAATCTCTGGTAAGGGCGACTTCTAATTGACGTTAGTTTATGTTTCACAATAGTCACTGATGTGCATTAATGAAGTGCGTGGAAAAGGTAAGAATCGTTAGTTGAGTGGTGCTACAGGAAAGCCAGCTTTATGGTACTTATGACAAGTGTAGAAAAGAACCGTGTGTATTTCCGTACTATCTTTATTAACCCTTCCCCTCTTACAGATGTATTCTGACGGTTTTGCAACAGGCGACTTTTGAAAACATTATGGCACAAGGAGAAATTGCTCACAATGATAAATGTCTCCTTTTGTGCCATAATGTTTGGGACCCCATTTTAATAAATACATTTTCATTGGTATATATTATCCATATTGTTGCTTAGATGTGTTCATAGTCGTCTGCTAAATGAGTTGTCGTACAGCAAATAGGCTGCAGATGACTTTCAAAACATGCAGGCAACAACAGTAGAAACACTTCATAGATGCAAATGTTGATTATTGAAAAGAGTTAAAAACATTGAGGCAAAAAGAGAAATCGCTCATTTTCAATAATTCAACACCACCTCACAACCCTTCCCCCCCCCCCCCCTTTTTTTTTGTGTTACAAATGTTTTAAAAAGTCGTTCGCGTACAGAGGCGTCAAATGCGTCTACATAGACTGCCCATTTTTGAGGCCCTAAAAAACTGTTCATTCATTATTATCATCATTATTATTATTATTTATTATAAATATTATTTTTATCATTATTAGTTTTAGTTTTATTATTATTAATAGTATTATTATCATTATTATTTTTATTATTATTATTATTTTAATTATATTATTTAATTATTAATATTATTATTATTATTATTATCATTATTATTTTTATTAGTAGTATTAGTATAGGTATTATTAATACTATTAATATATCTAGGTGCTACCTATTTACGAAAAAAAAAGTAAGATGATTGTAAATAAAAATTAAAGTGCAAAAAATGATTTATAAGTAATTGACTAGATATAATAATGTTAATCTCATGTTTTCTGCATGATCACAAAATGTTTGGAATTCGTTTTGCTGTCGTCTATTATTACGAACAGAAAAATAATAAAGTAAATCCCTCTTGATTGCAGTTTACCCTTTCCCCACATATTGTCGCTTTATGACGACTCTGGAGCAGACAACTTTTGAAATCATTGTGGCAAAAAAGAGAAGTTGCTCATAATGATCTCGATATAGACTGTTCATAAAAGCCAACTAGTTACTCCCCCCCCCCCCCCCCCCCCCCCCCGACTAGTTTTCAAAACGCCGTACGATATTTCATTCGTGTTAACGAGTACGGCCGAGGTTATACGACTAGTTTTCAGAACGCCGTACGTATTTCATATCGTATTAACAAGTACGGCCGAGGTTATAACGACTGCTTTTCAGAACGCCGTACGATATTTCATTCATGTTAACGAGTACAGCCGAGGTTATACGACTAGTTTTCAAAACGCCGTACGATATTTCATTCGTGTTAACGAGTACAGTCGAGGTTATACGACTGGTTTTCAGAACGCCGTACGATATTTCATTCGTGTTAACGAGTACGGCCGAGGTCATCCGACTGGTTTTCAGAACGCCGTACGATATTTGATTCGTGGTTAACGAATACAGCCGAGGTTATACGACTGGTTTTCAGAACGGCGTGCGATATTTCATTCATGTTAACTAGTACAGCCGAGGTTATACGACTGGTAACAGACAGTGCAATCTTAAACGTTCGAAAATCTCATAAATCCGCGAAAGCGTAATAAATAGTCCACCCCTTAGTACATTGCGGGCTAATATTCAAGATTTCCTACCAACCTTCAGTTTGCCCGGCCGCTCCGTCCT
>JASEVX010000242.1:0-265925 GCA_031761405.1 Serripes groenlandicus
CCCCATGGAAGATGTCACTATATGGGCCACCCACACAACATATAGTCTTTACTTACTTACTAACACGACATAATTATGAGTATGCCGTCAATCATTTACGTAACCATTGAGTTCAAACGGTCGACACACAAGTCGGCAAACAGTTAATTTAAATGAAGTGCAATAAACTAAAAGATTGAAAGAGGGGGTAGATAGAAAGATAGACATACATACATACATACCGACAGATAGAGAGATTGTAGCGAGAGATATAGAAAGGGGGGAGAGAGCGGTAGTGAAAAATAGACATCTGTGTACAGAGAAAGGGGATAAAAATAAAGAAAGAGAGAGAGAGAGAAGAGAGAGAAATATATACTCATCATATTGCTGTATATCTTAACACACTGGTTAACATATACCTGACTTACATATAAAATAAATGCGGTAATTGTTGCATTATCAAAATCATTATCTTCAATAATATTATCAAATACAGATTAATTGAACTAACATTGTTTAAGTGATAGGATTGAGAAGAACACATGCTCCTTTCCCCGTTTTGTTTTGATAAAGTAACCATGTTTCCTGGTTTCCCATACCCCCGCTGTATATTTTACTTGACAGGCAGTCGAACCCGTATCTCGAATGTAAGGAGGGAAGTCACTAAGTTGGTTACGATTTTACTCGGCAGGGAATCAAACCCGTATCTCAAATGTACGAAGGGAAGTCAGTAAGGTGGTTTCGATTTTTCTCCACAGTGAAGCGAGCTACGATGTACTCGACAGAGTATCAAACTCGTTTCTCGAACGTAAGGAGGAAAGTTTCTAGGCTGGTACGATTTTATTCGACTGGGAATCGAACCCGTATCTCGAATTGTAGGAGGGAAGGCACTTAGTAGGATAAGACTTTACTCGACAGGGAATCGAACCCGTATCTCGAATGAAAGGAGGAAAGTTACTAAGGTTGATACGATTTTACTCGACAGGGAAGCGACATGGAAGCGAGCTACGATGTGCTCGACAGAGTATCAAACCCGTATCTCGAATGTGAGGAGGGAAGTCCTTAAGGTGGTTACGAATTTCCTCGACAGGGAATTAAATTGAATTGAATTGAACTCGAATGTAAGAAGGGAAGCCACTAAATTGGCAACTATTTTATTCGACAAAGAATGGAAGCCGTATCTCGAATGTAAGGAGGGAAGTTACTAAGGTGGTTTTAATTTTCCTTGACATGGAATCGAACGCGTATCTCGAATGTAAGGAGGGAAGTCACTAAGATGCTTTCAATTTTACTCGACATCGAATCGAACCCGTATCTCGAATGTTAGGAGGAAAGTCACTAAAATGTTTACAATTTTGGTCGACAGGGAAAAGAACCCGTATTTAGAATGTATGGATGAAAGTCAGTTACAATTTTATTTAACAGGGAATCGAACCCGTATCTCGAACGTAAGAAGGGAGGTCTGTATTGCTTTATATGGTTAAAATAGAAACATTAATAATCTTCTCAGAAAGCATGAAGACCACTTTCGATTTTTTGTTTTAGAAATGTTCCTAGGATGACCCTTTATCATATAATAATAATAATGATAATAATAATAATAATAATAATAATAATAATAATAAAGACTTTATGTATATAGGTAGCATATATAGGTTTACCCAGTCTTCCATGTGAGCCTTTCGACAATTTACATTAAGACAATTATAACAATCAACATACTATACATACATAGCAATGGCGAACACACAAATGATGGAAGTAAAACAACATATAAATGGGTATAGAGACAACAAATCAAACGAAATGGATAAAAAGTGAGCAGTAATTTACAGTTTAAGATGTTAGAATGAACATATACATGTACATGATTCACACTGAAATACTATCCTTCCCACTTGCGAACCACCAACTTAAGTATACAGTTTTAAATGTGTTTAATGTGTTGGAGGATCTTAAATGTAAAGGAATCTGATTCCACAGTTTTGGACCAGAATATGACAGAGATTTTCTACAAAATTCAATTCTAGGCTTTGTAATATATAACATATGTTGATCACTTGAACGTGAATTCCTGTTGTTGTTTTCTGTGAACATGATACAAACATGAAAACATGATGAGCACTGGTTCCTTTCACCACACTGTTTTCAGTCCTATCGCGTAGATGGGTTGATTCAGCCAGGAAGCATGTGTGTGTGTGTGAGCAGTGATGGGTATTTAACATAAATGCTGTTGTAAACGGCCTAAAAAAACAACAACAACAACGCAATCAAAACGACCATTGACAGCACGATGGGCAATGGCTCCTCTTACCACACTGATTTCAGTCCTATAGCATAGTTGGGTTGATTCACCCGCGACGCATGATTATGTGAATTGTGAGGTTGATGAGACATAAATGCTGCTGAAAACGGCCTAACAAAAACCAACAACGCAATCAAAACGACCTTTGAAAAAACGATGAGCAGTGGCTGCTCTTACCACACTGTTTTCAGTTATATTGCCTAGCTGGGTAGAATCACTCAGAAAACATGAGTATGTGAACTGTGATATGGCGTTTGGGCATACATGCTGTTGAAAACGTCCTAAAACCCCAACAATGCAAGCAATACGACCTTTGAAAACATGATGAGCAATGGCTGTTTTTATCACAATGTTTTCGATAGTTCATTTATAGGGAGTTTATGCATGTGGGAAAGGGGTTATGTGAAAATCGTTCACTGTACAGCCGAAAGGGATTTTGTCTGCAGAGGTGCGAAGACTAGTGAACACATACTCACCCTTTCCCACATGCATATATTTCATACCACTTTCCACACTTATTTTGTCATGCAACAACTCGCTTCCAAGATCAAAACCCCTACCATAAAAACAAACCGACATTTTAAAGCATAACGGGCAATTGCTTCTTTTGCCACAATGTGATCAGGTCTATTGCATGGCTGGGATTATTCACCCAGGGATCACGAGTGTGTGAACTGACGGGGTGGTATGACTAGAATGATGTTGGAAACGGCATAAAACACCCAACAATACAAACAAAACGACCTTTAAAAGCAGGGCGGGCAATTGCTCCCTTTGTCACAGTGTGTTCAGTACTGTTGAGTAGCTGGGTTGAATCACCCAGGACGCATGAGTATGTGAACAGTGCGGGTGATTTGACATATATGCTGTTGAAAACGGCGTAAAACACCCGACAATACAAACAAAACGACCTTTGAAATCATGATTAGCAATGGCTCCTCTTTCCTAACTGTTTTCAGTCCTAACGCATAGCTGGGTTCATTCACCCAGGTCCCATGAGTTTGTGAACTGTGAGGGTGATTGGACATAAATGCTGTTGAAAACGGCCTATAAACCCCAACAATGCAATCACATTGACCTTTGAAAACATGATGAGCAATGGCTCGCTCCTCTTACCACACTGTTTTCAGTCCAATTGCATAGGTTGGCTTGATTCGCCTAGGACGCATGAGTATGTGAACTGTGGGGGTGATTGGACATAACTGCTGTTGAAAACGTCCTAAAACTCAGTAAAGTGCACGCGAAACGACCTTTGAAAACATGATGAGCACTGGTTCCTTTCACCACACTGTTTTCAGTCCTATCGCGTAGATGGGTTGATTCAGCCAGGAAGCATGTGTGTGTGTGTGTGAGCAGTGATGGGTATTTAACATAAATGCTGTTGTAAACGGCCTAAAAAAACAATAACGCAATCAAAACGACCATTGACAGCACGATGGGCAATGGCTCTTCTTACCACACTGATTTCAGTCCTATAGCATAGTTGGGTGATCCACCCGGGACGCATGAGTATGTGAATTGTGAGGGTGATGGGACATAAATGCTGCTGAAAACGGCCTAAAAAAACAACAACAACGCAATCAAAACAACCTTTGAAAACACGATGAACAATGGCTGCTCTTACCACACTGTTTTCAGTTATATTGCCTACATGTAGCTGGGTAGAATCACCAGAAAACATGAGTATGTGAACTGTGATATGGCGTTTGGGCATACATGCTGTTGAAAACGGCCTAAAACCCCAACAATGCAAGCAATACGACCTTTGAAAACATGATGAGCAATGGCTGTTTTTATCACAATGTTTTCGATAGTTCATTTATAGGGAGTTTATGCATGTGGGAAAGGGGTTATGGGAAAATTGTTCACTGTACAGCCGAAAGGGATGTTGCCTGCAGAGGTGCGAAGACCAGTGAACACATACTCACCCTTTCCCACATGCATATATTTCATACCACTTTCCACACTTATTTTGTCATGCAACAACTCGCTTCCAAGATCAAAACCCCTACCATGCAAACAAATCGACATTTTAAAGCATAACGGGCAATTGCTTCTTTTGCCACAATGTGATCAGGTCTGTTGCATGGCTGGGATTATTCATCCAGGGATCACGAGTGTGTGAACTGACGGGGTGGTATGACTGTAATGATGTTGAAAACGGCCTAAAACACCCAACAATACAAACAAAACGACCTTTAAAAGCAGGGCGGGCAATTGCTCCCTTTGTCACAGTGTGTTCAGTACTGTTGAGTAGCTGGGTTGAATCATCCAGGACGCATGAGTATGTGAACAGTGCGGGTGATTTGACATATATGCTGTTGAAAACGGCGTAAAACACCCGACAATACAAACAAAACGACCTTTGAAATCATGATTAGCAATGGCTCCTCTTTCCACACTGTTTTCAGTCCTAACGTATAGCTGGGTTGATTCACCCAGGTCCCATAAGTTTGTGAACTGTGAGGGTGATTGGACATGACTTTGAAATCATGATTACATGTAGCAATTGCTCCTCTTTCCACCCTGTTTTCAGTCCTAACGCATAGCTGGGTTGATTCACCCAGGTCCCATGAGTTTGTGAACAGTGAGGGTGATTGGACATAAATGCTGTTGAAAACGGCCTATAAACCCCAACAATGCAATCACATTGACCTTTGAAAACATGATGAGCAATGGCTCGCTCCTCTTACCACACTGTTTTCAGTCCTATTGCATAGGTTGGCTTGATTCGCCCAGGACGCATGAGTATGTGAACTGTGCGGTGATTGGACATAACTGCTGTTGAAAACGGCCTAAAACTCCGTTAAGTGCACGCGAAACGACCCTTGAAAACATGATGAGTACTGGTTCCTTTCACCACACTGTTTTCAATCCTATCGCGTAGATGGGTTGATTCAGCCAGGAAGCATGTGTGTGTGTGTGAGCAGTGATGCGTATTTAACATAAATGCTGTTGTAAACGGCCTAAAAAACCCAACAACGCAATCAAAACGACCATTGACAGCACGATGGGCAATGGCTCCTCTTACCACACTGATTTCAGTCCTATAGCATAGTTGGGTTGATTCACCCGGGACGCATGAGTATGTGAATTGTGAGGGTGATGGGACATAAATGCTGCTGAAAACGGCCTAAAAAAACAACAACAACGCAATCAAAACGACCTTTGAAAACATGATGAGCAATGGCTGTTTTTATCACAATGTTTTCGATAGTTCATTTATAGGGAGTTTATGCATGTGAGAAAGGGGTTATGGGAAAATCGTTCACTGTACAGCCGAAAGGGATTTTGCCTGCAGAGGTGCGAAGACCAGTGAACACATACTCACCCTTTCCCTCATCCATATATTTCATACCATTTTCCACACTTATTTTGTCATGCAACTACTCGCTTCCAAGATCAAAACCCCTACCATGCAAACAAACCGACATTTTAAAGCATAACAGGCAATTGCTTCTTTTGCCACAATGTGTTCATGTCTATTGCATGGCTGGGATTATTCACCCAGGGATCACGAGTGTGTGAACTGACGGGGAGGTATGACTGGAATGATGTTGAAAACGGCCTAAAACACCCAACAATACAAACAAAACGACCATTAAAATCAGGGCGGGCAATTGCTCCCTTTATCACAGTGTGTTCAGTACTGTTGAGTAGCTGGGTTGAATCACCCAGGAGGCATGAGTATGTGAACAGTGCGGGTGATTTGACATATATGCTGTTGAAAACGGCGTAAAACACCCGACAATACAAACAAAACGACCTTTGAAATCATGATTAGCAATGGCTCCTCTTTCCTAACTGTTTTCAGTCCTAACGCATAGCTGGGTTGATTCACCCAGGTCCCATGAGTTTGTGAACTGTGAGGGTGATTGGACATAAATGCAGTTGAAAACGGCCTATAAACCCCAACAATGCAATCACATTGACCTTTGAAAACATGATCAGAAATGGCTCGCTCCTCTTACCACACTGTTTTCAGTCCAATTGCATAGGTTGGCTTGATTCGCCCAGGACGCATGAGTATGTGAACTGTGGGGGTGATTGGACATAACTGCTGTTGAAAACGGCCTAAAACTCCGTAAAGTGCACGCGAAACGACCTTTGAAAACATGATGAGCACTGGTTCCTTTCACCACACTGTTTTCAGTCCTATCGCGTAGATGGGTTGATTCAGTCAGGAAGCATGTGTGTGTGTGTGAGCAGTGATGGGTATTTAACATAAATGCTGTTGTAAACGGCCTAAAAAAAAAAAAACGCAATCAAAACGACCATTGATAGCACGATGGGCAATGGCTCCTCTTACCACACTGATTTCAGTCCTATAGCATAGTTGGGTTGATTCACCCGGGACGCATGAGTATGTGAATTGTGAGGGTGATGGGAATTAAATGCTACTGAAAACGGCCTAAAAAAAACCACAACGCAATCAAAACGACATTTGAAAACACGATGAGCAATGGTTGCTCTTACCACACTGTTTTCAGTTATATTCTACATATAACATTATATTCGAATCGCGTGCGTGACGTCACGTCGGTAAACAACTTTTGAATGTCGGAACGTTGTTTTTTGTTGTTTTTTAAGTAAATAACGTTATTTACATTCGGGAAATATTTTAAAAGTCTCTTTATACTAGAAAGATGAAAGACGGGACATTTTGGTATATTTTTGACTTATTTCAACTATAAGGAAAACTTGTAAAATGCATATTAGTCCGGATACAAGTTTCTTTTCTTCTATGTTCGATTCATTTACGGGTTTCGTCCGATCGCAAGACAAGGATCAGCACCATGATTTTGTCGTTTCAGAAATTTTCCAGGTTAAATATAACGAGCAAAGTTTGACTGTAAATTTCACTCCAGGTGAATATTCCTTTTTGTATAATTACTTCAAAAATGAACCGGATTTTTATATTGTGAAAAAGGAAGTACAACACGGAGTCATCTTCAAATCTGATACAGAAGGAATTACGGCGACTCTATATGAAACCACTAGTGTTTTACACATCCAAGGTATGTCATCTTTGAAATGGTTTAAAAAGTTTTCCATGAAAGTTCAAAACTTACGCGACATAGACAAAAGTCTGACAAACTGCAAAGTTGTTCAAACCCAACCTCTGCATTCTACACCCAAACAACCGGAGACATATTCTAGCGTTTCAATGTGTAATCATTGCGATAGTGCGGAAACCATTCAAAAACTCTCTCGCAGTCTGATGAAATTGACAAAAGAAGTTGAGTTTTTAAAAACAAAACTGGCTAGTAACAGTCAAAAGAAAACTGATATACATGTACATTCAGTTACTACACAAACCATGCCTCTTGAACAAAAAACACCAGTTATGCAAATTGCTTCAGTAATGACACAGACTATGGAAGTAAAGCAGAATAGTAAATTGACTGATTGTGAAGGCCTTCCCGTCGAAAAGAAAGGTATACAAACAAGAACAAAGACGATTCCTACGTTTACACAAACAAAACATGAACATTCAAAAACAACAATACCAATACGTTCCACAACTATTAAAAAAAGTGCCCAAACATGTGAAAGGGAATTAAATTGTACTCTTATCATCGGAAGTTCAATATTACAGCGGGTTCGAACTCGAGGACTCCATACAAATGTGAACATACGTACACACAGAGGAGCACATGTTACATCTATCAAAGAAAAGATAAAACAAATGTAACTACAGTTCAGTAATAGTTCA
The DNA here is from genome assembly GCA_031761405.1 of Serripes groenlandicus. NCBI lineage: Eukaryota > Metazoa > Mollusca > Bivalvia > Cardiida > Cardiidae > Serripes > Serripes groenlandicus. Next base: position 8,001 of record JASEVX010000242.1, read on the forward strand.
AGCTGGTGGAAATGATGTCGCAAACGGCAGTGATGTAGAGGCCATTGAAAAAGACTTTGCACAAATTATACAAGATGTGAAAACAAGATCGCCCAAAACAAAAATATATCTGGCTGAGGTTATTCCGAGTATTGATGCAGACGTCTCTGAACTTAATCACATCATCGGATACGTATGTAATGAATATGGAGCTACACTTATTAAGACACATCAGAAGTTTAAGCTCCGATCTTATCAATACTGGAAGGACGGTATACACCTGTCAGATAAAGGTACGGCTACTCTACTTAAGATCTACAACAACTGTGTAGCCATCATCAAACATCCTGTTGGCAACACAAATGTGGGAAAACCATGTTTCTTCTGTGGCGAAGAAGGACACTTATCAACAACATGCCGCCATGGTGCTAAGATAGCATGTTTCAAATGTGGGAAACTTGGACACAAAGTAAAGAACTGTAAATAATAGGACATCGGCAATGTATGTAAAGCCGAAACAGCTGTCCTACCACGAAACTCATATTCTGTATTAAACATAATTTGTAGTGAATGTAACAAACTTGTATGTGACTGCTCAAAAGTAAGCAGGTCGACGTTCGATTTATATCACAATCAACAATTGCAAGATACGGCAGGTAAATTAGAAGCACGCTGTTGTCAATCAAATCAACATCTCTCACTTACATCTTTAATTGACAATACACTCGATTATCCTTTTGAACTTCAATCTGCAAAAGGGAGCTTAAATAAAACTCTTCAAAACATCCACAACAACCAATTTGATCATAACTTGAAAGGTAGCAATACTTTAGGGTTAAATAAAAAAGGCATTCGAATTAGTAACCTCAATATTTGTCACTTATTACCTAAACTAGATGAAATAAAATTGATTTTGCACGAAGAAAAATCGGTCGATATTTTAGGTTTGTGTGAAACTTTTTTGAGTGATAATGTGTCGGATGCGTTTCTCGAGATTAATGGTTATAGGACAGAAAGGAAGGATCGCAAAGGCAAGTCAGGCGGAGGATTATTGCTATATATTTCTAATAAGCTAACGTATAGACGTAGATATGATTTAGAGGTTGGTAATATCGAAACCATCTGGGTTGACATTTCATTGCAACATTCTAAATCCATACTTTTATGTTCATCATACCGCACACCATCTTCCGATATTCGGTGGGTAGATTGTCTTAAAAAAGAACTAGATAAAGCTTCGCAATGTGACGACATTGAAATTATTTTGTGTGGTGATTTTAATATTGATCTTAACAAGGATCCACCATCTTATTGGTCAAACTCCCTTGAAGAATTTAATATGACGCAAATGATATCGACACCTACTCGAGTTACGGACAGGAGTTCCACTTTAATCGACCATCTATACACAAATAAGCCTGAACGTATTATTGAAATAGCTGTTTCTGATCACTATCCAATCTGTTTTACGCGGAAAATTCATATTAGTGATAAAAAGATAGTACATACTGAAATCCAATATCGCGATTTTCGAAATTTTGATGAAAATGTATTTTTAACTGACTTGAATTCAGTGAATTTTGATTCTCTTATAAACACAGATACATTAAATGAAGCTCTTCAATTGTTCTATGATTTGTTTTTTGGAATTCTTAACCAGCATTCAAAAGTTATGTCAAAAAGGGTCAAGTTACAGCATAAGCCAAAATGGATTTCTCCGGAGATAAATGAGGCAAGATATAAAAGGGATAGTTTTCACAAATTAAAAGATATGGATAGTTTTAAAGTTTGGCGTAACAAGGTCCGATCGTTAATCAGAAATGCAAAACGAAATTACTATTCCGATGCTATTGCTCAAATTAAAAACACTACTGATATATGGAAATACATGAAAGAGCTAAATCCGAAGACAGGTACAAATATGCCAAATGTGTTAATGTCTGAAAATGAAAAGGTTGAAACTCCCGAGGATATAGCTAATATGTTTAATTCTTATTTTACAAGCGTCTCAATCAAAAATGAATCATTCCAAAGAACTAGCAAAATAACATTGAACAATCTTCAAACATTCATGAACACAAAACTTCCAATTGATACTTACTTCCAATTAAAATGCATACATGAACATGAAGTATACAGATTACTTTCTAAATTGGATATTTATAAATCCGCTGAGGTTGACACTCTTGGGCCAAACTTATTGAAAATTGCCGCCCATGTAATATGCAAACCTGTTGCTTATTTAATAAATCGAAGCATAATTGAAGGCACTTTCCAGACAAATTAAAAATTGCAAAAGTAACGCCCATTTTTAAAAAAGGGAAAAAGTCTGACCCTGGAAATTATAGACCTATTTCTATTCTTCCTACACTATCTAAAATATATGAAAAGCATGTTGCATCACAAATCTATGAATTCCTTGTCAACTTTGAGTTGCTTCATATAGGACAGTCAGGATTTAGAAAACAACATTATTGCCAAACAGCTCTGACAAAGATGACAGAATTATGACTCAAAGAAATGGACAAAGGGAACCTTACAGGAATTTTATTTTTAGATTTTAGTAAAGCGTTTGATCTAGTCAACCATAATACACTTCTGGAAAAACTTAAATTATACAAATTTGACAATAGATCAATACTTTGGATTAAATCTTATCTTGAAAAAAGGATACAACGTGTTCAAATTGGGAGCATTAGTTCAAAATGTCTCCCTATATTGTCTGGCGTTCTTCAAGGCTCTGTGCTAGGTCCTCTACTTTTCTTAATGTATGTGAATGACCTATCTCTGCATGTCACACTATCTTCTTTAGATTTATTTGCTGATGATGCAACCCTTCAAAAGTCTTCCCCATATTTGTATACAATTGAAAAGGATATTTCTACAGACGTTAATAACATCCAACGCTGGTGTAATGAAAACAGTATGGTGATCAATGTTTCAAAAACTAAAAGTATGCTCTTAGCAACAAATCAAAAATTGACAAAACTTCCCGCAAAATCATTGAATATATCAATGAATAGTATTCCTGTAGATTGTGTAAAGAATCATACACTTTTAGGCATAAATATAGATAACAATCTTTCCTATGTCAAACACGTAGACAGTGTATGTCACTCAATTACTTCAAAAATCGCTCTTCTTAGACGGATTAAACCTTACCTTTCAATACAATATCGGAAAATGTATTATAATGCATACATTCTGCCTGTCATTGATTATTGTTTAACTATTTGGGGTAATGCACCAAAAGTACAACTTAATAGAATCCTCAAACTTCAAAAGTCTGCTGCACGAATAATTCTAGATAAACCCTATGACTCGCCATCCAAACCATTATTTGAGGAATTGGAATGGTTGGATTATTATGAAAGACTAGAATACAACAAATCAATATTGATATACAAAGCTATGAATGGACAAACACCTGGATATATAACCGATATGTTTTCTTCACAGTCAACCAATACTTACCATTTACGCTCGGTTTCAAATAATAACCTTTCTTGTCCGAAACCATCTACAGAACTATTAAAAAAAAGCCTACACTTTTCTGGTGTACATATATGGAATGCCATACCTTCAAACATTAGGTTCCTTTCAAATCTTACAAAATTAAGTGTGCAATTTTAAAGCACATTGTTTCAAAACGTCATCTTCTGTAAATCACGAGTCTTTCTTTCTTTATTATAGTACTCACAAGTTAAACAAAAAAGCAATTCAACATCATTAATTGTTTCATCATTGTATGTTTCTTTATGATAGCTATTAAGATGGCCTCATTGTAAAATAGCCAATGGATAAATGAGTCACCATCTATAAATAAAGTATTATTATATTATTATTATTATTATTATATTGCCTAGCTGGGTAGAATCACCCAGAAAATATGAGTATGTGAACTGTGATATGGCGTTTGGACATACATGCTGTTGAAAACGGCCTAAAACCCCAACAATGCAAGCCATACGACTTTTGAAAACATGATGAGCAATGGCTGTTTTTATCACAATGTTTTCGATAGTTCATTTATAGGGAGTTTATGCATGTGGGAAAGGGGTTATGGGAAAATTGTTCACTGTACAGCCGAAAGGGATTTTGCCTGCAGAGGTGCGAAGACCAGTGAACACATACTCACCCTTTCCCACATGCATATATTTCATACCACTTTCCACACTTATTTTGTCATGCAACAACTCGCTTCCAAGATCAAAACCCCTACCATGCAAACAAACCGACATTTTAAAGCATAACGGGCAATTGCTTCTTTTGCCACAATGTGATCAGGTCTATTGCATGGCTTGGAGTATTCACCCAGGGATCACGAGTGTGTGAACTGACGGGGTGGTATGACTGGAATGATGTTGAAAACGGCCTAAAACACCCAACAATACAAACAAAACGACCTTTAAAAGCAGGGCGGGCAATTGCTCCCTTTGTCACAGTGTGTTCAGTACTGTTGAGTAGCTGGGTTGAATCACCCAGGACGCATGAGTATGTGAACAGTGCGGGTGAATTGACATATATGCTGTTGAAAACGGCGTAAAACACCCGACAATACAAACAAAACGACCTTTGAAATCATGGTTAGCAATGGCTCCTCTGTCCACACTGTTTTCAGTCCTAACGCATAGCTGGGTTGATTCACCCAGGTCCCATGAGTTTGTGAACTGTGAGGGTGATTGGACATAAATGCTGTTGAAAACGGCCTATAAACCCCAACAATGCAGTCACATTGACCTTTGAAAACCTGATGAGCAATGGCTCGCTCTTCTTATCACACTGTTTTCAGTCCTATTGCATAGGTTGGCTTGATTCGCCCAGGACGCATGAGTATGTGAACTGTGGGGGTGATTCGACATAACTGCCGTTGAAAACGGCCTAAAACACCGTAAAGTGCACGCGAAACGACCTTTGAAAACATGATGAGCACTGGTTCCTTTCACCACACTGTTTTCAGTCCTATCGCGTAGATGGGTTGATTCAACCAGGAAGCATGTGTGTTTGTGTGAGCATTGATGGGTATTTAACATAAATGCTGTTGTAAACGGCCTAAAAAAAACAACAACGCAATCAAAACGACCATTGACAGCACGATGGGCAATAGCTCCTCTTACCACACTGATTTCAGTCCTATAGCATAGTTGGGTTGATTCACCCGGGACGCATGAGTATGTGAATTGTGAGGGTGATGGGACATAAATGCTGCTGAAAACGGTCTAAAAAAAACACAACAACGCAATCAAAACAACCTTTGAAAACACGATGAGCAATGGCTGCTCTTACCACACTGTTTTCAGTTATATTGCCTAGCTGGGTAGAATCACCCAGAAAACATGAGTATGTGAACTGTGATATGATATACAATTGAAAGGGATATTTCTACAGACGTTAATAACATCCAACGCTGGTGTAATGAAAACAGTATGGTGATCAATGTTTCAAAAACTAAAAGTATGCTCTTAGCAACAAATCAAAAATTGACAAAACTTCCCGCAAAATCATTGAATATATCAATGAATAGTATTCCTGTAGATTGTGTAAAGAATCATAAACTTTTAGGCATAAATATAGATAACAATCTTTCCTATGTCAAACACGTAGACAGTGTATGTCACTCAATTACTTCAAAAATCGCTCTTCTTAGACGGATTAAACCTTACCTTTCAATACAATATCGGAAAATGTATTATAATGCATACATTCTGCCTGTCATTGATTATTGTTTAACTATTTGGGGTAATGCACCAAAAGTACAACTTAATAGAATCCTCAAACTTCAAAAGACTGCTGCACGAATAATTCTAGATAAACCCTATGACTCGCCATCCAAACCATTATTTGAGGAATTGGAATGGTTGGATGTTTATGAAAGACTAGAATACAACAAATCAATATTGATATACAAAGCTATGAATGGACAAACACCTGGATATATAACCGATATGTTTTCTTCACAGTCAACCAATACTTACCATTTACGCTCGGTTTCAAATAATAACCTTTCTTGTCCGAAACCATCTACAGAACTATTAAAAAAAAGACTACACTTTTCTGGTGTACATATATGGAATGCCATACCTTCAAACATTAGGTTCCTTTCAAATCTTACAAAATTTAAGTGTGCAATTTTAAAGCACATTGTTTCAAAACGTCATCTTCTGTAAATCACGAGTCTTTCTTTCTTTATTATAGTACTCACAAGTTAAACAAAAAAGCAATTCAACATCATTAATTGTTTCATCATTGTATGTTTCTTAATGATAGCTATTAAGATGGCCTCATTGTAAAATAGCCAATGGATAAATGAGTCACCATCTATAAATAAAGTATTATTATTATTATTATTATATTGCCTAGCTGGGTAGAATCACCCAGAAAACATGAGTATGTGAACTGTGATATGGCGTTTGGACATACGTGCTGTTGAAAACGGCCTACAACCCCAACAATGCAAGCAATACGACCTTTGAAAACATGATGAGCAATGGCTGTTTTTATCACAATGTTTTCGATAGTTCATTTATAGGGAGTTTATGCATGTGGGAAAGGGGTTATGGGAAAATCGTTCACTGTACAGCCGAAAGGGATTTTGCCTGCAGAGGTGCGAAGACCAGTGAACACATACTCACCCTTTCCCACATGCATATATTTCATACCACTTTCCACACTTATTTTGTCATGCAACAACTCGCTTCCAAGATCAAAACCCCTACCATGCAAACAAACCGACATTTTAAAGCATAACGGGCAATTGCTTCTTTTGCCACAATGTGATCAGGTCTGTTGAGTAGCTGGGTTGAATCACCCAGGACGCATGAGTATGTGAACAGTGCGGGTGAATTGACATATATGCTGTTGAAAACGGCGTAAAACACCCGACAATACAAACAAACCGACCTTTGAAATCATGATTAGCAATGGCTCCTCTGTCCACACTGTTTTCAGTCCTAACGCATAGCTGGGTTGATTCACCCAGGTCCCATGAGTTTGTGAACTGTGAGGGTGATTGGACATAAATGCTGTTGAAAACGGCCTATAAACCCCAACAATGCAATCACATTGACCTTTGAAAACATGATGAGCAATGGCTAGCTCCTCTTACCACACTGTTTTCAGTCCTATTGCATAGGTTGGCTTGATTCGCCCAGGACGCATGAGTATGTGAAATGTGGGGGTGATTGGACATAACTGCTGTTGAAAACGGCCTAAAACACCGTAAAGTGCACGCGAAACGACCTTTGAAAACATGATGAGCACTGGTTCCTTTCACCACACTGTTTTCAGTCCTATTGCGTAGATGGGTTGATTCGCTGTTGTAAACGGCCTAAAAAAACCAACAACGCAATCAAAACGACCATTGACAGCACGATGGGCAATAGCTCCTCTTACCACACTGATTTCAGTCCTATAGCATAGTTGGGTTGATTCACCCGGGACGCATGAGTATGTGAATTGTGAGGGTGATGGGACATAAATGCTGCTGAAAACGGCCTAAAAAAAAACCAACAACGCAATCAAAACGACCTTTGAAAACACGATAAGCAATGGCTGCTCTTACCACACTGTTTTCAGTTATATTGCCTACATGATGAGCACTGGTTCCTTTCACCACACTGTTTTCAGTCCTATCGCGTAGATGGGTTGAATCAGCCAGGAAGCATGTGTGTGTGTGTGAGCAGTGATGGGTATTTAACATAAATGCTGTTGTAAACGGCCTAAAAAACAACAACAACGAAATGAAAACGACCATTGACAGCACGATGGGCAATGGCTCCTCTTACCACACTGATTTAGGTCCTATAGCATAGTTGGGTTGATTCACCCGGGACGCATCAGTATGTGAATTGTGAGGGTGATGGGACATACATGCTGCTGTAAACGGCCTAAAATAAACCAACAACGCAATCAAAACGACCTTTGAAAACACGATGAGCAATGGCTGCTCTTACCACACTGTTTTCAGTTATATTGCCTAGCTGGGTAGAATCACCCAGAAAACATGAGTATGTGAACTGTGATATGGCGTTTGGGCATACATGCTGTTGAAAACGGCCTAAAACCCCAACAATGCAAGCAATACGACCTTTGAAAACATGATGAGCAATGGCTGTTTTTATCACAATGTTTTCGATAGTTCATTTATAGGGAGTTTATGCATGTGGGAAAGGGGTTATGGGAAAATCGTGCACTGTACAGTCGAAAGGGATTTTACCTGCAGAGGTGCGAAGACCAGTGAACACATACTCACCCTTTCCCACATGCATATATTTCATACCACTTTCCACACTTATTTTGTCATGCAACAACTCGCTTCCAAGATCAAAACCCCTACCATGCAAACAAACCGACATTTTAAAGCATAACGGGCAATTGCTTCTTTTGCCACAATGTGATCAGGTCTATTGCATGGCTGGGATTATTCACCCAGGGATCACGAGTGTGTGAACTGACAGGGTGGTATGACTGGAATGATGTTGAAAACGGCCTAAAACACCCAACAATACAAACAAAACGACCTTTAAAAGCAGGGCGGGCAATTGCTCCCTTTGTCACAGTGTGTTCAGTACTGTTGAGTAGCTGGGTTGAATCACCCAGGACGCATGAGTATGTGAACAGTGCGGGTGATTTGACAGATATGCTGTTGAAAATGGCGTAAAACACCCGACAATACAAACAAAACGACCTTTGAAATCATGATTAGCAATGCCTCCTCTTTCCACACTGTTTTCAGTCCTAACGCATAGCTGGGTTGATTCACCCATGTCCCATGAGTTTGTGAACTGTGAGGGTGATTGGACATAAATGCTGTTGAAAACGGCCTATAAACCCCAACAATGCAATCACATTGACCTTTGAAAACATGATGAGCAATGGCTCGCTCCTCTTACCACACTGTTTTCAGTCCTATTGCATAGGTTGGCTTGATTCGCCCAGGACGCATGAGTATGTGAACTGTGGGGGTGATTGGACATAACTGCTGTTGAAAACGGCCTACAACTCCGTAAAGTGCACGCGAAACGACCTTTGAAAACATGATGAGCACTGGTTCCTTTCACCACACTGTTTTCAGTCCTATCGCGTAGATGGGTTGAATCAGCCAGGAAGCATGTGTGTGTGTGTGAACAGTGAAGGGTATTTAACATAAATGCTGTTGTAAACGGCCTAAAAAACAACAACAACGAAATGAAAACGACCATTGACAGCACGATGGGCAATGGCTCCTCTTACCACACTGATTTTAGTCCTATAGCATAGTTGGGTTGATTCACCCGGGACGCATGAGTATGTGAATTGTGAGGGTGATGGGACATAAATGCTGCTGGAAACGGCATAAAAAAACAACAACAACAACGCAATCAAAACGACCTATGAAAACACGATGAGCAATGGCTGCTCTTACCACACTGTTTTCAGTTATATTGCCTAGCTGGGTAGAATCACCCAGAAAACATGAGTATGTGAACTGTGATATGGCGTTTGGGCATACATGCTGTTGAAAACGGCCTAAAACCCCAACAATGCAAGCAATACGACCTTTGAAAACATGATGAGCAATGGCTGTTTTTATCACAATGTTTTCGATAGTTCATTTATAGGGAGTTTATGCATGTGGGAAAGGGGTTATGGGAAAATCGTGCACTGTACAGCCGAAAGGGATTTTGCCTGCAGAGGTGCGAAGACCAGTGAACACATACTCACCCTTTCCCATATGCATATATTTCATACCACTTTCCACACTTATTTTGTCATGCAACAACTCGCTTCCAAGATAAAAAACTCTACCATGCAAACAAACCGACATTTTAAAGCATAACGGGCAATTGCTTCTTTTGCCACAATGTGATCAGGTCTATTGCATGGCTGGGATTATTCACCCAGGGATCACGAGTGTGTGAACTGACGGGGTGGTATGACTTGAATGATGTTGAAAACGGCCTAAAACACCCAACAATACAAACAAAACGGCTATTGGTACTTTGCGAAACGGAACGGAACGAAACGAAACGGAACGAGGGGCACCATATAGGGGAAATTAAGAAATCAAATTTAAATTCTAAAAATCAATATAATCATAATAGTAAATTACATGAACCCTGTATAATGATAGTCGAATGGTGTATAATGTCCAATGAAACTCATAATACGCAAAACATCAAGTATGAACCATGTTTTAGACATGTTCCGTTCCGTTACGTAAAGTACCATTACCCACACAGTTATTGGTATTTTGCGAAACTGAACGAAACAAAAATTAAAAGACGTTAGATATATCGGTGAAAAGGAACAAAACCCTATCTTTTTCTTTGTAGTTAAAAGCACAACACTGAATGATTATAAATGCATACATCTGTTAACGAGCACACTAGTATTTGAACCAGAGCAACCTTTTATGATGTACCGGATATATAGAAAGTCTTGTAAGCATAAGCTGTCGAATGAGGTATAATATCCGATGAAACTCACACGCAGAACGTTAAGAAATGAAATAGATTTTGTCTTGTTTCGTTCCGTTACGCAAAGTACCAATACCCACACAGGTATTGGTACTTTGCGAAACGGAACGAAACGAGAAATAATTAATTTATTTACATGAAATGTATTTCAGGAATTTATATCTAATAATCGTTTATGCTTGCATGTACAATAATGGTCGCAAGGATTTGCAAGTCAACAACGCCATAACTAGAAATTACTTGTATTATGCAACACTATACTTAAGGTAAAGTTCCTTGTTTAACGTTGGTAGTCGACGAAAGTCCCAACTTGGAATGGATGGAACAACTTATTTCCAGCCGAGCGCACAGCAGGCGTCATATTTACCTCCCCAGCATCCAGTGTAGGCCGATACTGCTGGAAACAATACCCATTTAAGTAAATCACCCGGCACTGAACACTAGTCGTGATATCAGCTGCGCCAGGGAATCGAACCCGGATCGCTGGTGTTGTAGTCCAACCTGCTAACAACTGCGCCACTGACTCCCTATGTATGAACAATGTACATACTCTCATACTTTCATAGATACATGTACCTTTATAAATAACCTCGACATGCAATACTGCCGGGCATATCGAATAATCATTTATGGTTTTATATATGTAATTATAATTGCCGAGCCTGGATCTGCAAGTCGCCTTTCTATGTTATTAGATTTTAGGAAAATTTGTATGTTTGTGAAGAGAAGACTTTTTGCATATTTCCTTGCATGTACATGCGTGTTATAACATATGATTATTCTTCAAACTACTTCTTTACGCTGTAGTTGTCATCATCTTGAATCACATAATACCTATATAACATAATTAGCTTTTCCTATCTCGTTTCGTTCCGTTTCGCAAAGTACCAATACCTGTGTGGGTATTGGTACTTTGCGAAACGGAACGAAACGAGACAATATATATTTATAAAAATAATTTTTTTCAGGAATATCGGATAATCGTTTATGATTGTGTAACTGTCGAGCTTGGATCTGCAACTCATCTTTTGTTATGTATGAAGGAGAATTTGTATGTTCGTGAAGTGAATACTTAGTTCCTTGCATGTAACTGCTTGTAATGAAATATGATTCACCTATTTTATTTGAATTCTAACTGTCAGCATCCTGAATTACATAATACATTTATAACATAATTAGGGCTCTTTTCCTATTTCGTTTCGTTCCGTTTCGCAAAGTACCAATACCCACACCGGTATTGGTACTTTGCGAAACGAAACGGAACGAGCAAATTTTAATATGTAAAGGAATATCAAATAATCGTTTATGTGTATATATTTGTATAACTGTCGAGCTTGGATCTGCAACTTATCTTTTTATATCTGAAGATTACAGGAAAATTTGTATGTTCGTGAGAAGGGAATACTTTTCATGTATTTCTTTGCATGTAACTGCTTGAACTGAAATTTGATTATACTTTATTTACTTTTTAATTCTAACGTGTCAGCATCTTGAATTACATAATACCCATATGACCAAATTAGGTTTTCCTATCTCGTTTCGTTCCGTTTCGCAAAGTACCAATACCCACACAGGTATTGGTACTTTGCGAAACGGAACAAAACGAGACAATATATATTTATAAAAATATTATTTTTCAGGAATATCGGATAATCGTTTATGTTTGTGTAACTGTCGAGCTTGGATCTGCAACTCATCTTTTTTTATGTATGAAGGAGAATTTGTATGTTCGCCAAGGGAATACTTAGTTCCTTGCATGTAACTGCTTGTAATGAAATATGATTCACCTATTTTATTTAAATTCTAACTGTCAGCATCCTGAATTACATAATACATTTATAACATAATTAGGGCTCTTTTCCTATTTCGTTTCGTTCCGTTTCGCAAAGTACCAATACCCACACCGGTATTGGTACTTTGCGAAACGAAACGGAACGAGCAAATTTTAATATGTACAGGAATATCAAATAATCGTTTATGTGTATATATTTGTATAACTGTCGAGCTCGGATCTGCAACTTATCTTTTTATATCTGAAGATTACAGGAGAATTTGTATGTTCGTGAGAAGAGAATACTTTTCATGTATTTCTTTGCATGTAACTGCTTGAACTGAAATTTGATTATACTTTATTTACTTTTTAATTCTAACGTGTCAGCATCTTGAATCACATAATACCCATATGACCAAATTAGGTTTTCCTATCTCGTTTCGTTCCGTTTCGCAAAGTACCAATACCCACACAGGTATTGGTACTTTGCGAAACGGAACAAACCGAGACAATATATATTTATAAAAATAATTTTTTTCAGGAATATCGGATAATCGTTTATGTTTGTATAACTGTCGAGCTTGGATCTGCAACTCATCTTTTTTTATGATAAAACAACTCATTTTCAGATAATTTATAAGTGGATAAAGAGGTAAAACGAATCAGTTAAAACGTTTAGATGCAAGAAACCTGCTACAATAATGGATGCGTTTGTAACATGAAATTAGACTGGCCACATCTTTGTTGCTAAATTTAACTTCAGGGCCGTACTAATTGATAACAATCATTAAGTATTAAGCTAATTCATTTAGCTTTAAGCGAATTCTTGTTAGTACGACCCTAGGTCAGACAAATTGATTAAGTACGTTACAGTGTCAGACATATTCTATGTAGTATGACCCTAGAATGGAATTAGTACGACCCTGAATTAAGATAAATCTATTTAGCTTTAAGTCAATTCGAATAAGTACTACCCTGGGTCGGACATATTCGAATTAGTATGACCCTGGGTCGGTAATATTCCAACTAGCTTTAAGACAATGCCGAATTAGTATGACCCTCAATTTTAAGCCGCCGTCTTTAGTACGACCCTGGGTCAAACATATTCCTATTAGTATGACCCTGGGTCGGACATATTCAAAATTAGTAAGACCCTGGGTCGGACATACTTACAATGAGTATGACACTGGGTCGGACATATTCAAATATGTATGACCCTGGATCGTACTAAATAAGAAATAGGTTAAAGCTAATTCCATACCAGGGTCATACTAATTTGAATATGTCTGACCCGGGGTCGTACTAAATGAAATAGCTTTAAGCTAATTCTCAACCTGGGTCATACTAAATAGAATATGTCCGAACCTGGGTCGTACTAAATAGAATTAGCTTAAAGCTAAATTGGCATTTTCAACCCTAACGGTGTGCCATAAGACAGTCAACTCCTGGATTGACCAAATTTAAACTTGATATGTTGATTCACTTATTAAAAAAACTTACCTCAGTCGAGTTTACGTGAGCAGAGGGTGGGGCGTATGCCGCTTTCGCCCCCCCCCCCGCCTTAAATTCGCCCTTTGGCAGGTCATCCTGGACATCGTGGGTATAGGTATCAACGCTGCCGGTCGTTCCTCCGCGGTCCACTCAAATGTAGTCCCTATTAATATATCCTGCCATTTCCTCCCGTGTAAAGGCCAGTCACAAGGAACCACTGCATCCGCATTAGATGTTTCTTTGACCGAGTCGAAACGACAGTGAAAGTGGTGTTTTGCATGTCGTGCATTAAAATATTCATGTTTACATACCATGTATCCGTCACGTGACCATGGTTTTCTTGCATTATGTTTAACACCGGCATTTTTTTGACATTTTTCATAGCGTTTTGATAGGCCTTTAAAATAAGAGTAATCTTGCAATGCGTGAAAGGCTTGAAATATCTACAAGAGATCATAGTGTGATCCTACCATTGGGCCTTTTTTTAATGTTACAAATTTCAAGACTAGCTTAAAATCCTAAAAGTAGGTCACTATGTCCGAATCAAGGTTATCACAGTCTTTGGACTTCTAAAACCAATTGGTAGTTTTGGCTCCTTACGAGGTACTTACAAACCAAATATCAAAGAGATCGGTCAATATATGAATGTGCAGATCCAAGATCGACAGTTGTACAAAAATACACACATAAGCGATTATCCGATATGTCCGAAATATTTCATGTAAATAAATCAAAATTTCATTCCGTTTCGCAAAGTACCAATAACGGTGTGAGTATTGGTACTTTGTGGAACAGAACGAATCGAGATAGGAAAAGCTAATTTTGTTATATATTTATTATGTAATTAAAGATGCTGACAAGTATGAATTAAAAGGCAAATAGAAAGAGAATCAAATTTCATTACAAGCAGTTACATGCAAGGAAATATACGAAAAGTATTCCCTCCAAGAGCATACAAATTCTTCTAGCATCTCTAACATAAAAAGGCGACTTGCAGATGCGGGCTCAGAAATTATAAATACATACAACCATAAATGATTATTCGATATGTGCGACTCTATTGCATGTCGATTTTATTGTTGGGTTTAATGTCGCACGGATACAATTATAGGTCATATGGCGACTTTCCTCCTTTGATCGTGGAGGAAGAACCCAGGCGCCCCTCCGTGCATCATTTTATCACGAAAGGACACCTGTGTAGAACCACCGACCTTCCCCAAGCCAGCTGGATGGCTTTCCTGAATTAAATGCCCCGATTGAGGCTCGAACCCACATCAATGAAGGCAAGTGGTTTGAAGTCAGCGACATTTACCACTCGGCCACGGAGGCCCCCATTCATGTCGAGGTCGAGGTATCTAATAAAGGTACATGTATCTATAAAGGTACGTATACGTAGGTATGTACATAGTTACAGTGTGTTACCCGTAATTTCCGATAATGGGTTTTTAAAGCTGAAAAACAACGACTTACAGATCCAGGCTTAACCATTATTGCACATGCAAGCATAAAAGATTATTATATATGAATTCCTAAACTATTTTTATAAAAAAGTTCTCGTTCCGTTTCGTTTCGCAAAGTACCATTACCGGTGTGGGTATTGGTACTTTGCGAAGGGGAACGAAACCAGATAGGACATGTTAATTTGGTTATATATGTATTATGTAATTCAAGATGCTGACTATAAATAGAAGGAGAATCATTTTCCATTACAGTTGCAGTTACATGCAAGAATCTATATGTGAACAGTATTCCCTTCACGAACTTACAAATTCTCCTTCATACATAAACAGATGAGTTACAGATCCAAACTCGACAGTTATACAAACACACACACATATACGATTATCCGATTATTCGATATTCTTGAAAAGTTTAATGTAAATAAAAAAATATTCTCTCGTTTCGTTCCGTTTCGCAAAGTACCAATACCTGTGTGGGTATTGGTACTTTACGAAACGGAACGAAACGAGAGAGAAAAGGCTAATTTGGTTATATATGTATTATGTAATTCAAGATGCCGACAGTAAGAATTAAAATATAAATAGACGGAGAATCATATTTATCTCTGAACATAAAAAGTCGACATTCGGATGCGGGCTCGGCAATTATACATGCATACAACCATGAATGATTATTCAATATGTGCGGCACTATTGCATTTTGGGGCATCTTATGAAGGTACATGTATCTATGATGGTACGTAGGTATGTATATAGTTACAGCATGTTGCATGGTACCAGTAATTTCGGATAATGGCTTTGTTTTAAAGCTGTTGTCAATTACTTGAAAAACAATGATTTACCAATCCAGGCTCGACCAGTATTGTACAGGCAAGCATAAACGATTATTAGATATGAATGCCTGAAATATTTCATGTAAAAATACATTAAAATTTTCTCGTTCCATTCCGTTTCGCAAAGTACCAATACCTGTGTGGGTATTGGTACTTTGCGAAACGGAACAAAACGAGATAGGAAAAGCTAATTTGGTCATATAGGTATTATATGATTCAAGATGCTGACACGTTAGAATTAAAAAGTAAATAAAGGATAATCAAATTTCAGTACAAGCAGTTACATGCAAAGAAATACATGAAAAGTATTCCCTTCCCAAGCTCGACAGTAATACAAATATATATACATAGACGATTATTTTATATTCCTGTACATATTAACATTTGCTCGTCCCGTTTCGTTTCGCAAAGTACCAATTCCGGTGTGGGTATTGGTACTTTGCGAAACGGAACGAAACGAGATAGGAAAAGAGCCCTAATTTGGTTACAAATGTATTATGTAATTCAAGATGCTGACAGTAAGAATTCAAATAAAAATAGGTGAATCATATTTCATTACAAGTAGTTACATGCAAGGAACTAAGTATTCCCTTCACGAACATACACATTCTCCTTCATACATAAAAAAAGATGAGTTGCAGATCCAAGCTCGACAGTTATACAAACATAAACGATTATCCGATATTCCTGAAAAAAAATATTTTTATAAATATATATTGTCTCGTTTCGTTCCGTTTAGCAAAGTACCAATACCTGTGTGGGTATTTGTACTTTGCGAAACGGAACGAAACGAGAGAGAAAGGGCTAATTTGGTTATATATGTATTATGTTATTCAAGATGATGACAACTACAGCGTAAAAAAGTAGAATAATCATATTTTATAACACGCATGTACATGCAAAAAGTCTTCCCTTCACAAACATACAAATTTTCCTATAATCTAATAACATAGAAAGGCGACTTGCAGATCCAGGCTCGGCAATTATAATTACATATATAAAACCATAAATGATTATTCGATATGCCCGGCAGCATTGCATGTCGAGGTTATTTATGAAGGTACATGTATCTATAAAGTATGAGAATATGTACATTGTTCATACATAGGGAGTCAGTGGCGCAGTGGTTAGCAGGTTGGACTACAACACCAGCGATCCGGGTTCAATTCCCTGGCGCAGCTGATATCACGACTAGTGTTCAGTGCTCGGTGATTTACTTAAATGGGTCTTGTTTCCAGCAGTATCGGCCTAGACTGGATGCTGGGGAGGTATATATGACGCCTGTCGTGGGCTCGGCTAGAAATAAGTTGTTCCATCCATTCCAAGTGGGGACTTTCGACGACTACCCACGTTAAACAAGAAACTTTACCTTTACTTTTAGTAAAGTGTTGCATGATACCAGTAATTTCTAGTTATGGCGTTAATGAGCTGTCGCCAATTACCTGAACAATATTGACTTGCAAATCCTTGCGATCATTATTGTAAATGCAAGCATAAACGATGATTAGATATGAATTCCTGAAATACATTTCATGTAAATAAATTATTTTTTTCTCGTTTCGTTCCGTTTCGCAAAGTACCAATACCTGTGTGGGTATTGGTACTTTGCGTAACGGATTTGTTTGTTTGTTTGGAGTTTAACGCCGCTTTCAACAGCTTTGGTCATATCACGGCGGTCAGTGCACCTACCCATGTTTTCCTGGCTTTCCCACACCAGTACTTACACAACATTCTTTCGAAGCCACTGACTACTTACTCACATAGATCAGAGGTGAGAGGCAATGGAAAACATCGCCCGAAAGAATGTCGCCGCAACCGGGTCTCGAACCTGTGACCTCCAGATCACGAGTCAGATACGCTACCAATTGAGCTACCCGGCCGGGGCTTGCGTAACGGAACGAAACAAGACAACATTTATTTAATTTCTTTACGTTCTGCGTGTGAGTTTCATCATTCGACCGCTTATGTTTACAAGACTTTATATATATCCGGTACATCATATAAGGTTGCTCTGGTTCAAATACTAGTGTGCTCGTTAACAGATGTATGGATTTATAATCGTTTCGTTCCGTTTCGCAAAGTACCAATACCTGTGTGGGTATTGGTACTTTGCGTAACGGAACGTAACAAGACAAAATTTATTTTTTTCTTTACGTTATGCGTGTGAGTTTCATCATTCGACAGCTTATGTTTACAAGACTTTATATATATCCGGTACATCATATAAGGTTGCTTTGGTTAAAATACTAGTGTGCTCGTTAACAGATGTATGCATTTATAATCATTCAGTGTTGTGCTTTTAACTACAAATAAAATATAGGGTTTTATTCCTTTTCACCGATATATCTAACCCCTTTTAATTTTTGTTTCGTTCCATTTCGCAAAATACCAATACCCGTGTGGGTAATGGTACTTTGCGTAACGAAACGGAACTAGACAAAAAACATGGTTCATACTTAATGTTTTGCGTATTATGAGTTTCATTGGACATTATACATCATTCGACTATGATTATACAAGGTTCATGTAATTTACTATTATGATTATATTGATTTTTAGAATTTAAATTTGATTTTTTTATTTCCCCCACACGGTGCCCCTCGTTCCGTTTCGTTTCGTTCCGTTCCGTTTTGCAAGGTACCAATAGCCAACAAAACGACCTTTAAAAGCAGGGCGGGCAATTGCTCCCTTTTTCACAGTGTGTTCAGTACTGTTGAGTAGCTGGGTTGAATCACCGAGGACGCATGAGTATGTGAACAGTGCGGGTGATTTGACATATATGCTGTTGAAAACGGCGTAAAACACCCGACAATACAAACAAAACGACCTTTGAAATCATGATTAGCAATGGCTCCTCTTTCCAAACTGTTTTCAGTCCTAACGCATAGCTGGGTTGATTCACCCAGGTCCCATGAGTTTGTGGACTGTGAGGGTGATTGGACATAAATGCTGTTGAAAACGGCCTATAAACCCCAACAATGCAATCACATTGACCTTTGAAAACATGATGAGCAATGGCTCGCTCCTCTTACCACACTGTTTTCAGTCCTATTGCATAGGTTGGCTTGATTCGCCCAGGACGCATGAGTATGTGAACTGTGGGGTTGATTGGACATAATTGCTGTTGAAAACGGCCTAAAACTCCGTAAAGCGCAAGCGAAACAACCTTTGAAAACATGATGAGCACTGGTTCCTTACACCACACTGTTTTCAGTCCTATCGCGTAGATGGGTTGATTCAGCAAGGAAGCATTGTGTGTGTGTGAGCAGTGATGGGTATTTAACATAAATGCTGTTGTAAACAACAACGCAATCAAAACGACCATTGACAGCACGATGGGCAATGGCTCCTCTTACCACACTGATTTCAGTCCTATAGCATAGTTGGGTTGATTCACCCGGGACGCATGAGTATGTGAATTGTGAGGGTGATGGGACATAAATGCTGCTGAAAACGGCCTAAAAAAAAACAACAACGCAATCAAAACGACCTTTGGGTCGAATAAAACTGTGTCCTGGAATTTCATCCAATTTAGTAGTTTAAAGAGATTATCAATTGGTGTGTCATAAGGTTTGTCAAGAATTATTCGAGCTACTCTTTTTTTTTAAATCTATAATTTAATAGGTTGTCACTGTAATTACACAAAATTGTACAACACTTGTCAAAATGGGGGAGGATGTATGCATTGTAGAACAGTTTTCTTATATGAATATTTAAATAGCTTCTTATCCTTAGCAGTATATATAGTAAAGAATTGCTTTTTTGAAGTACTCGCTCAACTTGTGTTCTCCATTTAAGTCTTTGGTCAACATGAATTCAATGTCACAGAAAGATATAGTTTGAGAGCAGAAATGTAGATCTGTGTGTATCATTGTTATGGTTATTAGATGGGGGGGGAAAAAGCATATCTTTAGTTTATTGGGGGTTTTGCATTATTGAGTTTCGTTTACACCAGTCACTTATTTTTTCTAGTCCGTTTTGAAGGGATTGGAATACTTCTCTAACTGACTGGCCTATTGCACTTAGTGTTGTGTCGTATTAAGGTGCAGAGGAAGGTCATTAATGTAAAGGATGATGGCAATTTTCCAGCAAAGGACACCTTTTGCGATTGTTGGAAAGATAAGATTGAAATCATCTCAGTATTTGACTTTTTGTATTCGGTCCTTTTATCAAGAAAAAGAGAGTGATTTATTAGATTTGTGTTTATCGCATCACTCCATGAGTCAACACTATCAGTGAGTGCTGCCTCACAAGAGAGATTTGTTCGAAATCCAGATTGTTTTTTTATGAATCAAAGAATTTTGTCCAAGGAATAGTTTTAAATGATCACTTACATGTCATTCCTGGACTTTTGAAAAGACTGGTAGGATCGATAGTGGGAGATAGTTATTGATGTCAGCCTTTGCCTCTTTTTGGAATATTGGGTTTACTTTTGCTTTTTTAAAATATAAGTTAACGGTTTAGAGATGACTTAAGCACTAATTTCCAGAAATTTTGAGCCAATGTCATCGAGCCAATTGGAGTTATTAACATCTAATAATTGTAACTGTTTAATGACATAGCCCTTCAAGCCATGTTGATTGGTCGAAAAACATGGCGCAAAAGGGCGGGGCTGTTTTGCCTTATATGTCTATAGTAAAGACAATTTGAAGACGATTTTTCAAATTATTTTGTAGAAATGCACAATGGGTAACCCACTATGAACTTTCTTCAAACCATGCTGGTTTGTGAAAAAACATGGCCATCAATAATGCGGATGTTTTGCCTTATATGGTTGTAGTGAAGCTTGTCATCAGAAAATATATGGCTGGTTTTTAAATAATTTTGTAGAAATGTTCTTTTGTCGACCCCTCACCAGATTCATCAATGTAATTTTGATTGGTCGTAAACATGGCCGATTTCGGGCGGGACTGTTTTGTGTTATATGGCAAAAGTGATTTAATATTTGACTAATGCCACTGGAGCAATATGGCACTCTTATGCCTCTTAGTGTGTTAGTTGATTTGTAGGTATGCACAAACATTCCATAAATAAAGTACTTCAACATGTCAAACATGTGTTATTTCTTTATCTCACCGGAGCACGAAGTGCTCAATGTTATTTATTGCGAATGCCCTTTGTCCGGCATCCGTCAACATCCTCACCCCTGTTACCGTAGGGTCAATTGGGATGAAACATCACAGCAAGCATCATCCTCTGAAGGTCCTCACTGAATTTTCTTTAAATGTTCTAGATCCATGCAGAATGCCTTACATGTACAAGTAACTATATTGTCGATAAAGGTCACTTTGTTTCCCTTTAATTACCATCAATTCGTATGAATAGTCACATTCGACACTCTTCGTATGCTTATTAGTTATAACACAGACGATTCCGATCGTTTTTGGAGTCAGCATATCAAAGTTCAAGGTCACAAAAAGTATGTTTTCCTCAATGGCTTTTAAGAAGGAGAGACATGCGCGTTCCTTTTTAAATAAATGTTATTTATATTAAAGCTTGATATCAATATGCAGGTCATACTTTCCACTAGATATTTGCAAAACTTGCTCCGAAGGTTGCCTGCAACCTGTAGATAATATGTGTTGAAATGGACTCATGCTGTGAGAAAACTTCTTGTGCTACAGCCAATTATTTTAAAACAAAGAATACTCAGAACAATGTACTCAGTCCAGTAAAGTGATACTGGCCCTAACGGGCCTCTTATTTTACGTTTCCGGAAGTAAACAAGCGTACTTCCAACGGAAAACAAATCAATTGTCCAGTCAACTAGCAGTATCACTAGATAACTCACAATTATCAAGCTAATTGAAAAACTGTAACAGAGTAATTAACGTTTTCTTTCTTTTGAGAAAAGTAATAAATCTGAATTCTGTAAATGATTTTGTTGGACGTGACATTTGCTTTGCAAAACAGTTTGCAATTGAGTCTGCAACATTCCACATTTGTTTCGTGGCTGTTTGAAGTAGCTGATATGTGGCCAAACCCACTTTGAATTGAGACACACACACACACACACACACACACACAATAATATTTAGTGTTTAAGCTTTCAGAATATGTCTGTGTTTTATTTATATGTGCCATATACAACGACTAGAATTGTGAAGTAGTTCGCTGTTCCATGTAACATGTGTACATTTGAGGGGCGGGGAGGTCTTATCTCTCTTATCTACGAGCCTGTAAACATGTACTTGCAGCCGTTCCCCGGTAGCCCAATCTGAAGCGACACAGGCTGTCGATCAAGAAATAGTAAGTTTCAACCGCAGCTCGGCCAACATTCTTGACAAAAGGCAATGTGACAATTACCATTCCTTTTCCACCAATGGGTTAACAGTCTATGAAGAAAGGCATTCAGTTACTTGTTATGTGAAGTACTTGTGTAAGAAAGCCAGGTAAACAATAGGTAGGTGATCTGAGCCGCCGTGATATGAATGACGTCATTAAAACCCAATCAATCAAAGCACGTGAAATCTGAACAAAAATAGCTGTTTATCTCCATTGGTTTTACCACGAATGTAACACCTGAGGGACTAGCCAAGTTATAAAAATAATACATCCGGGTTCCCAAATAGCAACCACGTCACACGACAACGGACCTTCGATGATGATTCTTTACATTCTTCTCACATTAAATAATACATCTGCTGCAGACGATTTAAAAAATATCAAAAAATCTCTCCTTGTGAAAGTGTTATCATTGAATAGAGTTGAAAACATTTTTGCAATAGAAGACGTAACTCAATATGAGCAATTCCTCCTTTTGCCAAAAAGTGTTCCGCTTGTTTCAAATTTGTCAAAATACGTATGCAAGTGTTAAAGGCTTAACTAAATGACACAAAAGTTCAGAATGCTAATTTGTATAATCAATTTCAAACTATTACCATTCCTCCAAAGACTTCAAATATGCTTGTTTTCAACCTGGAACGAATCTGATCAGACTGACGAAGGCGCACACTGATATGGATCTTTGCTGGGCGCAATGTCACGAAGTTCAGTGTTTGTGTCCGTAATGAAAGATTCACTCCTTAGAAAACAAAACAAAAAAGTGTGCAATCTCGAAGTCGAAAATCGGAATTTTGGTTTGAACACGTGTAAACTCGCTCTTTTCCGTAAAGTGCCGAATTGACTCGATCTTTAATTCATTTTTGGAAGATATCCGAGAGAAGAAGTGTGAAATCTGAAAGTCAAATTAAGTATAATGTTGCAACAAAGTTAAAAATGTTGTAGGAAAAGGAGAACTTGCTTCAGCAATGCGTCCATTTCAAACTTTTTCTTTCTCTTTAAATTTTCTGCAACAGATTTGTCCATTTCGTGTGTTGCATTGAACATAGCAAGACCGTTTGTTATCATCGAATTGTATGGTATATGAAGTAAGACACTTTCTTATCTAGCATTTTTTAATCGTAACAAATCTTAAAAATGCTAGGTAAGAAAGTGTCATTACCGTATACCATAATCGATCTGATCATGTTCTACGTTGTGCTCTGTCTAGAGTTTGGAGAATTTAAGAAAGTAGGAATCTATCCTGTTTGTTTGTATGGTGTCAGTACTATTGGTCCATTTAACTACCTGACATAAGCGAGTCAGTCGTAATGCAAACCCCACTACCCTTAGCTTCAAGGAGGGAAAGCCATTACTATTAAGTCATTGATATGACCCGGTTTGGGGATCGAACCCGAGACCTCCTGGTACCGAGACAAAGGCTGTACCACTGTTCTACCGAGGCTGTTCTTGAAAGCATGAAAGCTAAACCTTACTATATACCCACAGTTATAACAACACCTCGGCTTTAAACGATAAAGCGTTATGTCAGCTTGTAACGTTTGCGAACGATAGCATGCCAAGATCAAAGTAGTTATAATTTGGTTGGTGCATTCTTAACCATTATGAAACGTAAACATTATCTGAAGGTATTGCTATTCATTTGTTGTTGTAACTTCATCAACATTTTCAAATAAACTTCCGCCTTTAATTCAGACCTATGCATGTATATGACGTTAACGTGTGCAACGACGAAACGTACTGTTCAAGATAGAGTGTCTGGCATTCAGTGTTAATAATTTGTTTTAATGGCGATTTACGCCATTTTCCAACAGTATCTCTGTTATATCACGATAAAACCCGGGTTACTACCAGCAACTGTATATCTGCACGCATTAAGCAAGAAGTGGAAGCGGTAGCAGCTTCTACCATTTATATAGTCTGGTATCCGGCGTATTATAGTAAATAAGTACGTCTGCCATACACCAATAATCGCGAATAGATTGGCCACGACCCCTTATATATCGCTATCGGATTCATAGTCAATATACAACCGATCTTTGTAAACGTTACGGTGTACCATTACAAATTTACGTATGGAATCAATTCATTAATAATGAAGTAAATCAATTTCAGAGTTTGAAAGGTTAACTGGTTGGTCCAAACACATACAGGCTCTATACCTGTTTGCTTGCTTCACCATTTCCAAAGGGTGCCGACATTATTGGTGTATGCCTGACCCTATACTGTAATGGTAGGGGCAAGATACTCAAAACTACTATTTATAAACATGAACACATGCAGGCTCTATACATGTTCGCTTGCTACGCCACTGAGAAAGGGGCCCGACATTATTGGTGTATGCCTGACATTATACTGTAATGGTAGGGGCAAGATACTCAAAACTACTATTTATGAACAGGAAAAAACATTGTCTGATTTCGAACGCTTTAAAACTTTACAACATAAAACATGCTTGAAGCAGAATACTTTGACAACACTTAGGCAAAACTATTGAAAAACTCTCTGAATGAATATATGATTATTGGATAAAGTTTGTTATAGTTTTGGCAAAGAAAACATCGTCTAGAGCAGATACGTCTGCAAACGGGTAAGGGTTATCATTATTATTGACACACATACACCGTTTCTGTTTAACCCTTTTGTATTAATATGGAGGTGTCCACCGTTGTATTTAGAAATTTAAAGACAAAAGTTGACTGGAACAGCCAGTGGTATAGAGCCTGGCCAGACGGTCAAATGACTATCGTATTTATTTATATTTTCATTTGCAAAATCTCACGGTTGAATGCGCTACAACAAGTATACGCTTCAATGATAATTGCCAATATGTCAATAGTAAACCTGTTTCATTGGAGGATATATTTGGGGTGTACTGATTAGTATCACCAAGTAATATATTAGGGCCTGACAGACCGTATCGCCTGGAAAATAACTACGCAATATTTGGTTAAATGGCCACTCTTCTATATTTCATTGTTTTACTCTCGTTGACAGTGGGAATATGTACATGTAAGTTGATATAATTAACTTATACCATTATGCATTGTTTTAAAGTATGGTTATTGTATATCCTCAGTAATGATGGTGGCTATCAAACAAGGTGTCGTGAGATCGAACCGTGGCCCAATCATTAGTTCACTCCGATGATTGACAAAAGTTGGTCTATTGTGACTAACGTCATTCGTCTTTCACCATTGGACTAAAATAAATATATGTGCGAAGGTAAAATAATATGTGGAGTGGTGCTGCCGTGGCCGAGTGGTTAGCGTCGGGGATCTTGAACCGG
Organism: Serripes groenlandicus; assembly: GCA_031761405.1. Classification (NCBI taxonomy): domain Eukaryota; kingdom Metazoa; phylum Mollusca; class Bivalvia; order Cardiida; family Cardiidae; genus Serripes; species Serripes groenlandicus. The sequence continues at coordinate 33,563 of JASEVX010000242.1, forward strand.
GCGTCCCTGGCTCGATCCAGAGTCGCAACATGGCGGTCATGGTGGAGTGCCCTTTGGCAAAGCACATTTCCTAGCCAAGTCCTGGTTTGTTTACCCAAGGATCATGCACAAGTGAAATGTCGCCGTGATATAACTGACATAATGTTGAAAACGGTGTAAAACTCCAATTAAAAAAAATAAAAAGACAGACATCAAGGATTCACACGTTATGTAAGGAAAATAAAGATTTGCGCAAGCAATGTAGATTCAGGTGAGACAGCTCATAACCAAAAGTTCCTGTCTGTTTTCTCACATGGAATGTTAGCCCATTGGTGGAGGCATTGACCGAGCTTGGGTTCGACCTCACAACCGCATCGTTACCGACTGAACTTCCGCGGGCTCGAAACTATAAAACTCTGAAAACGTGATCTGTGACTGACGTCAGCATGACCATACCAGGGATCGAATCCTTTTCTCCCGCTCTACAGGCGGCAATTCTAAGATTAACAACACACCTGTTGAAATAGAAGTAGAAGGCTTCGTCCCCTCTTAATCTCTTCCCGGACTAAGGGGGTTAGCATTACAACTGACTCGGCGATTTCAGAATAAATGGACTAGACGTACTGATAACTTATCCAGGATACGCCTTGATCTAACTAAACAACTGTTGAAAGCTGCGTTAAAAAGCAGACAAACATCTAGTTATGCTTAGGGTCTACATACTGCTTTACATATGTTCAGGAAACAGAGTAATTGGACGAGATGTACTGATAACTAACCCAGGAAACGCCTTGATCTAACTAAACAACTGTTGAAAGCTGCTTTAAACAGCAAACAAACACACAGTTATCATTAGGGTATACATACTGCTTTACATATGTTCTTGAAACAGAATAAATGGGCGAGATGTACTGATAACTAACCCAGGAAACGCCTTGATCTAACTAAACAACTGTTGAAAGCTGCGTTAAAAAGCAAACAAACACACATTTATGCTTAGGGTCTACATACTGCTTTACATATGTTCTTGAAACAGAATAAATGGACGAGATGTACTGATAACTAACCCAGGAAACGTTGTTAAGAATGTATGGCGCCATAAAACAAACGGTAAACGTCATTACTGGGATAGATACAGGATATAGACCTTTACGTTTGCATTTATTTGTGTTGGTGTTTTACGCAACATTAATTCAGCTATAGAGGCGCCCGATTTCAAGTACACCCAGCTAACCAATTTACACTTAAGCATTTCAGTTCCTTCGATACCTTTGCTTTGACTCATTGTTAAAAGCAGTTACATTTCAAAGTTATGGCAATCATATTCCCGTATTTCACATGAAACACTCGTTGTCTTTTATAATTTGAAAAAGTAATATATTTTGTTCTCTTTTTTCAGCTAATGGGTGAGTACATTTGTTAAATTAACATCTTACAAAGTATGCATATCTGTCTGTCTGTCTGTCTTTCTGTCTCCCTGTCTCTTTCTGTCTGTCTGACTCATTGTCTCTCTGTCTCTCGGTCTATGTCACTTTCTGTCTGTCTGTCTGTCTGTCTCTGTTTATCTATCTGACTATATGTCTGTCTCTCTATTTCTGTCTGCTGTCTCGCTGTCTCTGTCTCTGTCTGTCTGTTAACCTGCTGGTCCAAAATTTCGGTAGCCTTATGATTTATGTTCAGATGGCCGCAATTCATTTTCCATACAATTATTGTATGGTGTGACATGGCTCTTTCCCAAATAATCCAAATAACCCAGAGCCCTATATAAAATGTATGTTCATTCTTAAAACTAATACAAAATCACAAACAACTGTCATGTTGACCTTCCATTATTGAGCTTTGACGTCAAATCAGAGGTCACTCTTTTCATGCAGTGAATTTTAATTTCAATTTCAAAAAATATGTGTTGTTCTTAAATTGGCTCTTAATGTGTCACTATAGATAAAAGCAAACAATGTTTAGTTTAAAAAAAATAAGTCAGAGCGTAAAACACCCTTTCAATTTTAAACAAAATAAGTATTAGCCGATGGGAGACAACTTAAGTCTTGTGAATTCATCTGAAATTCCCTCAACAAATTTGTCTGCCCGATCCGAAATGCTTCCTTTTGACCTAACTATTTCGAAAGGGCGCCGCTATTATTTACGTATGCCTGACACCATAAGGCAATGGGCAGTTTACACCAGACTAGACCCTAAAAGAGTAAGTATGGGAAAAGGTTCAAGTATGCATTTCTGAACAGAGTATGTTTCAGATCACCCTGTACACTTTTCGTAATCTTCACACATTGACATAATGTCGTAACTAGCTTGTGTCAGTAATATGTGAACTAAAGTGTCCTTCTCAAAATATCGAAAAGTGGAAATCATTGACCACGAACCAGAGCATAAATCATTTGGTCCACTATACTAAAATCTAAAAACAAAACAAAAGTAGGCACGGTGCATTCGTGAGTGTTCATGGGTTGGTATATATATATATATATCGAGACTGGTTGTGAACCAACACGTAGGAACCTTATATATATATTCTAGAGTGCACTCGTTGAATGGTATATTCTTGAATACGCATTCAATAAAAATAAGAACAAGCTCGATGCAGGGTGTCATTTTAAAATCAACCAGGTTTGTCAGTATTTCGGTTCTCCAGTCGTTCCGCGATAGGTCTGTCAATAACGAGGGCTATCACATGTTATGCATTTCGGTGGGCAAATGTTATGGATTATTTTTAAGCAATGGCTTCTGAGGAAACTGATGCAACAATTGAGTTGATTTAACTGTTATTTAAATGTTTATTAACAAACGGCGACGTCAGAGTGAAGTTACTACCGCGGCCAGCCCCATTCTACTTACAGTTTTTATAATCTCTCAAAAATGTTATTTGTCAACGGATTATACAAATATTGGTCATGTATGTATGGGAACTGTTGACTTTTGAAAACAAGATTATTTTGTACAAGTTTGATTTGTGTCGAAATTATAGCAAAATTGTTATTACTTTTGGATCACCCCTCGTATATACTGACACATCTATTTGTCTGTGTAACCACCTGAAATGTATCTATCTTCGCACGAATAAGTATCAACCCAGTCACTACTCATTAATTCGCGAAAGTGTTATATGGTTGCGTTACGTATGCATAATTCTCATAGAAAATATCATTCTCGCTATCTCGTAAAAGTGCTACCTTCGGCGTTATATTGTACATTTGTCTGATGCAAAGTTTTCCGACAATTTATCAGGTATAAAGTTTGATCAATTTACGAGAAACAAAATCACCAATCAATTACTATGAAACAAAATATCAATCACTTACTATGAAACTAAGTATCAATCAATTACTATGAAACAAAGTATCAATCAATTACTATGAAACAAAATATCAATCAATTACTATGAACCAAAATATTAATCAAGCTTGAATTTTGTCGAGATTGGGAGAATGGTATTTTTCAAATATCTGAAATACGTAACAAAAAAACAAAGTGACAACTTAAATGTGTTATAATTATACTTTTTAAAAAGAACATCCGTTAAACATCGAAGTAAACAAGTCAGTTATTACATATAAAAATCCATTAATTCTTTTGTTGCATTTTTAATGTATTTACTATATAAATTGCAATACCGTAGCTACTTTGAATCTTTAAAGAGAAGCAAATAAATACAACCTACCATTATTTATTAGGGGGTAGCTTACTTACAAGATTGAAATGATGATTATAATGAAAACATGTGTATTCATTTTATTACCCTGGATGCGTATCTAGCTATAATTATGCAGTGAACGTTCCGAAGCGCGACAGACGTTTAACTGCATTGCGATTTAATAAAAATAGGCTCCATAGATATTCTTGAAATTTCGGCAAATGGTAGACGAACATGTGTTCTAAAGATAATGTATCTTTTTAATAAAAGTCTCGCCGGCGAAATTCTACTAAATCCGAAATAATCTTATGACTTTTTAAATATTTTTGCGAAACTTTCCTTTTAATTTGCATTTAGTTATCAAATTTGTCAAGGCATATGTATTGAATTGATATCAGCACGTAGGTCTGCCGTCTATTCCATCCGAATACCACTGAGCACGTGAAATTGATGGCTGTTTCAATAACCACACTATCATTGACGCAAAAACATACGTTTGACGTCAAAAAATATGTTGTTTTACGCTGTTGAATAAAACTGATGTATCGAATATACCAACTGTTCTGAACATACACCGATCAGAATCCCAACTTGTACTTTTTCCCATGGATAGACTCATACAATTCATAATCTGAATCTACGCTGATCACTTGAATGTATATTTTAATGTGACTAAAATCTATAGAAAACAATTGACGATCAGTATAGATCCAGTTCAGTATATTTATACATATGGAGTCATGTTGGTTACAAATGTATTAGGGGGTGAGTATTTACTTCACGAAGAGCAGCGTAGCTCCAGATTAGTCTGTGTTATACATACATAGGCTGATCTCAAATGTCTGAGTGCAAATTGTCCTGTCACTAAAATCTCTAGAAAAATATATGTTTTATCGCATTTACTTGATGACGAGCAGTATCTATCCAGATCAGTTTATGTTATACATAGGCTGATCTGTAGTCAAGTTGGTTACAAATGTCTGAGGAAGAGCATTTACTTAATGACGATCAGCGTAGCTCCAGATTAGTCTGTGTTATACATAGGCTGATCTTAAATGTCTGAAGGCAAATTGTCCTGTGACAAAAATCTCTAGAAAAATATCTGTTTTATCGCATTTTCTTCATGACGATCAGTATCGATCCAGATCAGTGTTATGTTATAGATAGGCTGATCTGATGTTACGCTGGTCCCTTTTGTCCACTGAATGTCTTTTTTTCTTTGATGTCATTCGACTTTTGTTTTGACAGAGAGTTTTGTGACGATGATGACTGTGAATTTGAATGTTGTTCAGGCCACTGTTGTAGGGACACCTCTAGATACTCCTCCTCTATGTAAGTATAACTCAATTATATTCATCTTGATCTTCTTGTGACTCCTCTTTTAAGTATCATTATAGGTATTAACAAGCAATATGTACTTGTTCTTCATCTAGTTTTTGTGAATCCTCTTTTTAAGTACTATTTTCGGTATTACTCAGCAATATTGACCTGTTCTTTATCTAGTTTTTGTGACTCCTCTATTAAAGTATTATAATCGGTATTACTCAGCAATATTGACCTGTTCTTTATATAGTTTTTGTGACTTCTCTTTTCAAGTATTACTATTGATATTACTCAGCAATATTGACCTGTTCTTTATCTAGTTGTTGTGACTCCTCTATTAAAGTATTATTATCGGTATTACTCAGCAATATTGACCTGTTTTTGATATAGTTCTTGTGACTCCTCTTTTCAAGTATTACTATTGATATTACTCAGCAATATTGACCTGTTCTTTATCTAGTTGTTGTGACTCCTCTATTAAAGTATTATTATTGATATTACTCAGCAATATTGACCTGTTCTTTATCTAGTTGTTGTGACTCCTCTATTAAAGTAATATTATCGGTATTACTCAGCAATATTGACCTGTTCTTTATCTAGTTTTTGTGACTCCTTTTTTAAAGTATTATTATCGGTATTACTCAGCAATATTGACCTGTTATTTACCTAGTTTTTGTGACTCCTCTTTTAAAGTATTATTATCGGTATTACTCAGCAATATTGACCTGTTATTTACCTAGTTTTTGTTACTCCTCTTTTAAAGTATTATTATAGGTATTAGTCAGCAATATTGACCTGTTCTTTATATAGTTTTTGTGACTCCTCTTTTAAAGTACTATTATCGGTATTACTCAGCAATATTGACCTGTTCTTTATCTAGTTTTTGTGACTCCTTTTTTAAAGTATTATTATCGGTATTACTCAGCAATATTGACCTGTTATTTACCTAGTTTTTGTTACTCCTCTTTTAAAGTATTATTATCGGTATTACTCAGCAATATTGACCTGTTATTTACCTAGTTTTTGTTACTCCTCTTTTAAAGTATTATTATAGGTATTAGTCAGCAATATTGACCTGTTCTTTATATAGATTTTGTGACTCCTCTTTTAAAGTACTATTATCTGTATTACTCAGCAATATTGACCTGTTATTTACCTAGTTTTTGTTACTCCTCTTTTAAAGTATTATTATCGGTATTACTTAGCAAAATTGACCTGTTCTTAATATAGTTTTTGTGACTTCTCTTTTCAAGTATTACTATTGATATTACTCAGCAATATTGACCTGTTATTTACCTAGTTTTTGTTACTCCTCTTTTAAAGTACTATTATCGGTATTACTCAGCAATTTTGACCTGTTATTTACCTAGTTTTTGTTACTCCTCTTTTAAAGTATTATTATCGGTATTACTCAGCAAAACTGACCTGTTCTTTATATAGTTTTTGTGACTTCTCTTAGTAAGTATTACTATTGATATTACTCAGCAATATTGACCTGTTCTTTATCTAGTTGTTGTGACTCCTCTATTAAAGTATTATTATCGGTATTACTCAGCAATATTGACCTGTTTTTAATCTAGTTTTTGTGACTTCTCTTAGTAAGTATTACTATTGATATTACTCAGCAATATTGACCTGTTATTTACCTAGTTGTTGTGACTCCTCTTTTAAAGTACTATTATCGGTATTACTCAGCAATATTGACCTGTTATTTACCTAGTTTTTGTTACTCCTCTTTTAAAGTATTATTATCGGTATTACTCAGCAAAATTGACCTGTTCTTAATAAAGTTTTTGTGACTCCTCTTTTCAAGTATTGCTATTGATATTACTCAGCAGTATTGACCTGTTCTTTATCTAGTTTTTGTGACTCCTCTTTTCAAGTATTATTATTGATATTACTCAACAATATTGACCTGTTCTTTATCTAGTTGTTGTGACTCCTCTCTTAAAGTATTATTATCGGTATTACTCAGCAATAGTGACCTGTTCTTGATATAGTTCTTGTGACTCCTCTTTTAAAGTATTATAATTGATATTACTCAGCAATATTGACCTGTTCATTATCTAGTTTTTGTGACTACTCTTTTCAAGTATTATTATTGATATTACTGAGCAATATTCAGCTGTTCTTTATCTAGTTTTTGTGATTCCTCTTTTAAAGTATTATTTTCGGTATTACTCAGCAATATTGACCCATTCTTTATAAAGTTTTTGTGACTCTTTTTTTCAAGTATTATTATTGATATTACTCAGCAATATTGACCTGTTCGTTATATAGTGTGTGTGACAACCTCGTTTAAAGTATCAGTATCGGTAATACTCAGCAATATTGACCCGTTCTTTATATAGTTTTTGTGACTTCTTCTTTTCAAGTATTATTATTGATATTACTCAGCAATATTGACCTGTTCGTTGTATAGTGTGTGTGACAACCTCGTTTAAAGTATCAGTATCGGTAATACTCAGCAATATTGACCTGTTAATGATCTGTATGTCGAAAAATAAGCCATGTCTAACGATTCATGGGGTTTAAATGCCTCATTGTGCAATGTAGATTCAGAAGTGCCCGTGTATCCCGATTCAGATGTGCTCATGTATCCCGATTCAGATGTGCCTGTGCATCCTGATTCAGATGTGCCCGTGCATCCCGATTCAGGGGTGCCCGTGCATTTCGATTCAGATGTACCCATGTATCACGATTCAGATGTGCCAATGTATACCGATTCAGATGTGCCCGTGCATTCTGATTCAGATGTGCCCGTGCATCCAAATTTAAGATGAGCCCGTGCATTCCGATGAAGATGTGCCCGTGCATCCCGATTCAGATATTCCCGTTTAACTCGATTCAGATGTACTCATGCATTCTGATGCAGATGAGCCAATGTATCCCGATTCAGATGTGCCCGCCCATCCCGATTCAAATGTACCCGTGCATTCCGATTCAGATGTGCCCGTGCATCCTGATTCAGATATTCCCGTTTTAACTCGATTCAGATGTATGCATGCATCCCGATTCAGATGTACCCGTGCAGCTCGATTCAGATGTACCTGTGCATCCCGATTCAGAAATTCCCGTTTTACTCGTTTCAGATGTACTCATGCATCCCGATTCAGATGTATCAAGGTATCCTGATTCAGATGTACCCGCCCATCCCGACTCAGATGTGCCCGTGCATTTCGATTCAGATGTACCCATGTATCCCGATTCAGATGTGCCAATGTATCCCTATTCAGATGTGCCCGTGTATTCTGATTCAGATGTGCCCGTGCATTCTGATTCAGATGTGCCCGTGCATCCCGATTCAGATGAGCCCGTGCATTCCGATGAAGATGTGCCCGTGCATCCCGATTCAGATATTCCCGTTTAACTCGATTCAGATGTACTCATGCATACCGATGCAGATGAGCCAATGTATCCCGATTCAGAAGTGCCCGCCAATCCCGATTCACATGTACCCGTGCTTTCCGATTCAGATGTGTTCGTGCATCCTGATTCAGATATTCCCGTTTTAACTCGATTCAGATGTACTCATGAATCCCGATTCAGATGTACCCGTGCAGCTCGATTCAAATGTACCTGTGCATCCCGATTCAGAAATTCCCGTTTAACTCGTTTCAGATGTACTCATGCATCCCGATTCAGATGTATCAAGGTATCCTGATTCAGATGTACCCGCCCATCCCGATTCAGATGTGCCCGTGCATTTCGATTCAGATGTACTTATGTATCCCGATTCAGATGTGCCAATGTATCCCGATTCAGATGTGCCCGTGCATTTTGATTCAGATGTGCCCGTGCATCCCGATTCAGATGCGCCCGTGCATTCCGATTCAGATGTGCCCGTGCATCCCGATTCAGATATTCCCGTTTAACTCGATTCAGATGTACTTATGCATCCCGATGCAGATGAGCCAATGTATCCTGATTCAGATGTACCCGCCCATCCCGATTCAGATGTACCTGTGCATCTCGATTTAGATGTACACGTGCTTTCCGATTCAGGTTTGCCCGTGCATCCTGATTCAGATTTTTCTGTTTAACTCGATTCAGATGTACTCATGCATCCCGATTCAGATGAGCCCATGTATCCCGATTCAGATGTACCCGTGCATCCTGATTCTCACCAGATCCTTGGCCACATTATGTCTAACCGGAATCATGCCAGTAGAATACCTATGTCGAACCGAGGATGCCCGTTATTAAATCCTGCGCACTGACAACTATATCACGACAGGTTCCCTAAGTTCAATGTATTTGTGAAACAAATTTAAGAATATAACAAATGAGTATCCTTCAAAATGAAAATCCAGTAGTTATTAAAAAATAAATAGCCCTTTATATTCCAAATCTTTTTTGATGAAATATGATTTTGCACATTACTGATTTGTAAGTTGCATGTAATATTATATGTATGTAGTGTAGACCGGTGGCCTCATTACGCAAATAAACTGTTGTATTGAATTGTATTGTATTTTATTGTATGAAAAGAAACCTAAGCACATTCATGAAAATATAGACCATGGTTACTTCGGTACTAGCTGATCCAACTGTAACATGTTTCTAAAGTGTCTTAAGACTGTATTTGACTAAAATATAAACAGCGAAGATCAAACTGCACGGAGGAGCATGTTGATATTGATTTACACTATTCGCAAAAGATCTTTGATTTTCTTTCTAAGTTTATGGATTATTTTATACTGATCACTAACATCCCAGCAATTAAGAGTGAGATTTAGACTATATTTCTTTAATTCACTAAACAGCTTGAGGCATATCTACATGTATGGCGTCATTGTGGCATTTTTTCTAGCTTTACTATGGGTTCATAGAAGACTATTGTGTGAACATGATTCTACATAAACTGACCTGAGTCTTCACTATAGGCTGAAGCAGCACGTTGCTTAACAGTCTGACCTGGTTCAAATATATTGAACTCGCGATAACTCGACGTCGAAATGGACACATAAATCACTTCGATTTATCGATGTGTTTGAGTGGTCCATCGATGTATGCTATAATAATTTGTGCAATAATAGGTTCGTAATTCATTGATACTTAAATTATTTATAAACTGCGAAACATGCTTTCTCTATTTATCAGAAACAGTGAAGCTATTGTCGGTATCATCATAGCATGGGTCGTTTTTACAGTCAGCATGTGTATGTGCGGCTGTTGCTTCCTTCGTCGTCGCCGACAAATTGCCATCATACAGCATGGTAATAGCCCACAGACATCAGGTAATTGACATGTTTTATCGAGGGAAGATATAGGGAATAAACATCGAAAAGAGGGTGTTGTTAGACATGCCTTACACACGCGAATGTCGTCAAGAGGTTGTTAGTTTTTAAAAGCTTAAACTAAAACGGAAGGCATTTGCGACCAGTAAAGACAAAGGCCAGCCAGTGCATTTGTTCATTCTGATATTATCATTCTGATATTATCATTCTGATATTATCATGCACTGTTCGCCTATTGGCAATAGAAGGATAAAATAAACTTCTGTACAACAGTTTCTATTTTGATCTGTATTAATATAAAAAAGTTTAAAGAGGGTCACTCCAATATTGATATGTTGACATGTGCTCTACAAAAACAAACCTTAGGGCATTTGAGACCAGTATAGATCAAGACTAACCTGTTTATTCGTACCGTTTGGTTTCTGTTGTCACTAGATAAGCGCAAAAGGTTTTAAGAAAATGCTGACAATCATCACTTACATATAACTTTAATATCACGAACTTTTGTCAAAACGTGTCGCAATATCATGACAGCACATACAAGATAGTCTCAAGTTGACCCTTAACATTTAAATATTTATGAGCAGGTAATATCTTTCGTCCAATTAAATCGCACAACATATTCAACGCTCGGCCTTCACTGCTTCTCTATTTCGTTATTTATATTAGCTATCTCACTTTTGATACCTAACACGTTTGTAAGGGGTAATTTGATTGGGTGATGCAAAGTTAAAAATGTGACGACCTGCGTCATCAGTTCTATACGAGCATGTGCTGCTAAGTTTAGATCTGGTTTTAATTTATCTGCACTTATGATAAAAACCGGTATTCTATTTTTTTAGTGACAGTGAACCCGTACCACACTGGATATGACCAACCACATCCAATGTCTAATGCCACGCCCATGCCGGGTCCCATGCCGGGTCCAACGCCGAACGCCCAGTACACACAACAAATGGGTCCAGTTGCCCCCTCCTAACTAAAAGCAGCCGTCCGCCTTCCTTCCACCGTTATAGTTACTATTCCGTGTTGACTCTGACTTGTGTATAGCCTGTATACATTGAACTGTCGTATGATGATTACAAATACCATATAAGGTTTACATAAAATACATAGTTCCCACAACTATAATAACTACCTTCCTTGTAAGACATTTTGAAAGTTAAATATACAATATGTTGAATAGAAAGATAGCAAATATAATTCAATTAAACAATTGCATGTGCACAACTAATTAAATTAAACAATTGCATGTGCAAAAATAAATTAATCAAGACGTCGATATTATAAGATCATACAAAGGCATCAATGACATATGGTTTTCAAACTCAAATTCCTTCGTGTTTTCCAAATTATCACATTTTGTTTAATATTTGTTATTAATGATCATCATATTTGCCTATCAAAATGGCAAGCAAGGAAGATAATTATAGTAGTTACTCGAACTCCAAAGTAAACAACAAAATACTTCAAGTACTTTTTGTATTTTCAGCATCAGTACTTTCTTGATACTTAAGTGATTAGTATGCAAAAAAACAACAACAAGCAAGTGGTAAACTCTTATTAAGAAAATAGTCCAACGGCAATATTGAGTACTCGTAAGAGCAATCAGAACTGTTGTGTTCAAAAGACAGATCCGTTCCAGGAAATAGGTCGAGTTTAATGATGTATTCCAATTATTGGTTGTTCAATTCATCGCGTGTCAAGTGTATACAGATTTAACCGACATGTCAGTCACATGACTGCGAAAGTTCAATGAGTAAAGCTAACTTATACAAACACGGAAAGCACAGATGTATTCAGATTTGTCTGTAACACAGTTTTCGGCATTATGTTCTACCCTAACAATAATTCGATCTGATGAACATAAAGTATAAACATTTTGTTATGCATACAGTTTGTTTCATTAACAGTTAGCATAAACAAACAACCACTTAATGAATACTGTGGCAGGTTTGTAGATGTTAATTTACCATATATGATACGTAGAACAAGATATGCATGTACCCAACGTTAAAGGTGCTGAACTCCAGATGGAGATCAAAATTTTGAAATGTTAAAACTTCTGCAAATATTGCTAATAGTGACAACAAAGTAAGTAATAAATAGTTCAAAACTATTTTAGCAGTAAATGTTGACAAACAGTCAATTGAATGTTAATGAAAATGTACAAAATTCGGCCTACCAGGTATGTTTACCCAGTAAAAATGAAACATACACGATCAATGTTTAATCTGGAAAGTGAAATTATTACTCTAATTTTATCTCAGAATTATGATTTTAATATTTCAAGACAACTTTTGAACAGTTTTATAACTTTGATCATGCTATCTCTAATCTGGAGTTCAGAACCTTTAAGATCTGAGGAAGCAACCAAGATAATAAAACGCAACCCAAAACACCCACAATATAATGTAGGTGAGTCACTTCTTGCGATAATACTGTCTCCTGTATCTCCGGTTTGGCATCATGTACATGTAATGGTACAATTAATGGAGATACACTTCCAATTTGTTGTCAACAGATACATATTCGATTGAATTACATGTTGGCGTAAAACAAAGCTTCTGGTGAGATGTTACGTAGGCACGGACTCACCTGAGTCTTCACTGTACGCAAATGCAGTTCAACTATGTAAAGTGCCTTGTAGATAGCCGTTCCATGATGACACCAACATTATGGACTCTGTGTAAAGTATCGACCCAGATCAGCCTGGGCAGTCCGCCAGGTTAATCCGGGCCGACACATTCCGTCTAAGAAAGATAGAGATATTGAGCAACGATGCCTGAAACAGAAAATCAAAAGGAGGAGAAAAGTTTCTGCCCAGATGAACCTGTACGGCATGAGTCAATAATGTTTGTTTTTTTATTTTGATAATTTGAACATTTATTCAGCGTACCTTACATTGGGTATCTGCATTAGCTAACTGACATCATCCACTATGTAGCATTTTAAGGAAACTTATTAAATAGAGTTTAACACCGTTTTTTACTGTATTTTAGTTATTTCAAGGCGATAAATTCACATTGCCTCGAGTATCATTGTTCGATCTCATACCAGTACTCCACATACCAATTTCTCATCAACATTTCACATATAATTCGCAGAACTACAATGATTACATCCCTTGTTGGGTATTTTGGATAGACAAATATGATGAGCATTAGGTCAGATGGAAACAATTCATTTTCCATAGGCGACCACTGTAGCGTTTTGGGCTATGGCTCTTTCCCAACAATGTAAATAACCAAGAAAGCTATATTCAATTAAGGCTCATTCTGAGAACTACCGAGAACACATGTTGACTTTTCTTGAGCTATGATGTCAAATCAAATGTTTTGGTTACAAATCAGTCAGACCCGAATGCGATAGCCATTCCTTATTTTGAATTTAACATTGTAATTTTTGTTATGTTTAATCTAAGGCATACACCATTTAAATACAATAGGAACCACAGCTAGCAAATTGGAGTCTTTTTGACAATCCGTAACGGCACCATCAATGATTAAATCATCTAATACAACTAAAGGAGCGACAGTTCTATTTTGGAACATTATTACTCTAATTGTATCCAAGAATTATGATTCTAATATTTCAAGACAACTTTTGAACAGTTTTAAAACTTTGACTATACTATCTTTAATCTGGAGTTCAGCACCTTTAAGACACCAATTCGCTTGATGCAGATCATATAATAATGCCACTCAGCTTATAATTTTAATAAAATAATAAAATAGAAATTATCTTTCTAAATATGGTGTTAATTACTTCTTAACTTACCATTTTAAAACTAATCGGAATGCTCACGAACTCGATTTAGGCCTCGGACGGCGCTCATGAATATAGTAATATGTGGGTAGTGAATTGGTTTCCGCTTGCGTGATGAGGTTAAAAGTAATCCATAATATCCTATATAGCCCACACGAACTACGTTCATTCGAAGTGAGTTCGGACCTAAATTATACAACCGATTGTCTTAATAGGAGCGGTGCTACAGTTGGACACCCTTCATAGGGCATTTGCGAACAGTCAATATCCAGACCAACCAGTGCATCCGTGCTGTCTGGTTTGGATATGTGGGGATTGCTAATAAGTAAAAGAAGCATTCAAGATGTCTCTGACTGGTTGATTGATTGTTTGCTTTTTTACATCGCTTTCAACAATTGTTTAGTTATTTGACGGCGTTTACTGAATGAGGTCCCATTACTACTGGCCCATTATCCTCACACCAGCCAGTCATTCGCCATGCTAACCCCTAAGCGCAAAGGAGGGCAGCCATTACTTCCATTTTAAAAGTCTTTGGTATGACCCGGCCGGGGATCGAACCAACGACATCGCGCACCCGAGGCGGACGCTCTACAACTATACAACCGAGCCGGTCAGAGGTCTCTGAAATACAGTGTATATTTAGATGCCGTAGTGTCAAGATTCTTTTTTTTTACAATTGTCAGGAATACTCTATTGCTGGAGCTCCGTGCATGTTTGGATATATTCAAGTAGGACAATAACTAGGCATCTGACAAACCAAGTCATTCAACTTTTTAATACGTCGAAGGTTCGAGCGGGGCACGCATATAGGTTACCCGTACGAAGACATCATGAGAGATAAAAGAAAAAGAGAATTCAGCACAATATTACTCTTTTTTACATATCAAATCTCAACCCCATAAAACCTTTTTTCGGCCATTTTGTTTACGGTTTTACTGGACTGAATAAGTAACTTCGTAACCTATAAATTTCGTAACAGGTAAATGCGCAGATACGATATTTTTTTGGATGAAAAGTAAATTACAAAACAAATAAATACTTCTAGAGGGAATAATTAATCAGACAATAGATCTACCTACTCGATAAAGGAATGAAAACAAAGAATCTGGTATGTGATAATTTGCGTGTAATAACACTCGTTTTCTATTTTTAAAATAATATTTTCTCGACTAAGCGGATGTAAACACCTGCAAATGTGACGTCATTGTAATGCAAGTAATGAATACAAAACAGAAAGAAAACGACAAAAATGGTAGGAAAGGATAGTTTGACTCGTCACAAATGTAGTTCCGTGAATTATGGATTTCATTCATTGGAAGTACAGTTTTGAAGGGTAATTCGACTATTCTTAAGTACCTGTCATAATTTTTTCATGGATAATATGTTAATAGGCAAAGCCTAGGTCGTGTGAAAGCAAGAACAATTAATTAAGCACTGTCAGTCCCACAACAAGAAACAAATTAATAGGCAAATTGTAGAAAGTTACCAAACAGAATTTGAAAAACATATTGAAAAAACCCAAACTTATCATTCATTTAAGTTTAATTAATTTGTACATATCTGTTTTATTTTTTATTAGGTCAGAATTGTAACAGACTGTAAGATTTCCAAGGATGTTGATGGAAAACAACACTAGAAGGCATTGAAGAATGTTTTGATTTATATTTACAAATGCTAGTTATTTGTAAACTGGTAATACATATAATTGGAAACTGACTCTTACCATGGTTGATTGAATGACTTGAGCTTAACATTACTTTTGATGGTACTTCAGTTCACCTAACATTTTCCCCTGGCTTTCTAGAATACTAAAATACTCCACACAACAATCTTCCAAGGCACATGGCTAACTTTGCATGATCTGGCTGAATGTTTTTAAGATGAAAACACTATGCATACAGACTGAGAAAACTGTAATTTTTGACAAATATTTTCAAAAGTCCCATTTATAATGATGTATGTTGGAAAGGGTAAAGTTTAGCCCCTTGTCTGATGTCAATTACTTGATTTCTGTGACTAATCTGAATACATTGTCAGAATGGTGTAATTGATCCAAAATGAACATATCCAAAATGAACAATATATGTTCCTATTCAACATTGAACAACATTTTCCTTTGAACCCCTATCTCCTTTTCTGGTCTTTAATTTGTAAAACATGAAAACAGCATCAGGTTATTTGTTAATAAGTTCCAGACTTAGTGTCTGAACAACTGATTATGTATGTATATATGTCGTTTGAAAAAAAAGTGGATAGTGTAAGATCTTAATTATCAGACCTTGAACATGTACAGATTCTCAGAGTTATCAATGATGATAACTTTTCCTTTTTTAATTGTTATTGCGCAATTATAAAAGCTTTTGAAAAGGGTACAGGGAGTAAACTAATTTTACTAGAAGCCAGGATAAAAATGTGATAAGTGTTTAAGTAAGACTACTCCCCACAACATAATTGTTTCATGTATAAATTGTTAAGTTTAGTTGCTTCTTTCAAATCATGTACCTGCTGAGATTTGAACTCAGAACTCTTGTTAGACCAGGACTGGTGTTCTACCATTAAACTACAGTATAGGTTTTTACTTTGAGCAGCAGTTCATGAAAATATGTATAATTTTATTACCAGTAAAGTATAAGATTTTTTTTTGTTACAATGAATGTATACTAGTTTAAATTTTACCATTTCTATTGTATAGATTATACAATTTCACACAGAAAAATGGATAAATTTCACAATAAATTACATAGAAAACAGAAAAGATATACATTTTGGTGGTATTTCAGTTATATCAGAGGATAGAACACTTATGTGAGGTCACTGGGTGACTTATAACTGACATTAATTATGATTTATAATATAGCCCTTTCTGTTGAAAAACAGTTCTATGACATCATTGGTTGTTATGCTCCCAAGTATGAAAATAGTGCTGTCAATAGATGTTGAATCTTTTGTAAATGTGGTTTGAATACATACATGCAGAGTATTTAAAATAACCTAGTGGAAATATTGTTGAAATTTTAAGTAACAAGTTTGTCCAATCTGATCAATAAACAAATTTTGGATAAAAACAAATGAAATTCAGCCTGTTGAAAGAAAAGTAATGTGTTTTACTGATAGCCCACATATGACATCATTTCTTTAAAACAATCATGACTCATTTGAGTTTGATCAATAACATAATTTGGTTAAAAAAAATATGAATCTACTAGAAATGCAGCCTGTTGAAAGAAAAGTAATGTGTTTTATTGATAGCCCACATATGATATCATTCCTTTAAAACAATGGACTCATTTGAGTTTGATCAATAAACAAATTTTGGATAAAAAAAGCTGAAACTACTAGAAATTCAGCCTGTTGAATGAACAGTTATGTGTTTTACTGATAGTCCACATATGACATCATTTCTTTAAATCAATGGACTCATTTGGAGGCATGAAAGTGTTTTCCTCTCTTTCAGGTTGGAGGATATATGGCTTAAGACATTTACTATGTATACCTCAAAACCAGGGTAGCTGATTCTGGCCCATACTTTCATGATTTGACAAATGCTAGGTCATAGACATAAACTGTTAAACTGTACAATGTAAAAAAAATGTATATTGAAGGCAAATAATTGCCTTCAGAAATTGACTGAAGTTTTGTTTGTTTACTACATTTACTTCAATATATTAATAAACGTCTTAAAGTAAATACAACTAGACAGTCGAATATATGATAGTTTAGCTATTTCCTTGTGTGGGGTCAACATTTGACAAGACGGCTTTGGCTTCAAATGACAGATACAGACAAAAACAATACACACTATGTGACGTGACGCGATGTGACGTAAGCATCGTGGAACAGATACAGACAAAAACAATACACACGATGTGACGTCACGCGATTTGACGAAAGCATCGTGGAACGGTTCTCAACAGATACTAACAAATAATTTAGAAATGAAGTTATATTTTTAAGCAAATTATTGATGAAGCTATGTCGATACAGAAACAGAATTGTTCGTCCTTTTCAGTTTAAATAATATCCGAGGCCAGTGTAACGAACGATAACTTCCGTTGAAATATTTACAATCCATGAAATAACTATGACAGGTACAAAAGAATAGTCGACTTACCCTTCATAAAGTCCTTGCAGTGAATGAAATCCATTTCTGACAAGTCAAACTATCTTTTCCTACCATTCCTGTCGTTTTCCTTTTGTTAACTATTTATTACTTGCCTTACAATGACGTTACTTTCGTTGCAATGACGTCACATTTGGATGTGTTTACTTCCGGTTGAGAAAATATCATTTTAAAAATAGAAAACGAGTGCAATTACACGCAAATTATCACGTGTCAGATTCCTTGTTTTCTTTCCTTTATCGAGAAGGAATTTAATTTAATTTTTCTCTCTAGTTCTTAGTATTTTTTTATTTGTCAAAACATACGAATATCGTGAATGCGGGTTTTACCGGTTACGAAATTAATAGGTTACGGTAATTTGTCCGTCCAGTAAGACCGGAAGCAAAATGGCCGAAAAAAAGTGCTATGGGGTTGAGATTTGATATGTGAAAAATTGTAAGATTGTTGAAAAATAGTAAGATTGTTGAAAAATAGTAAGATTGTACTGAATTATTGTTGTGTTCGTACGTGTAACCTATAGGCGTGCTTCGCTCGAGCCTTCGGCTCGAGCTTTCACACGTATTATATCTATGCAAAATAAAGAAGCAATAAACACTTGAAAATGATAGTAAACATGTCAACGGACTATCGTTTGTTACACTGGCCAAGTGCGCGAGACCTCGGATATTATTTTAACTGAAAAAGACGAATGAGTCTGTTTCTGTATCGACATAGCTTCATTGTATGGTAAGATATTTATTATGTCAATAATTTGCTTAAAGATATAACTTAATCTCTAAAATATTTTTTATTATCTTTTCAGAACCGTTCCACGATGCTTTCATCGCGTGACGTCACCTCGCATTTATTGTTTATGTCTGTATCTGTCATCGGTCATTTAAAGCCGAAGTTGTCCTGTCAAATGTTGACCCCATTCAAGACAACAGCTAAAATATCATATTCTCGACAATACAGTGTTATTAACCTTAAGACTTGTATCTATATATTGCAGTCAATGTAGCAAACAAACAAAATTACTGTCAATTTCAAATTATTTGCCTTCAATTTACATTGTTTTTACAGTGTACAGTTTAACAGTTTATGTCTATGATCTTTGTCAAATATAACACCAGAATCAGTGCACCCTAGTTTTTGGGTATAAATTGTAAATGTCTTAAGCTATATATCCTCTAACCTGATAAAGAGGAAAACACTTTCATGCCTTCAAATGAGTCCAATGTTTTAAAGAAATGATGTCACATGTGGGCCATCAGTAAAACACATTTTTATTTCTCAACAGGCTAAATTTCTAGTAGATTCATAGTTTTTTTTAACCAAAATGTGTGTATTGATCAAACTCTAATATCAGATTAGACAAAATTGGTACTAAGAATTTCAACATTATTTTTAGTAGGTTATTTATAATACTCTAAATATATGTATTCAAACCACATTCACAAAAGATTCAAAAGCTATTGACAGCAATATCTTCATACTTGAGACCACAACAACCAATGATGTTATAGAACTCTTCATATTTAAGAGCAAATGAAAAATAAAAAAAGCCTTTTAGGGCAATGTACACTAACTACATCAAACTTAAATAAGGTAAAAAAAACCTGAACATTAAAACCTGCAGAAAAAGACGATCAGTCTCTTTTCAAATTCAATAAAAACTCAAAATACTTTTTATTTGAATAAATATACATAAACATTTTGTTTGAAAACTGAAGAAAACTAAGTATGGTTTTCAACAAAAAATGCTAATATTATAAAACCTTAGAGACAGTTCATATTATTGTCAGTAATAAGTCACCCAGGGACCTCACTTAAGTTTTCTGTCCTCTGATATAACTGAAATACCACAGAAATGTATCTATTTTCTGTGTAATTTATTGTGAATTCCATTTTTCTGTGTGAAATGGTTTAATCTATACAATAGAAATAGTAACAACTGGTATACATTGTATCAAATGAATTATTATACTTGATTGTACATACTGGTAATGTAATAACACATATGTTCATGAACTACTGCTAAAAGTAAAAACCCATACCGTAGTTTAATGGTAAAACACCTGTCTAACAAGAGTTCTGAGCAGGAACATGTTTTGAAAGAAGCAAATAAACTTAACAAGTTATGCATGAACCCATTATGTTGTGGGGAATCATCAGAGTTGTCTTACTTAAACACTTATCACATTATTATAGTGAAAACAAGAACACAGTGTTTTACTCCCTGTAGCCTTTTCAAAAGTTTTTATAATTGAGCAATAACAATCAGAAAAAGGAACTTGAAGTTGATTAACAATGAGGACTCTGAGCAGCTGATCATTTTCAAGGTATGATCATATCCTTCACTATTCATATTGTTAAACGACATATTTCATATACATGTATACATAATCAGTTGTTGACACGTGTATTTATTAACAAATAAACTGATGCTGTTTCATGTTTTACAAATTAAAAACTCGCAAAGGAGATAGAGTTCAAAGTGAAGATATTGTTGAATAGGAAGATATTGTTCATTTTGGACCAATTACACCATTCCGACAATGTATTCAGATTAGTCACATACATCAAATCATTTACATCAGTCAAGGGGCTAAACTTAACCCTTTCCAACATACATCAAACTTGCAGCAGGTGAAATTGACAATGTTGGGGTTAATGGAATTCACTGTGGCAAAAGGAAAAATTGCTGATCATGAGCAAGTGGTCCTTTTCTCCACAGTGTTTTCATATGCGTCAACAATTTTAACTAAAAATGCCTGTAACCTTTATAACTTTATATGTGTTTCCTTTAAAGCAGCACATCAGGTAAATAGTGAATGATATGTGGAATTTATATTCCTCCTACATAATTGAACCTTATATAGACTTACAATATTGAAATATCTTATAAATTGGACTTTTTAAAATATTTGTCAAAAAGTACAGTTTTCTCAGTCTTTATAAATGCATAGTGTTTTCATCTCTGTCTCAAGATTATACATTGAGCCAGATCGTGCAAAGGTAGCTATTTACCTTGGGAGATTGTTGTGTGGAGTATTTTTTCTAGAAAGCCAGGGGGAAAATGTTAGGTGAACCTAAATTCCATTGAAAATAATGTTAAGCTTAAAAAAGCAATCAACCATGGTAAGAGTCAGTTTCCAATTAAACTTATTACTAGTTTACAAACAACTGGCTTTTGTAAAAAGAAATCAGAACATTATTCAATGCCTTCTCAAATTGTTTTCCATCAACATCCCTGGAAATCTGACAGTCTGTTACATTCCTGACCTTATAAAGAAATAAAACAGATATGTACTAATTAACCTTAGATACATGATAAATATTTTTCAATTTGTTTTTCAAATTCCTTTATTGTTTTGGGACTGACAAGGTTTAATTAATTGTTCTTGCTTTCACAAGACCTAGGCTTTGCCTATTAACATATTGTGTTCAAACAACCATTAAATCATTCCCTAATTACCAGACACCAGAAAACTCAAAGAGCTTAACAATTCTATTACAGGCAATTGAAATTTTATTTGTATAATAATACAAAAAAAAAAAAAAGGGTTATTTTTCGACATAGGTAACAGGTGTGAGATTTTTTTAGATTTTTTTTTTGTTCATACCACATGAAACTGTCTGAAATGAAACTGACTAAAATCATAGGAGTCGACATTTTGGGTATGAATAAAAAGCGGAAGGTGAAACGTAAAACACATATTGAAAATTATTATCGTCTAGTCACTCAATTTTTATTCTAAATCGATATTTAAGGTAATAAAAGGACTCGTAAATTCGTGTGAACTAACACTTTTAAGAAAAAGTAAAGTATGCGTAGAACTGAATAAGAAATATTTGTTACCATTTGATGGATTTTGTTTATTCCGTACTAATCAATGTGAACTAGGTGCAGGCAATCTTACAGTAAAGCGCTTTACAGAAACAACATGAAATTGTCGTTTGAAGTCTACAATTTCATTCTATCCCGAATATTGACGACTAGAGACGTAACTGGTGAAATATTTAAATAGAAACAACTTAAATATATCTTCTCAAGTGTTAGTAATTAGGCCTAACATACTTTTGTAGGGATGTCGGCAGTGAACATTTTGTAAGAAAAATTACTAGTTAGTTTGAAACGAGTACTATCATTCATATGTTCTCACAATCGTTTTCAAAAGTAAATCAACTCGTTATGGCCCTGGCACACTATTGCGTATGAGCGAAACGTATTAGTTGCGTATGGAAATTCACAAATTAATTTTCATACGCCTAAAATAGCCTTGTAAATACAGAATTGTTTGTATATTTACCGTATTGAACCTATGAGAAGTGTTTAAGTAGCGTATCGCCAGCGTATGTCCAGCATTTTACCAGCGAAGTCTGAGTATGGCTAGCGAATGAGTAGCGTATGCACTGCGCATGTCCAGTGTACCACTATCACATGACAAAGAGGTCCACGAAGAACTGTAAAATATCTAGAAATGTGATACTATGTATACACTGTATCAAAACGGTTGCAATACGCAGGGGATACGCTTACCATACGTCAATCATACGTTAGTTGTACGTTATGTACAATGTATACGTTACTCAATCGTCAGGCATACGCCAAGATGTCTATATATATTACAGAAACGTCAGACATACGATATAAGTAGTTTACTCATGCGCCATCAAGACGCTAGCTGTATGGTACACCTTCATGTCAGCGTATGACCAGCGTACTCGACCTATGAGTAACGTAATTCTAGCGTAACTCGATCGTTTTCAGCGTATGCCTTGCGTCTGCCTTGCGTATAAACCATACGTCAGAATACGCACACAATTGTTAGGCATGTTTAAAAAAAAAATATGCATCAACGTATGCCAGCGTATGCGACCGTGCTTGAAACGTATAACCCATATGTCTAACGTACCCCTAGCGTATGTCAGCGTACACCAGCGTATGAGTGATATTTTTCATACGCTGGCATACGCTAGTACGATATGCAATAGTGTGACTATTATTTCGACTCGTAAGAATATCATACAAGGTACACGTGTATTGCGATACAGGGAGACGTATGGTTTATAATCGAATAAAGTTACACCACTTTGGAATCAACGTGATGTGTCATTGTCTGAATCGTATGCTTTGAAGAAGAAAAAAAAACATCAGCAAATTGCGAAATATCAATACGACATTGATTCGATCATATATATATAAAGGAGTCGCGTTTAGCGATTTGAGGTGTAAATCACAATCCTCTTACAATGTACCACACTTGAACTGGCAATATTCAGTAAGATCTCTGTCGTCGATCATACATAAACAAGGGCTGTGTTTAGCGATTTGAGGTGTAAATCACACTCCTCTTTCCACAATTAAACTGGCAATACTCAGTAAGATCTTTGACCTCGATCATATATATATATAAAGGAGTCGCGTTTAGCGATTTGAGGTGTAAATCACAATCCTCTTACCACATTTGAACTGGCAATATTCAGTTAGATCTCTGTCGTCGATCATACATAAACAAGGGCTGTGTTTATCGATTTGAGGTGTAAATCACACTCCTCTTTCCACAATTAAACTGACAATATTCAGTTAGATCTCTGACATCGATCATATATATATAAAGGAGTCGCGTTTAGCGATTTGAGGTGTAAATCACAATCCTCTTACTACACTTGAACTGGCAATATTCAGTTAGATCTCTGTCGTCGATCATACATAAACAAGGGCTGTGTTTAGCGATTTGAGGTGTAAATCGCACTCCTCATCTCTGACATCGATCATATATATATAATTGCAGTTGCTTCAAAAGCACGGTGAATCGCTCGTTTTGATTGGTTCAAAACCGATCACGTGACTAAAAGGAATTGCGTTTATTTTCCAATAACTGCAATTGATCACATGACCAGTTCACGGAACTACTTTCGGAAAATACCTTTAATTTCAACAGTTAACCGTAAACAATGCCACAAATAATTATGCCGAGGTCATATTCAGCTTAATTTTTTAAAAGTAATAATAAATAACACTCATGAGATATTATATCTATCACATAAAGTGACTTATGAGGCGTATTTCTATGAAAATGTACTTAACGTTTACAATATTTCTAAATGAAATTTACGGGTTTTGGCGCCAAAGCGACTAACGTATGACGTCAAAACGCTGACGTGACATCATTTTCCTAGTATTAGGTCATGTTATCGGCATAAAGAACATAAAAAAGAGATCCCAATTTTCAATTTATATGTCCCTTTTCAAACAATTATTTCGATGAAAAATAGCTGTTTTTTTCTTAAACTGCAATTATAAGGGTTTAATGTATGTTTTGGTACAGTTATAAGAGTATAACACGAAATAGCCAAATTACACAGCTGACATAATGCCCTTCGGGCATTATTTGCTGAGTAATTAGGCAATTTCGTGTTATACTCTTATAACTGTACCAAAACATACATTAAACCCTTTAATAATTGCAGTTGCTTCAAAAGCACGGTGAATCGCTCGTTTTGATTGGTTCAAAACCGATCACGTGACTAAAAGGAATTGCGTTTATTTTCCAATAACTGCAATTGATCACATGACCAGTTCACGGAACTTCTTTCGGAAAATACCTTTAATTTCAACAGTTAACCGTTAACAATGCCACAAATAATTATGCCGAGGTCATATTCAGCTTAATTTTTTAAAAGTAATAATAAATAACACTCATGAGATAATATATATATCACATAAAGTGACTTATGAGGCGTATTTCTATGAAAATGTACTTAACGTTTACAATATTTCTAAATGAAATTTACGGGTTTTGGCGCCAAAGCGACTAACGTATGACGTCAAAACGCTGACGTGACGTCATTTTCCTAGTATTAGGTCATGTTATCGGCATAAAGAACATAAAAAAGAGATCCCAATTTTCAATTTATATGTCCCTTTTCAAACAATTCTTTCGATGAAAAATAGCTGTTTTTTTCTTAAACTGCAATTATAAGGGTTTAATGTATGTTTTGGTACAGTTATAAGAGTATAACACGAAATAGCCAAATTACACAGCTGACATAATGCCCTTCGGGCATTATTTGCTGAGTAATTAGGCAATTTCGTGTTATACTCTTATAACTGTACCAAAACATACATTAAACCCTTTAATAAAGGAGTCGCGTTTAGCGATTTGAGGTGTAAATCACAATCCTCTTACCACACTTGAACTGGCAATATTCAGTTAGATCTCTGTCGTCGATCATACATAAACAAGGGCTGTGTTTAGCGATTTGAGGTGTAAATCACACTCCTCTTGCCACAATTAAACTGGCAATATTCTGTAAGATCTCTGACCTCGATCATATATATATAAAGGAGTCGCGTTTAGCGATTTGATGTTTAAATCACAATCCTCTTACCACACTTGAACTGGCAATATTCAGTTAGATCTCTGTCGTCGATCATACATAAACAAGGGCTGTGTTTAGCGATTTGAGGTGTAAATCACACTCCTCTTACCACAATTAAACTGGCAATATTCTGTAAGATATCTGACATCGATCATATATATAAAAGTGCCGCGTTAAGCGATTTGAGGTGTATATCACACTCCTCTTAACACAATTAAACTGGCAATATTCAGTTAGATCTCTGTTGTCGATCATACATAAACAAGGGCTGTGTTTAGCGATTTAAGGTGTAAATCATACTCCTCTTGCCACAATTAAACTGGCATAATTCTTTAAGATATCTGACATCGATCATATATATAAAAGTGCCGGGTTAAGCGATTTGAGGTGTAAATCACACTCCTCTTACCACAATTAAACTGGCAATAATCAGTTGGATCTCTGTCGTCGATCAAAGCTAAACAAGGGCCGTGTTTAGCGATTTTAAGTACTGATGACACTCCATTTAGTACAATTTAAGATAGTTGGGCTATGATTACAGTTTTTGGCAAAAGGTGGAAATTTCAGTATGTATAATAATTATAACATATAAATGACATATCATTGCACATGTGCTACATGCGTAAACAATAATGTCAATATTGAGGTCCAGGTCCAGTTCAATAAAGTCAGGTCATAATTATTGTCGGTAATTCGAAAACCGGCATTATTTACTTTGCACAGAGAATAAAGATATGATGCATTCTGCACCTCCGCTCCGTCTGATCAGAATGTTGCCTATCATTTATCTAAACGGACAAGTATCACGGACTCTGCATCGTCTGATCAGAATGTTGTCTATCATTCATCTAAACGGACAAGTATCACGGACTCCGCACCGTCTGATCAGAATGTTGTCTATCATTCATCTAAACGGACAAGTATCACGGACTCTGCACCGTCTAATCAGAATGTTGTCTATCATTCATCTAAACGGACAAGTATCACGGACTTCGCAACGTCTGATCAGAATGTTGCCTATCATTCATCTAAACGGACAAGTATCACGGACTCCACGCCGTCTGATCATAATGTTGCATATCATTCATCTAAACGAACACGTATCACGGACTCTGCACCGTCTGATCAGAATGTTGTCTATCATTCATCTAAACGGACAAGTATCACGGACTCTGCACCGTATGATCAGAATGTTGCCTATCATTCATCTAAACGGACAAGTATCACGGACTCCACGCCGTCTGATCAGAATGTTGTCTAGCATTCATCTAAACGGACAAGTATCACGGACTCTGCAATGTTTGATCAGAATGTTGTCTATCATGCATCTAAACGGACAAGTATCATGGATTCCACGCCGCCTGATCAGAATGTTGTCTGTCATGCATCTAAACGGACAAGTATCGCGGACTCTGCACCGTCTGATCAGAAACTTGTCTATCATTCATCTAAACGGACAAGTATCACAGACTCTGCACCGTCTGATCAGAATGTTTTCTGTCATGCATCTAAACGGACAAGTAACATGGACTCCACGCCGTCTGATCAGAATGTTGTCTATCATTCATCTAAACGGACAAGTATCACGGACTCCACGTCGTCTGATCAGAATGTTGTCTATCATTCATCTAAACGGACAAGTATCACGGACTCTGCACCGTCTGATCAGAATGTTGCCTATCATTCATCTAAACGGACACGTATCATGGACTCAGCACCGTCTGATCAGAATGTTGCCTATCATTCATCTAAACGGACAAGTATCACGGACTCTGCAGCGTCTGATCAGAATGTTGTCTTTCATTCATCTAAACGGACAAGTATCACAGACTCTGCACCGTCTGATCAGAATGTTTTCTGTCATGCATCTAAACGGACAAGTATCATGGATCCACGCCGCTTGATCAGAATGTTGTCTGTCATGCATCTAAACGGACAAGTATCGCGGACTCTGCACCGTCTGATCAGAATGTTGTCTATCATTCATCTAAACGGACATGTATCACAGACTCTGCACCGTCTGATCAGAATGTTTTCTGTCATGCATCTAAACGGACAAGTATCATGGACTCCACGCCGTCTGATCAGAATGTTGTCTATCATTCATCTAAACGGACAAGTATCACGGACTCCACGTCGTCTGATCAGAATGTTGTCTATCATTCATCTTAACGGAC
This sequence comes from Serripes groenlandicus, assembly GCA_031761405.1. Taxonomy (NCBI): domain Eukaryota; kingdom Metazoa; phylum Mollusca; class Bivalvia; order Cardiida; family Cardiidae; genus Serripes; species Serripes groenlandicus. Next base: position 61,184 of record JASEVX010000242.1, read on the forward strand.
AAGTATCACGGACTCTGCACCGTCTGATCAGAATGTTGCCTATCATTCATCTAAACGGACACGTATCATGGACTCAGCACCGTCTGATCAGAATGTTGCCTATCATTCATCTAAACGGACAAGTATCACGAACTCTGCACCGTCTGATCAGAATGTTGCCTATCATTCATCTAAACGGACAAGTATCACGGACTAAACGCCGTATGATCAGAATGTTGTCTATCATTCATCTAAACGAACAAGTATTACGGACTCTGCACCGTCTGATCAGAATGTTGTCTATCATGCATCTAAACGGACAAGTATCACGGACTCTGCACCGTCTGATCAGAATGTTGCCTATCATTCATCTAAACGGACAAGTATCACGGACTCTGTACCGTCTGATCAGAATATTGTCTATCATGCATCTAAACGGACAAGTATCACGGACTCTACGCCGTCTGATCAGAATGTTGTCTATCATTCATCTAAACGGACAAGTATCACGGACTCTGCACCGTCTGATCAGAATGTTGTCTATCATTCATCTAAACGGACAAGTATCACGGACTCTGCAGCGTATGATAAGAATGTTGCCTATCATTCATCTAAACGGACAAGTATCACGGACTCCACGCCGTCTGATCGAATGTTGTCTAGCATTCATATAAACGGACAAGTATCACGGACTCTGCACCATTTGATCATAATGTTGTCTATCATGCATCTAAACGGACAAGTATCACGGACTCTGCAGCGTCTGATCAGAATGTTGTATATCATTTATCTAAGCGGACAAGTATCACGGACTCTTCACCGTCCGATCAGAATGTTGTCTATCATGCATCTAAACGGACAAGTATCATGGATTCCACGCCGTCTGATCAGAATGTTGTCTGTCATGCATCTAAACGGACAAGTACCACGGACTCTGCACCGTCTGATCAGAATGTTGTCTATCATTCATCTAAACGGACAAGTATCACGGACTCTGCACCGTCTGATCAGAATGTTGTCTGTCATGCATCTAAACGGACAAGTATCAATGACTCCACGCCGTCTGATCAGCATGTTGTCTATCATTCATCTAAACGGACAAGTATCATGGATTCCACGCCGTCTGATCAGAATGTTGTCTGTCATGCATCTAAACGGACAAGTATCACGGACTCTGCACCGTTTGATCAGAATGTTGTCTGTCATGCATCTAAACGGACAAGTATCATGGACTCCACGCCGTCTGATCAGAATGTTATCTATCATTCATCTAAACGGACAAGTATCACGGACTCCACGCCGTCTGATCAGAATGTTGTCTATCATTCTTCTAAACGGAAAAGTATCATGAACTCCTCTTGCGAGTGGATATTGCAAAGATAAGGCTACATGTAAAAGAATGTACGATGTGACGTTTATTTTCACAGATTATCTCGGAGATAGTTTTTCGTGTAACCTGGCTCATATAGAGTAGCGCTTTTTTTTTTATTTAACGAATTAACTTATATTAAACAAACTAATGAATACTTTGAACATAATATGTTATGGGCAGCACTTTGGTGCACTAATGAGCTTTATGATCGCCGTCATGCAAACAAAGGCACTTTGAACTTTGCCAAGAGAACGAAGATCAAGATCAGCCTACAACGCCTCATCACCGTCTGATCAGACTGTTGCCTATCATTCATCTAAACGGAAATGTATCAGAGACTCCTCATGCCATTGGATATGGCAAAGAAAAGGTTACATGTAAATAATTTTAACAGATTACTTCGTATATCGTTTTTCGTTTAACCTGGTTCATATAGAATAGCACGTTTTTGGAATGGACGAATTGACTTATATTAAAAAAAAAGGAATGAATGCTTTGAATAGATACGAACAATTATTGTGATAAAACGAGAAATAGCTAGTGATGAGTAATATCTAGATCAAACTATGTGTTGTTGTTCTATTTAATGTCGCGGTCAACAGGATATAAAAATTACCGTACATGGATAACGGAAGCAGTTCTGCTCGAGAAATAGTTAATTATGCACGACGAGTATAACAAAATTCAGCACTACTACTTCGGGGTCAGTTATCTTTTTCAGATGTATGTGTAGACGTATAATTTATTGTCATTCTTATTTTACCATTTTAACATAGTTCGCAATGTGTTTCTGTGTTTATACACTCAATGTCTTCAACGCGTAGATCAATGTTTTCTGAACCAATCCAACTGTCTGGAACTGTGTGAAACCTATGTAATCCGTGTGTTGCCAAGTAGCCAACTGGCGCATCCGTTCCATCTGTCCAACGCCCCGTAATTTTGACTGCTCCATCGACATTTTATCTCAGTATACGAAGGATTTCCAAATGCAAAGCAAGACGATGCCCTTTTAATAATTTAATATGTTTATACAATGTCAAGACATAGAGGACAATCAATACTAATCTATCTATCGTACTGGGGGTAATACAACACAGTACTTCACTTATATGAAGCCGCAGAACATTCGTCAGTGAGTCAAGGATAATACAACGTAAGCTAGGACATATGCGGTTTCTATGGACACTCTACCATTACCACCGGGAGTGGCGATCTAACAAGGCACTTCCGGTTACAAATCCCAAATAGTAATCACTTGGTCCCGACGGATTCCTTATTTTATCCCTTAACTATACTTACGAGCGATGCAGCAAGAAAACAAACTTTAGCGAAAGTTTTACATGTGAGGAAAATGACCTGCTAAGATATCCATGGCAATGGAAAAAGACATCTTTAAAAGGGGTTTCTTTTATAACGTCGCTCAATTACATAGACTAGTGTAGATAGATCAGCACTTCACTTCATAGAACTAGTGTTCTTCGGAAACCAACCTTAGACTATGTTGGACAAATGTAGAAAACGACTAAGATGCACTTACACACTATGTAATATAAGTTAGTACTGTATGTTAAATATTTCTTGAATGCTTCTGTGAACTTATTAACAAACAGTGCCGATCTAGATATGAAATCACGGATGCTCAGTATAATCTGAATCTACACTTGTAACAAATGATCTAACAGATTTCTATTTTTTTTTCGACGTGCTCAACAAGTGCCATATAGAAATGAAGACTTTCACTCAGAGAAAGAAATAAGGACAGACTCCAGTCTATCACATCGTAGACACTTATAATAGACTGGTATCAGTCCAACTTTTCATTCAAAAGCAAACAAGAAGTCTTTTATGGTTAAAATAGTTTTTCTTTGTGAGAGAACTAGAGACTGGTTCCATTGTATCTCTTAAACATACCAAATTAACCATTTACAGCATAGCGACATAGTGCCAACGTCATCTGCAGCAGATGTGGTGCACGTGACCCGCACGCTATACAAGATAAACGGTTAACACGTTATTATTGTTGTTAGAACCGTTTTCGAGTTATGAAATTGGTTAAACAGTTTATTTTCAGAATGCAGCGATCACTTATAAAGAGATCATTCAACTAAACACATGCCAATATGTCATGTAGCTATTGACTGGCTTTTTAATGAGTTGGCAATAAACATTAACACACAATGTACATGAGCTTTATACAATAAGAACGAGTATGAATGCATCGACGACGTTGAGCTTACACCTAATGTGATTCACGAGGTTAATGTTTCCTACAGTAGTTGTAACTTACAAACCAATTGTCGTGAAATAACTGAAATACTATTGAGAATGCGATAAACACTAAGCTTATACACAATCAAGATATTAAACTAGTTCATGTGCACTTTAACCACTGCTGCAAGGTAAGTTCATCGCTTCTATACAACTGCAATGTCAATCTTGCACTATAGAGGGTGCTAGTTATATACAAGTTATTTCGACCACCACTGTACCGGTTGATGGCGTGTATCTCTTTCTATGCTAAGTTATAAACAAATAATTTACACTAATGTTTCTAAACAATGAGATAATGAAATTAAGAAAACAAATTAAAAGAAACAAATTATTGTTTACAGTATTGACCATGACTCAAGAGAGCCATGATGGCCCTAGTTCGTTCACCTTAAGTATGCAATGTAATGCATTGCAAAACACATCAAGGCAATTATGCTGACAAAGATTCAAAATGCAACCTCCAGAGTGTTAACAAGAATTTTCTTCATTTGGCCTAGTGATCTATATATTTTTTTTTCCGATATGACCAATATTCCAACATGGACTAGATATCTTCAAGACTAACATTCTGACAAAGTTTCAAAAAGTAAAAAGTAAAAGTGCGGCATCCGAAGTTTGAACAATATTTTTTTTTATTGACCTAGTTTCTGACTTAATATCACACATATTCGAACTTGACCTAGATATAATTCAGACAAACATTCTGACAAAATGTTGAGCTGCTGAAGCCAAAAGTGCGGCCTGCAGAGTGTTAACAAGCTTTTCCATCAATTTGGCCCAGTGACCTACTTTTTGACCCGGCATAACCCGTATTCAAAATTGGCGTAGATATAATTAAGATAAACATTCTGACCAAAGTTTAAGCTAATGAATAAAAGAATGTGGCTTCTACAGTGTTATTAAAATTTCACTTCAATTCAATTCAATGACCCATATTCAAACTTGACTTCGATATCATTAATACAAACATTTTGACAAAATTTGACCTACATGTACATATCATCAAGACCACCATTCTGATAAAGTTTCAACATGCTCAAGTTAAAAATGTAGTATCCAGAGTGCTAAAAAGGTTTCCCTTCAATTTAGCCTAGTGACCTAGTTTTTAACCCAGCATGACCCATATTGAGACCTGGCCTAAACATCATAAACATTCCGACCAGAGTTCAAGCTGCTGTAGCAGAATATGCGGCTTCTACAGTGTTAACAAGATTTGCCTTTAATTTGGCCTTGTGACCTAGTTTCTGGCCCAATAAAGCCATATTCAAACTTGACCTAGATATCTGTAAGACAAACATTCTGACAAAATTTCAAACTGCTGAAGCAACAAATGCGGCCTCCAAAGTGTTAACAATATATTCCTTCAATTTGGCCTAGTGACCAAGTTTTTGACCCGGAATGACCCATATTCAAACTTTGCATATGTATCATTTAGATAAACATTCTGACCAAATATCAAGCTGCTGTAGCAACAAATGTGACTTATACAGTGTTAACAATATGTTCTTTCAATTTAGGTTGACCTAATTTCTGACCCAATATGACCCATGTTTAGCCTTGATCTAGATATTTTAAAGATAAACATTCTGACAACATTTTAAAATGCTGAAGCAAAAATTGCGGCTTCTAGAGTGTTAACAATATTTTCCTTCAATTTGACTTAGTGACATTTTTGACCCGACATGACCTATGTTAAACTTGACTTACATATCATCAAGACAAACATTCTGATAAAGTTTCAACATGCTCAAGTTGAAAATGTGGTCTCTGGAGTGTTATCAAGATTTCCCTAAGATTTGACCTAGTGACCTAGTTTTTGACCTCATATGGCCCAGTTTCAAATTTATCCAAGATTTGATGTAGATAAATGTTCTGATAAACTTTCATGAAGATCAAATGCAAAATGTAGCCTACAGGGTGTTAACAAGGCAATTGTTGACAACGGACGACGCACGACGCACGACGCACGTCGCACACGGACGGACGCCGTACAAAATGTTATCGCAATAGCTTACCTTGTACTTCGTGCACAGGTGATCTAAAATGTCCACAATTAAATAGTCCTTATTATTGTTTGATAACACGATATGTATTCAGCCAAAAAAATGATATACACTGCATTCGACAGTTAATAAATTTGTTCGTAACCTGTTATAAAGAAAATATAGTTTTATTTCGTTAATAAACGAAGAAAAATATATTTATAAGCAGATATGTAGTAGATCATTCTACTTATTTACTATTGAAGTGATCTAAAAAGTATATGTACATGTAAGTGTACTCGGTCATTTATTTCATTACATTTGGTGTAAATTGAATGTAAGTATTACGGTTAAGAGGTAACCCTCTATCGACCGACATCTACAGTTTAATCAGTGTATCTATATGACAATCAATTTGAATAAACGTGTTTTTTTTTTTTTATATTTACTTGAACGTGCGTGTTTACTTAATGGTAAATGCTACGAGTGACTCACGTTGGCCGATAACCAGAGTGTTATCGCTGGGTCTGTAAGCTAAACACTGAGTCTCGCCCACGAGGTCATTTCCATTAAGAAGAATCCTATGTTTAGTACCCTTACTCGTTACCACGTGTATACTGTGTTCACCGATCAAATTGTATGGATCTGCTACACACACCATGAAGGTATCATATGAGTCAAACGACAAACCACGGCTCCGGTTAAGGTAACAGTCAGAATACGTATACAGTGTATTACCGGTGTTATCTATACACACTACACCATTGGTATTTATACTTATAAGGATTCTATCCCCGGAACTGTTCACGGCCAAGTAGTAAGGATTTCTCTGACTAATGATAAAGGTGTTTACTGTAACACCGTCCGTCGTCAGAACCTTTACCACTCCCCCATTTCCACTTCTATCATGACAACTGACATATAGTTTATCGTTTTTACAGTCAATTCTCCAACATAACATTCCGACAGAAATTAATTTACCCATCTCAATTCCATTAGACACACCTAAAAATTGAAGGCTCTTTGTATTTGGTGCAGTCACAACAACCTCGGTCTTAGACACAACTGCCACATCCCAGACACAGGATCCAATCGTCAGTTCGTTCTTCAGTTTGAAGTCCAATGTAAAGGCTTTGACGGATTTGTTGCCTTTGTCACAAATAACTAATTTACCGTCTGGCATAAATACACATACTGTGACACTATTTGTTTCTGCACCAATAGCTACCTTGTTTGTAGTAGAGGATATATCAGGGAAGGGAAGCTGATGTTCTCGTACATCAACGGTCTTAGGTTTACTGATCTGTTTCACTTTGACTTCTAGACTGCCCATTGTAGTTATTTCTGACATTAGGGTCACAAGTTTGTCAGACTGCTGAAATTCTAACGTAATCGGCTTTACCTGTTTCAGTATTTCGTCTTTCGTTTCTATCACGTCTTCAATGTTTCCTTTCTCTGTCATCATTAGGACAAATGCCGCATCATCAATGTCCTGTCCGAGGGTTTCAAATGAGCTCAAAACTCGTTCCATCTGTTCGCTCGTGTCAATTACTGCTTTTTTATCACTTTCCATCTCAGTAATAAGTTGATCTTTAGCGTTCAATATCTTTTCTTCCATATCCTTTGTCAGTCTTTCTACACAAGCGAGGATTTGTTGTTTTATTTTCCTGACTTCTTGAATACATTTTGTAGATCGATTCTCTATCAATTGTTTATCCTCTTTCCTGGAATGTTCAATGTCCTTGATCTCCGATAGTAAAGTCTTTAATTTCTCAATACATTGAAACACATCGTTCTTTTTATTTGCATCTTTCGAAATTAGCTTCAGGTCCTGGGTGTTACATTTTCTGTGTTTCGTTGTGTTACAAACATTGCATACGGCTATTGAATGGTTAACACAGAACAGTGCAAGAGTCTCTGTGCGGTGGATGTCGCATACCATGATTGTAGAAATCAATGCCTTCTGTTTGATCGACAATCTTTGTGACTCATCGAACGGTTTAAGCTCATTATCACATGATGCTTTAGAACTGCGATGGACTACTTCACATGAATCACATAAATATTCTGAACAAACCAGACAAAACGTCCATGCTTGTGTGTTAATACCTCGAAAAGAGCAATGGTCGCACATCTTTGTGTTGTCTTCATCAGACAGGTTTGTTGGATTTGCTTCGGCCATAATCGTCGACCTGTCCTAAAAAAATATGATTTAATGTAGTTACGGCGATATATTTTTGAAATAGAAAAAAATATAAGTTGTTTGTTAACAACGAGAGTCTAATGACACCGACCACAATACTCATGAGGGAAAGGGTAACGTTAAACATGTTGATAATAAATCATATAGCTTGATCAGAAATGTTGTAAACAAATCTGGATTTATACTCTTTGGATTCAAAATAACCCTTTTACGCACAAGAACTTTTATCAATGAGTCGCTATCAATCCTTAATTCTTAACCATATACATACGCGTTCCGAGATCTCTGCAGGAGACGACCTTTGAAATTATTTCTGCAAAAGAAGAAATTCCTCACAATGTTTTTAAAGTCGATTAAAACATATTTGTTGTATGTGGGAAGGGTTTAAGCAGGGTATACACAATACTCATATGTTGTGTAAATAGAGTAACGCTTTTTAACTCATTAACCAATAATAACCTGATCCAGACCTTTATCCTCGTTTTTTTAGGATTACGGCGTGCACGTGTTTTCACCAAATCAAGAATGTTTTCTAACCATGCATGTGTTCTGTCATAAAACAATATATAATCCAAATTGCTACATTTAGTTATTAAAACTACGTCTACTATGTCACTGTTAGGTCGTAGGTTACTGTTTAATTATATGCAACTTTACATTGTTTCTTATAATTTATGACAGAGATATACATGCACATCATTGTACTGTATATCTGTGTAAAACAGTCAGAATCAGGTTTTAAATGATGAACAAGTACGCGATTTACATACGATTCTTCATTGAAACACCTAAAGGAATGATCCTGGCCGTTAAACAATTATAACTACAAATGTTAATCTTTAAGGGACGTGGGAAAACTAGCATCGACTAAGACGAATTTGTATATTAGAATATAATCGAAAACTTAAACAAAGGTCAAACATGAATATTGTGAGCGAAATTAAAAGTTTATTCCTACAAGGGAAAGGGACACATAGACAGACAGACCCCCCCCCCCCTTTTCCACACACACACACACACACACACACACACCTCGATTTGTTATGTGCCATACATATGTACTATCCTTCTTAAAATGATAGCGTTTGTCTGAATATTCATAACTATCCATACTGATAAGACGAACACACTAAATAAAGGTTCCCTGTTTTATTATGTTTAAAGTGATACAGAACGGAAACAAGGACAAAACATTCTTAAAATAGCAATGCACAATGATCGATTTTCGGGCTTTATCGTGATTGATCAATACTTTACTTTATTTATTACATGTTTATTTACACCCTTATAAACTTTGAGCGAGATTATTATACCTGTATTCATTTTTCGCATTGTACATCCGAGGTTTAACGCTCCTTTATCGTGATATGTCAATCTTTTAAATATTGTTTTCACCTTTATTAAATGCTAGCGACACTATTCTTCCTTGTTCGCATTGTATATCAGAGATTTAACATTTTACCACATATAGCAAATATGCAGCAGACGATTTTGGAAATAATAAGTCAAAATAGCGAATTTATAATGAAAAAAAAAATATTAAATAAGGTTTACCGAATACATATGTTCACAAGTCGTTTGCTGTACATACGTCAAAAAAAGCATTTATGTGCGAAAGGGTTAATCACACTTTCAACATGAGTTCATTTATATAATGACTTTAAAGTGGTAGTAATGATTCTCGCTCCTTGGCGCCAGAAAGGGAAGCGAATACGTTGGCTACGATTGAACTCGTCATGGAATCGCGTATGTAAGAAGGAAGCTTCTAAGTTGTTTACGATAATACTCGGCAGGATATCGAACCCGTATCTCGAATGAAAGGAGGAAGCCTCTAAGTTGTTTACGATAATACTCGGCAGGATATCGAACCCGTATCTAGAATGAAAGGAGGAAGCCTCAAAACTGTTAACGATATTACTCGGCAGGATATCGAACCCGTATCATGAATGAAAGGAGGAAGCCTCTTAGTTGTTAACGATATTACTCGGCAGAATATCGAACCCGTATCTCGAATGAAAGGAGGAAGCCTCTAAGTTGTTTACGATAATACTCGGCAGGATATCGAACCCGTATCTCGAATGAAAGGAGGAAGCCTCTAAGTTGTTTACGATAATACTCGGCAGGATATCGAACCCGTATCTCGAATGAAAGGAGGAAGCCTTTAATTTGTTTACGATAATACTCGGCAGGATATCGAGCCCGTATCTCGAATGAAAGGAGGAAGCCTCTAATTTGTTTACAATTGTACTCGGCGCAGGATATCGATTCCGTATCTTAAATAAAAGGAGGAAGTCTCAAAACTGTTAACGATATTACTCGGCAGGATATCGAACCCGTATCATGAATGAAAGGAGGAAGCCTCTTAGTTGTTAACGATAATACTCGGCAGAATATCGAACCCGTATCTCGAGTGAAAGGAGGAAGCCTCTTAGTTGTTAACGATAATACTCGGCAGAATATCGAACCCGTATCTCGAATGAAAGGAGGAAGCCTCTTAGTTGTTTACGATATTACTCGGCAGGATATCGAACCCGTATCATGAATGAAAGGAGGAAGCCTCTTAGTTGTTAACGATAATACTCGGCAGAATATCGAACCCGTATCTCGAATGAAAGGAGGAAGCCTCTATGTTGTTAACGATAATACTCGGCAGAATATCGAACCCGTATCTCGAATGAAAGGAGGAAGCCTCTATTTTTTTTACGATATTAATCGGCAGGATATCAAACCCGTATCATGAATGAAAGGAGGAAGCCTCTTAGTTGTTAACGATAATACTCGGCAGAATATCGAACCCGTATCTCGAATGAAAGGAGGAAGCCTCTATGTTGTTTACGATATTACTCGGCAGAATATCGAACCCGTATCTCGAATGAAAGGAGGAAGCCTCTATGTTGTTTACGATATTACTCGGCAGGATATCGAACCCGTATCTCGAATGAAAGGAGGAAGCCTCTTAGTTGTTAACGATAATACACGGCAGAATATCGAACCCGTATCTCGAATGAAAGGAGGAAGCCTCTATGTTGTTTACGATATTACTCGGCAGGATATCGAACCCGTATCTCGAATGAAAGGAGGAAGCCTCTTAGTTGTTAACGATATTACTCGGCAGAATATCGAACCCGTTTTTCGAATGAAAGGATGAAGCCTCTTAGTTGTTTACGATAATACTCGGCAGGATATCGAACCCGTATCATGAATGAAAGGAGGAAGCCTCTTAGTTGTTAACGATATTACTTGGCAGAATATCGAACCCGTATCTCGAATGAAAGGAGGAAGCCTCTTAGTTGTTAACGATAATACTCGGCAGAAAATCAAACACGTATCTCGAATGAAAGGTGGAATCCTCTAAGTTGTTTACGATTTTACTCGACAGGTTATAGAACCCGTATCTCGAATGAAAGGAGGAGGCCTCTAAATTGTTTACGATTTTACTCGACAAGAAATCGAACACGTACCTCGAATGTTAGGCAACAAGCCACTAAGTTGTCCACGATTGTACTCGATAGAGTATCGAACACGTATCTTGAATGTAAGGAGAGAAGTCACTAAGGTGGTTACGATTTTACTCGACAGAGTATTGAACAAGTATATCGAATGTAAAGGAGAGAAGCCACTAAGATGGTAACGACTTTACTCGACAGAGTATTGAATAAGTATCTCGAATGTAAGGAGAGAAGCCACTAAGGTGGTAACGACTTTACTCGACAAAGAATCGAACCCGTATAGTATGTTAGGAGGGGAGCCTCTAAGTTGGTAACGATTTTATTCGACAGAGTATCGAACCCGTATCTCGTGTGTAAGGGAGGAAGCCATTAAGTTGGTTAAATTAAGATATCGGACCCATATCTCGTATAAATGGTGTAAAGTCACTACGTTGGCTACAATTTTATTCGACAGGGAATCGAACCCGTATCTCGATTGTAAGAAAGGAAGCCACTAAGTTTGTTACGGTTTTACTGAACAGGGTATCAAATCCGTATCTCGAATGTAAGGAGGGAAGCCACTAAGTTATTTACGATTTTACTCAACAGAGAATCGAACCCGTATATCGAATCTTAGGAGGGAAATCACTGAGTTGGTTACAATTTTACTTGACAAAGTATCGAACCCGCATATCGAATGTTAGGAGGAAAGTCACTGAGTGGGTTACGACTTTACTCGACACGGAAGCGAACCCGTATCTCCCGCTCTCCGGGTGGAATCCTTGAGACGTGGACCTTTTGAACTGTGACATTTCCATAACTTATTCAACCGATGTAAACTTTACTTTTCCTTGGTCCATTAATCTATTCTGTTATCGATCGATATCTATTCTTCCATACTCTTTGCCAGTCTTTCAGCACAAGTGATGATTTGTTGTTTTATTTTCCTAACTTCTTGAATACATTTTCTAGAGCAATTCTCTATCAATGTTTCATCCTCTTTCCTGGAATGTTCAATGTCTTTGCTCTCTGATAATAAAGTCTTTAATTTCTCAATACATTGAAACACATCATTCTTTTTGTTTGCATCTTTTGAAATTAACTTCAGGTCCTGGGTGTTACATTTTCTGTGTTTCGTTGTGTTACAAACATTGCATACAGCTATTGAATGGTTGACACAGGAAAGTGAAAGAGTCTCTGTTCGGTGGTTGTCGCATACCATGATTGTAGAAATCAATGCCTTCTGTTTGATCGACAATCCTTGTGACTCTTCAAACGGTTTAAGCTCATGATAACAGGATGCTTTAGAACCGCGATGGACTACTTCACATGAATCACATAAGTATTCTGGACAAGCCAGACAGTAGGTTCCTGCCTGTGCTTTTATACCTCTAAAACAGCAATGGTCGCACATCTTTGTGGGGTCTTCATCGGACAGGTTTGTTGGATTTGCTTCGGCCATTTTTTTCGACCTATCGTGATAAAATATGATTGACTCTTATTACGGCGATGTTTTATTGAAATAGGTAAATTATAAAGTTTTTATGGCACCGACAGCAATAATCATGAGGAAAAGGCTAAATTTAAACTGTTTTGAAAACAAATCATATATTCTGATCAGACATGCTGTACAATCAGGATTGACACTCTTTGGATTCAATAATGCACATGAATTTTTATCAATGAATCGCTTTAAATCATTAACTCTTTACCACACGTTACACACACGAACTTTAATCAATAATGCTATCTAAATAATTAACAATTTACCACATATAGACGCGCTCTGAGATATCTGCAGCAGACGACGTTTGAAAACTTTGTGGAAAAAAAGAGAAATTGCTCAAAATGTTTTCAACTTCATTCAATAAATGTTAGTCCATTTATAGAGAGTTTCAATCTTTGTGTTTATATGTTTTCAAAGTCGCCTGCTGCATGTACATAAATTTTGTTTGCGGGAAAGGGCTAAACAGGGTATACATCAAATAGATTGTGTGTAAATTCAGTAACGATTTTTTAACTCATTTAACAACAATAACCTGATATCGACCTTTATCCTGTTCTTTATAATTAAAGCGTAAACGTGTTTTCATCAAATAAAAAATGTTCTGGTTTTCTAAACATGTATTTTCTTTCTAATCAATATTTAATTGAAAATACTCCTTTAAGTCATTAAAAACTGACGCTACCAAGTCACTGTTAGGGCGTAGAGCACCATACAAGTCTATGTACATTTAACATTTTTTCTTATAATGTATGAAAGTTCAGCATGCAACAGATATACATAACGCTACATATATTTGTACAACGCTCACAAATAAGTTACAATTATCAACTTATACCCGATTTACATCTGATTCTTCATTGAAACACATAAAGGAATGAGCCTGACTGTTAAACTTCAAATGTATAGCTTGGAGTGAGGTTGCAAAACCAGTATCGACTTAGACGAATGTGTATATCGGTATACAATCGAAAACCTAAACAAAGGTCAAACTTGAATATCGAGAGTGAAATGAAAAAAATATTCCTATTGGAATTATGAAGAAATAGACAGGCAGACAGACAGACAAACAAACATGCATACAGACAGACACCCCCCTCCACCACCAAAAACACTTAAAAACAGACAAAACGGCTTACCTAAATGTGTACGCCCTACGTACTGTTTGGTATTTTTTTTTTATGTAGCCTAAATATGTATTAATCTCCTAAAATTGTTTAGCATATGTCTGAGTATTCAAAACATTACACTAGGACGAACAAACTAAATAACGGTTCCCATTTTTATTATACTTAAAGCGATAAAGAACGGAAATTAGGGCTTGTCGGGCTTTATCAAGATTTTTAAATATTTTACACGTTTATTTCACCCTTATTATGTTTAAGCGACACTTTAATACTTGTACTCATTGTGTATCCAACGTTTAACGCTTTATCCCATATGGTAAAAATGCAGCAGACATTTTTGGAATTATTTAGTCTAAATACCGAAACTATCTTTACAAATAAAGATGAAAAATTATGGCGAAAGGAGAAATTGCTTTTTATGAGCAATTTACAATTTGCAATAATGTTTTCAAAAGTCGACTGCTGCAGAAACGTCAAAATGCATCTTTTTGTTGGAAAGAGTTAACTCTGCTCTCAAAAAAATTATACAAATGGTAGTTATGTTATTCGCTCCAGGGCGCTCAGGATATTGAGTACGACAGACTAAATGTTATCTGTATAAATGGACCATTATCATTGGTAACTTACAAAGGAAACACCGTGATGTAATTGAAATATTTTTCAAAGTGTAGGAAAAGCATACAAACAAACAAATCATTAATAAAAAGGCGTTTCGAAGGTAAATACGATTCCAACAAGCGACTCCTTTAGACGTGGACAGTTTGAACTGTGCTATTTCCATGACTTATTCAACCGATGTAAACTATATTAACCTGGGTACATAGATGTATCATATGGTAGGTTTGATAGTGTTTAACGGATCCTTCAACATAATTTAAGTTATATCACGGTATTTTCTATGTAAACCATCAGCAATACCGCTAGGTATAAACCTAGCGATAATGCTGATGGTTTACCTAGGCAATACCGTGATATAACTCTGACACCAGGCGAAATGTTGTCCCCTTAATCCTTTGCACCATCACTACTGGTTAGTTTATCATAACACCAGTTCATCTGTTAATGAAATGCTGTCTCCTTAAAGCTTGATACCATTCCTACTGGTAAGTTTATCAAAACACCGGTTCAATTGTTCATAAAATGCTGTCTCCTTAATGCATGGTACCATCACTACTGGTAAGTTTATCATAACACTAGCTCATCTTTCCGAATGCTGTCTTTGTAATAATGAGCACCAACACTACTGGTAAGTGTATTATGACACCAGTGCAGCTGTCCCCGTAATGCCGTACCCTTCATGTTTAGCACCATCTCTACTGTTAAGTGTAGGATGACATCAGTAGATCAGCAATAATGCATTTTCGGTAATGCTTAGCACCAGCACTACTGGTATGTGTAGCATGAACAACAATGCATATGTCCCCAAAATGCTTTTCGCTTAATGCTTAGCACCATCTCTACAGGTAAGTTCACATAACACCAGTTCATTGGTAATACTTAGCACCAGCACTACCGATAGTCTTATCCTGAAATCAGTTGTAATGATGTCCCCGTAATGAAGATCACCAGCACTACTAAGAGGCTTATCCTGACAATCGTGCATCTGCTTGAATGATGTTCCCGTATTGCTGAGCACCAGCACTACTACACTGAATTTGAGATCACTAGAGCTTTTTTGAAAATGATAATGTACATGTTTATAATCATATTATTTCCATCTGACGGAACAGCAAACCGTTTTGACTAGTAGTGTGTGTATGTGCACAATAATACCCGATATTTGAATACTAGTAATTCCACCTTTCAGACAGAGACGTATATTTTATGTAGACTACATGATTTGCAATGTTACGGTTGAACGGACGCATACACAAGGAAGTCGTACACAACAATACATTTCGTCTAACAAATCCGCCAATTATCGACTAAATACTGGTACCAGTCTTTGTAGTCCGAAAACCGTCCCAGTTGTATTGATCTTAAGATCCATTTCAAGCAAAGGGTTATACCTGTAATACACATTCAAATTATCGCATAGCATATTCTTCAATGTATATGCAATTATATACACTATGGAATTGACAACGGTAGACCGAGGTTTAGATCTGTACAACATGACAATTACACCTGCAGCCCTGTGTTCCATAGTCACAAAACTCAAAACCTGTTTTGCGAAACCTATATAGGTTTTGTCGATATACCGTTCCTTAGTCGGTTAACCAAACATGTTCTACCTGTTTTCCATTCATAAAACAGGTAGGTTTCGTTCCGTTTGATACGGATAGGCATAGCTTAAACGTGTTTACGTTGTGTTTACTATGGAACACAAGGCTGCTCGTCTGTTACTATAACTTAAGTGGGTGACGGGCGTTGGCCCGGTGTATTTAACGGATTAGACAAAACAATACAGGGAGCTCCAGACGACGACAATTTCTATCAATAGGAATACAACTAGATCAAGATGATGATCAGCGCATGGAATTAAAACTGTTAACCAATAGAAAGGTGAGTTCATTCGTCGAAGAGTTACATGTACTTGTCTAAGCTTATATTACTAATTCAGATCCTATATTCTTGGTATTTAAAGGTCAAATAATGAGTTTAGAAATGATATATATAACTATTTTCATAAGTTGATGGCTCCACACTAATTCTTATATTACTTATTCAAATGATCCTATATTATTAGTACAAACAACATTGAATTTAAAGGTCAAATAATGATTAAAAAAATGATGTATAACCCTTTTCTAGTGTAAATTAATATATTACTTATTTAAATCAACCTATATTATTGGTACCCACAACATTGAGTTTAAAGGTCTAATAATGATTTGAAAATTTATATATAACAATTTTCTAGGGTAAGCGGCTCCACCTTGATTACTTATTACTTATTCAAATCATCCTATATCATTGGTAATCACAGCATAGGTTTTGGTGGTCAAATAATGAATCAAGAAATGACAAATAACCCTTTTCTAGAGTAGGTGGCTCCACATTAATTATATTACTTATTCAAATCATCTTATAGTATTGGTACCCACAACATTGAGTTTAAGGTCAAATAATGATTCTATAAATGATAAAAAGCCATTTTGATTTGATACTAATTCAGATCATATATTATTTGCACTAACATCACTGAGTTTAAAGGTCAAATAAAGATTCTATAAATGATATTTGACCCTTTTCTAGAGTAAGTGGCTCCACATTAATTATTATATTACTAATTCAGATCAACCTATAGTATTAGTACTTACAAAAATGAGTTAAAACGTCAAATAATGATTATAGAAATGATATATAACCATTTTCTAAACGCCTACCGTTGTAGACTCAATACATTGTAAAGGGTTTAATCGGGTTAAGAATATCGGTAGTTATACCAATTTACATGTGAAACTTGATCTCTCGAAATTAATCTATTCAAATCGACCCTGTTGATATAACATTGCATGTACGGTGTTAATTTAACTGCATGAATAATGTGTTGCATTCCTTAAACCACGTCTAATTTGGAAAGTGATTTGTTTCAATAAGGTCTTGACTAAAAGATTCGTCGAAACCTATACATATATTAATATTACGGTTATTTTTGTAAATTTACTGATTTTACATCGGTGTTGCTACAGTTGTCAGTATTGAACGTTTTATTCACTTTTCAACAATACTAAGAGAGAACAGTAACATTGTATGCGAATTAATTATTTAATACTAAGAATGAATAATAAATGAAAGTATTCAGGATATTGCTCGAGCGGATACGTTTTTTTATATAGAATAAGAATGGTGCATTGTATTGAATCTACAACTATAGACGGATATTTGGATATTTCAAATTTGGACGCTACGCATCCAGTGACTGGTTTGATTAAAAGCGGGATATAATGTCGTGAGTTCTACGGTGCTGAAAAGATATATACCATACATTATTGTTCATTCCAATTTCCATGTTTAAGTTATATACATATAGATAATTATAAAGGATGTTTTATTAGTTGACATCCATATAAGGCATTTCGAAGAGCCAAACAAGTTGAAATTATATAAATAATTGTTATTTCTCGTTTCATTTGACGTCAATATTACAGGTTTCGAACTGCATAACATGTTGTAATTCAGTTGTAAATTCAACGTCAAATGTCAACTGTTACACTGTTACGTCATGCTTTATGTCAGGAATGTACAGAAAGAAAAATATGTGAAAAAGACACTACAACAATATTACAAGAGAAAGTTGATGCAAGGCATCAATGTGGCCGGGAAAATTTGCATCAAACCTTTTCCACATAAAGCAAATATGCTACAGATGACTTTAAAAACATCCAAGCAACAGCAGAATAAACGTCCAAAAACAAAAATGTTATAATTAAAAAGAGTTGAAAACAATGATTGATTCAATTTATCATAAACAGTTATACAATTTCGTCATCGTGTCATTGAATTAAGAATATTGATTTAATATTTTTACACTAGGTTTAGTTTTTCCACCATGAATTTTGTTATTTGCGAGAGAAAGAGTGTAGCTGGGTTCCGTAAATATCTTCATCTTAATAGGTCACGATATAGATACCAAGTTCTGACGTATTTCTGCTGCAAATATTTTGAAATTTGTATCCTTATCAGGACAATATTAACCTGTGATGATGGCACACAGCACACAGTTTTCACCGCGACAGTTTTATATTTTCATTTGTTATCCTTTTTCTGTTTGTATATTCATTTTAAAGGCTGATTTGTTTTGTTTTTTTGTTTAATAAAATGTGTAAATACAGTTATGTTGTTTTACAATTGCGTAACTTGATCAATCATTTTTATTCGACGTCTGATGCATCATCGTACTATCTGGTATTGCCAAAAACAAAGCAATGCGTTCAGCACTTGTTCAATGTTTATGGGTTGGTTCCGGTGAATGTACATTAAGGTCTGTCTCGTCAGTCGCTTCTCTGTCATCGTACTGCACATTTTGGTTTATAAACGTGTAAGGCCACTGAACGACCTTTCGGTATTTGTTGTTGAGACAGGCATATTATAAACACTACCTTTAGTATCGAATGCAGGTTTTGGTAAAGCTGGTAGCTGGCATTAACAGTTCTTACAAGCTTTTCAAAGGCGGCATCACGACCTATCCGATACTTCCACAATTATAGTTCAGCACCGTTTTCCTCCCTATCAATGATGGGAGCATATTCCTGCTTAATCACTTCACACATTGCCGGGGTGAGCTGTCAAATTGTGTGAGACAAGTGATACTGTGACTTCATTAATCGCTCTGAAATGCAAAGCATATAACATATGAACTTTTTTTCGGGAGATTGCCCAATGTTTTGCTATTATAGGTCAGTCCATATTAGTATTTTTCTTTTTAGACCCCCAAATTGCTGTATATGTGATCACCATTTTCCATATCCTACTGCAGACACATACGCATACGCATATGCTACGCATATTGTATAGTATGAATTGTGTAAACATTGTGATAAAATAAGATGTAACCAAGTTATCAACGAAGTTTTCAAAATGGATAATTTCATTTAGGAAAATTGTCCTTAGCTTTGCATATATGAATTCAAATTCATCTGCCTCAGATTTTTTTAATTAGGATAGTGTTAAACAGAGATATTCGGAACTAGATTAGACACAGTCCCTTAATTTTACTTTTTTAGAAATATATGCCTTACTATATTTTATGAATTATACAACTATCAAGACACGTTTTTTAAAATTGAAATAACGTTTAGTAGTATCGAGCAACTATTGAACAGAGACATCGACGTTATTCAATGCTGGCATTCTAATGGTACTTTAACAACAGAGTCTGGCGCAAGTCTAATCAGGGTTGAGTAAATAAATTGTACATCGCATGAGATACGAGGTTAATCAAACGCAAACTCGTTATATTTTAAAACATGAATTTCTTTTCCGAATGTATCCAAACTAAGGGTTTTTAAAAAAATTCGCAACCGTTATCTTTTCGAGGAATTTACATTAAGTTTATCTTAATAACAACTTGTCTTCCCTTGTGCAATCTGATAAACGAGTACACATAGTGTTCTCCCGGCGAATTATTAAGTTGGTTATAACGACAATAAATTAATATATATACATGTAGCTATGTTCATTCAAAAGTGAAAACATTGCACACTTTAGAAAAATCGCTCAGTTTAACTCTAATTTTTAATGAAACTTACTGATAGTGCTTAATGCCATTGCCTTACAAGACCGCTGAGTGTACCTTTAACAGAAGTCATTGCAAAGGTAGTTTATTTTCCAAATACAAACTTGACTGCTCTTTTATTACTTTCCGCAACTGTGACTTGTTTGTATTATTTATAATGTATTTTGGGCAATTGGCCTTTATTTACAATTACAACAAAATTATTATTATTATTATTCTATTATTCAATATATAAATCGAGATTGAAACTATAAATTTAAACTGTATTTAACTTATCAATGCAACATTTCTCATATATTTATTACAGATAGACGCGGAATGGACACTGTCAATGCAAACTTGTCCAAGCGCCTGCATGAAGTACTTGACGTTATAGGTGCGTCTGAGTACATGCGAACAAAGTATTGGGAGCTTGCAATGTTAGAAGAAATAGGATTTACGTTTGTAGCTCATTTCTATGACAAAACTGCGGACAAAGAATCTCTCTATCGAGTTGGCAGTAAATGCGAAGGGACAACTACACCCGGTTATATTTCTGACATTGATAAATTGGTTTGTAGAGAAGACAGACTTGTTGTCGAGTATGTAAACGATGCTAAACAAAAAGGTCGTTCTTATCTTATTTTGACTGATAATGAAACCAAGCCAGGATATGTTCGTCTTCAAATCGTTGAAGATAAATGTCTGCTTACATGTGAAATGTGCGATGCGTTAGAAAGTAGCGAGATTGAAATCGATCGGGAAGGTAGAGTATTTGCTAAACATATCAAATATTTTGCTGGTCCAAATACCATTCGTAACGGTCCAGCATACACGTTTCCAGCTACACACACTAATTGCGAAACTGATTTTGTATCTGCATATAAGTTTCGACAAATACCGATGTCAGCCAAATCCTGGATGCACAGGCCACGGGAATACGACTGGCCATCACAGAAACAACTTAAGGCAATGGGTTCATTTGGTTGTTTCCTTGTTGGTGTTGGATATTGTTGTAGTGACAATGAGTCTTTCGAATGGAGAATATCCTTTACACTTCAAGAACGTTATCTTATGTCAAGTCTGAACGAAACACAACACAAATGTTACATTCTCCTCAAGCTGATAAAGAAAGATATCATAAAACCGAAGGCCGGTGATTCTATCTCATCATATCATTGTAAAACTTGTATGTTCTATACAATAGAAAATTCACAGAATCATTGTTGGACGGCTGATAACCTCATACACTGTGCACGGCACTGTCTAAAACGTCTATTAATTTGGGTGATGGCAAAATGTTGTCCCAATTATTGCATACCAGGAGAGAATATGTTCGATAAGGTCAGCCTAATGGCTTTACATAAAGTGGAGAATGTTTTAAAAGACATTATAGATCGTGATGACATGTTTGTGTATTCTATCAACTCTGATAATGTAGGTGAACTGCTAAAATCCAAATTGTGTGGTTCTGAACCGGTAAAAATGAGTACCATGCTAGAACTAGATCCCCCAATACCCAGAAATTATTCTACTAATGCAGATTGTGTATACGTTGTAAGGAACGAGATCTTGGAAAACATGCGTATATCGTGTAACACAAATATAGATTATCTGAATGCGACGAAGCAACTTCTGTTATATTTACGAAATACGAACTATGTCACAGTACATACTACGAGAGATGTGAGAATGGCCCTTGACTCTATAATTCCGCATATACAATTACAATATGAACATTGTATGTTTGTCCAGTACCTGTTACAAGGAGATGTGTCCCGTCTGCGGCCTGGCGCAATTCCAAATGTTATCTCCGAATCTAGTGACTGTGACCTCATCTCATCAAAGTTATCATTAGTATCTGCACGTATTAAATCCAGGCTGTTTGAGGAAGAATGCGAACGTATGCTAGATATATGTGAAATAAGTTTAGAACCATATGTGATATCTGTGTGTGACTGCTACAATAGACAACATTATCCTCACACCCTTCTCACTCAAAAACTACGATTTACTGACATGACCTGCAAGTACTTTAGACGACACTTTACCACGGGCTGTATGGCATTTCTGCCATCTCAAGTCAGTCTGGTCAACGAAGCTCTTCAATACGAATTGTTCCGTAATGTATATACAAAACTTGGATCGGGATTTGAAATGAGATTGAATGGGTGGTTATTCTTGATAACTGTAGATTCGCAAATATATCTGTATTTTCTACGGTATTTACTTTATTATTTAAAAACAGATAAACAGACCAAAATAGATACAACTGTTGTGTATTTATTGGTCGTTTTATTGACGGACCTCAACATTGGTCACAGAGAGACAGGGTTTAACCTGTTGGGCTGGATATGTTTACAAGAAAATGACTTACAATCCGCATGGTTTTTCGTTTGTAAATCATGGGCAATCAGACCCTTTAGAAATGCAGCTAAATGGCATATGCTAATTGTATTGAGTGAAATAATAAAGGGACGACAGGATGAGCATAATAAAAGACAAAATTATTATGTTAGTATCTATATGGTGCTTAAACTGAATTGTAATGATGTATGTATATGTTAAAAGGTTTGTACACGCACATTTTAAGCAGAATAAGCTTATTTAAATGGATCATCTGACTAGAAATGTAGCCAAAATATTACAACAATGTAATTTTAAATGATGCCTCACCAAATAGACAATACTAGCCCAAATGTCAAATAGTAAAACGATGTAACTTTAAATGATGCCAAACCAAAGAGACAATTAGAGTCAAAATTGTACAACAATATAACTTTAAATGATACCTAACCAAGGAGACAATAAGAGTCCAAATGGTACAATAATGTAAGTTTAAATGATGCCTAACCAATGAGACAATAATAATCCAAAGTGGTAAAACAATGAAACTTTAAATGATGCCTAACCAAAGAGACAATAACAGTCCAAATAGATCAACAATGTAACTTTAAATGATGCCAAAACAAAGAGTCCTTAATAGCAAAAATGGCACAAAAAAGTAACTTGATATGATGCCTAACAAAAAAGACAATAATATCCCAAATGATACAGCAATGTAACCTTAAATGATGCATAACCAATGAGACAATAATAGTCAGAAGTGTACAACAATGTAACTTTAAATAATGCCTAACCAAAGAGACAATAATATCCCAAATTATACAGCAATGTAATCTTAAATGATGCCTAACCAATGAGACAATAATAGTCAGAATGGTACAACAATGTAACTTTAAATGATACCTAACCAAATAGTTAATAAGAATCCAAATGGTACAACAATGTAACTTTAAATGATGCCTAACCAAAGAGACAATACTAGTACGATTGGTACAACAACGTAACTTCAAATGATGCCTGACCAAAGAGACGATACGATATCAAATCGTCAGATGTGGCTCAAATATCCTACGACGACCCTTAACGTTGACTATCATTGCACGACCTACATGTACACAGCATTGAAATGTCATTGTTCAATGGTTCCTCTCCTGACTACTGCGAGTAGGAACCGAACTCCGGAAAACCGGTTTTAAAAACGGCATGTTAACCACTCGGTCACGATGGATTGCTCAATACATTTCTTAGTAAAATGAAATTATATAATATACACCAATCAATTCAAGTGTTATGTATACTTTTTGATTCGTGAGAAAATAAATAAAATCTGAGAAATACCACGGTTTTACATTTTAAAATTTAATGTGTATATATAACTACACTGTATTAATTGTAAAACTCTAAGGATATCAGTATACAGTTTACCCGCCAAGACTACCTGTGTTACATATGCTGTTTTCTGTGTAAATTGTTGTATAATTTTATTTTGATTTTTTTTTAAATTATGTTTATGGCAATGATTGAAATATTTCTTAGTGACAAAAATGCACTTCCGAATAGTCTGTTGAAATGGTGTCGCAAATTGGCCTTTTTACAATCCGTTTTTTAAATTATGTTTATGGCAATGATTGAAATATTTCTAAGTAATAAATATACACTTCCAAACAATCTTCCGTAACGGCGCCGCCGATTGGTCGCTTTTCAATCCTTGTTCAAGCTCTCGCCTCCCGACATACACTTAAACTCTGTGGTCAGCAAACCAACGGACCCGCCGCAAAAGGACCTTTCAAACTATTTGCCCGTAGGAAAGCACAAAGGGACAATGTCTCTATTGTTATCATCTAAAAATTAAATATATTATAAATGAGATACAACGGCGCCTCCAATTTGACAATTTTCAATCCGTTTTTGTAATCCGTTTTATATCAAGCTCAGCTTCCGACACTCAACCATACAGTCAAGTAACCCTTAGCGGATCATAACCAATAGCGGATCACTTTAATGTTCAAGATACGCTAACTAATTCATTAGACAAAATTGTTGCGTATTAAATGGCAGGTAAGTACTTTATAGTATTATTTAAGAAAAAACATTAAACATATTGCTTGTCGACTTCAAATGTATTCGTATTGTCTGAATGCTTGATGCAAGTGTTTACGTGACCCAGTTATTTCTACCTTGTTTTGAAGAGTACATGTGTTTTTCGCGGGAACAGCTAGCGATCTTAATTATGTAAGTTATTTATTTTGACATTTTATGAAAGACAAATACATACACCTATTGAAATGTAACAAATCATTCTCATTTGTCTTTGCATGATTACAGTGAAGCGATAATAGAACAAGTTAGTTACCATTAGCGGATTGCCATTTTGTTTCCATGACTGAGTCTGAGGGGTTTTGTCAACATTATGTTCGTACAATTTAGCCTTTCCCGATGAAATATTTAATTAAATCAGAAATAAATCAATACATATCTGCTGTCAGATGAAATTAATCTTGTACAGCAGAATTTATTTCAACCAAAATGTTGATTTAGATGACACCCCCCGACCTCCCCGAAATACGATATCAGAACTTCACGTGATCCCCTATTGGTAATGCATCAATAACTCGTTCTGGTACACAACGGTCTGCACATGTTTCTGCACTAAAACTGAAAACGTTTTTGTCAATTTAAAGGAAAATGAATTTACTTGTAAACAAGAAAGTTCCGAAATATTGACCGTTTCTTTTATGCACTATGCTGTTTCGTTACTGATACGTTAAGGGTAACTTGACTGTATATGATTTCGAAAGCCGGGCGAGGCCAAATTGTTTGGCCGGCCAATCGTTGGCCCCGTTGCAAAATTGTTTTTCACTCTACTAGCACAGTGTGATTAAAACATTCAGATATAAATGTTTAACATTAGGAGTAACAGTCCGGTCATCCGGATAGCAAAAACGACCCATTCAAGAACCGTATAAAGGATGATTATTTATATATATCCAACACTGTGCCATTTAAAGTGTATATATATTTGTACAAGGTAAAAACAATGTTATGGTTCGGAGTGCAACACTAGCTCGTATTTCATATTAAAATAAAGGTATTTACAATTGTACGGAATGGGAAACCTGTGTTATACTAGTTGAGTGCTTCAGAGACGTTGTATACAAACCAAACACAACACAAATAAGATTCTCTATAAAAATGTGTTTAAAAGAAGACAGGCAAACAGCATTGACATCCATGAATGCTGCACTTACCATAATTGTATAACATATTGTAATAAAAGGTTTATTTAACATAGAGTGATGAAAAATACATACACAAAAGTTCGACGAACTAGAAAATATTTCAACAATATCTTGAACGACCTAGATCTGATCTCGATCGGCTGGTATAACACAGGTTTCCTGTCATTTTTAGGGACACCGCCCTGCAATTTTGTTGACAGTGTTTTTTCCTTCTTATTAATAAAAAATGAACAATAATAGATAGATTGACGTAGCTGCTATTAAGTTTACTAATGTGCTCAATTTGCATATTTTCTTTGTTTCGTCTCAAAGCCTGTCAATATTTATCATCAGCAACTAACCCCGGGTGCTATGAATCGCTTTATCAATGGGAGTCCATTGGTAATAGTTTGAATATTAATCGAACAAAGACACCGGAATGCATAATTTGGATCGCTTCAAATGATTGATTGTTTGGTGATTTTTGTTGCTTTCAAAAATGTTACAGATATATCAAGGCGTACCACTTCATTTGAAAAGACTCGGCTATTTATCTTCTGTGGTAATCGATTAAGCTGCGATTCTTGTTCGGTAATAAAGATTGCTGTACAAAGTGAAACTGGATAAAACATAATCACAAAGGTATCATGACTAACTATTTTAAGTGCAGATGTCCGAATAATTGTGGTATTCATGTGTTTGAGTTAAATTAATCTTCACAATACATATTCATTAAATACTATACAGTAAGTTTGTACACGGAAAGGCCCTAATTGATTCGATACGTGTATAATGTAAGTATTATGTTTTGTTTGCATTGTGTTCAACACCACACTTTCAACAGTTATGCAGTTAGATCACGGCGTTTTCTGCGAAAGTTACCACTTATCTTGACACCAGCAAGTGTAGTAGCCTCAAGTTCCTGAGCACCTCTTACGGAAAGTCATTATTCTCCCGATATACATTTTCATTCAATTGAATTTTTGTTAATTTGTGTGGTTTTTTATTTTTGTTTTTATCTCTGTTTACGTCAAAATAAATGTGTTGTTCTGTTCTGTTCATTATCATTTTTTCTTAAGTTATTGGTACATGTATGATCTTGCAAGTGATCGAGTTCGAGAACTTCCACATCCATGAAGTCATACGAGAACGGTGATGGAACAGTAATGGTTTACAATAAACACATTATGAATATACTACAAAGTTATGACACGGCAAGCACCACCAAGCTTCAAGTCGTCGTTCCACTGTCGAGACAAAGTGTTCCATAGGGTGACAAGGAAACGGAAACCCTTTTGAGAGGTTGACCTATGATCTATGACCAAGGTTAATCTTTGCATGTGTTTTCAATGGTTGAGCTACGATGTACGATCTATGGGCGAACTTCACACAATTTATATAGATTCGAACACCAATGACCAAGCTAAATATTCAAGGACGGCGTCCGGTTTGCAATATGAATTTGAACACCATTGACCTATCTAGATATATTTCAGGTCAAAGTTCGGTTTGCTAATAATATCGAACACCGATAGCCGAGATAGATAGTTAGGTTCGGCGTTCGGTTTGCTATATAATTGCGAACAGCGATGAACGAGCTAGATATTCCAGGTCGGCGTTCAAATTGTTATTTAAATTCGTACGTGTTGTGAGGCCTAGTTACGCAAATCAATTGGTGTATTCTAGCTGTGGCCCGGTTTAGCAGTCGGTAGCGGCATAGGCTGTCAATCAAGTGGCTGTGAATTCGAATCTCAGCTCGGTCAACATTCTTTTAAACGTTCGACAAAAGTCACTTTGAAATTGTCAATCAACTTCCACAAATGCGATATCAAGTTCCCTGGAAAGTATCTTGTGTTGACGGAATATGTCAATGGGCCGCCTTGTTATGAATGTAAAATGGTTTAAAAAGGTCTACTACTCAGTTCATTAATTAGCTATATTAAATCGAACACCTACGGCCGAGCTAGATAGTACATGTCGGTGTTCGGTTTGATTTATAAATTCGACATCGATGGCAAAGCTAGATATTCAGGGCGTCGTTAGGTTTGCTAGATAAATAACTGCTGTTTAAATTCGTACGTATTTTGCGCCGGAATATAAACCATTGTACTGTAGACGTGCCCCGGTAGGTAAGTCGGTAACATCGAATGCTGTCAATTCAGTTGTTGTGAGTTCGATCCTCAACTCGGTCAACATTCTTTCCGGCGTTCGACAATAGCCACTGTTACATTTGTCATTCGTCTTCCACTAATGAAATATCAGTGTATGTGGACAAGTAACCAGTATGTTGTATTGAGTGTATATGTGAACTGGCCGCCGTGGTATGCCTGAAAAGAAATATCCCCCAAACAATTAATCAATTAATCAAACAGCCGGTTACAACAATAAACACGTTTTAGAATGCAGCGATACAATTATGTAGAGTTCAATCAATTGGAAACATGTCAATATTTCATTCATCTTTGACCTGTTCTTATTGAATTTGAAAAGAAACCGTTAACATAATATACCAAGACACACAGTGGTACAACAGAACCACTATCGAAGCAGCGTTTAAACATTATTCCTACTAAACAATAAACATCTTCAATGTTTTTGAGTACTCTAATAATCAATAGTGCAAGTCTATCTGCTATACAACCGCAATGTCAATCTCTAGATATGAAAATTCCTGGTTCAATCCAAATAATTAACACCACTTCCACTGTATATGTTGTGTTAATATATCTCACTCTAGTTAATCGTTGCTTATCTACGAACAAATACTTTCGACCACCAATGTTCAGGTCGTTGGCGTGGATCTCTTTCTGGTTCTCTTTTGGTGTTCTCTACTTCTTCTCTATTCTTTTTGGAGCAATCATGTATTACATTTTTATTTTCCTCCATGGAGTCTTTAATTTCTTTGGCATTTGATAGCATATCGTTTGATTTCTCAATGCATTGAGACACGTCGTTCTTTATATTTTCTTCCTTTAACACTTGCTTCAGAGCCTCAGTGTTACATTTCCGATGTTTCACTGATTTACAAACATTGCATATGGATATTGTATGACTCTCACAAAAATGACAGCGTTTCTGTTTAGTGGTTGTCACATGCCAACATTTACGAAATCAGTGCTTTCTGTTTAATTGACAATCTTTGTGAATCTTCAAGTGGTTTAAGCTTGTGATCACCTAATACTTTAAAACTGTGATTGACTACTTCACACGTATCACACAGATATTCTGAACAAACCTGACAGTAGGTTCCCGCCTGTGTATTATACTCTTGAATGAGCAAGGTTCACACATATTAGCCTGATCTTTATCTGGTATGTTATCATTACATACTTGCACTGTTTATTCAAGGTTGAAAAATTGATTTAAATAATCTCATTTGTCGAAATGTAGGTTTAATGCATGCCTTATTAAATAACATTATTCTGTAATCTGATATACCAACATTAATCGGATATCGTTTGGCCTTTGTTCGTTTTAGACGAGCAAGTTTGATATATGTTCTAAAAAACTCTTTTTCATATTGAATTATAACATTCCGTAAAAGGAATACATTATAGAAAACTGAATTGTATTGAATTTCATCAAAAAGTGCAATTCATCCTTATCTCATTATTACATTAAAATTGCATCATGTAAATGTGTACGTGTCTTGATTTAAGGAGCGCTGACAACAAGACAACAAGATTATTGCATTTTGAGTACCTACAACATATGTTTCATTTGAGTAAATAAAGCGAAACTGCAGCAAATACCTTTTAATATCCTCCTTATTTAAGTTTCTGACCTTGTTTTTATGAAACTCCTATATATAAAAGTGTAGTATATGTTAAATACTTCAAAAGGTAAACTTACAAAATTTAGCGTTGTCGAGTAAAAATTCGAATTCATGGCATCCGACTTTGTTGTTTAAAGGGGAAAATAGGAGGTAAACCAGCGGAAATGATATTATCAGAAGTTTATTTCTTGTCTCGCTTAATGAGTTTTTTACTATACAAAGGATCTTATTCTTCACTATTTGTTTGTTACTATACATAGGTTGACCTTATTTTTCACTATTTGTTTGTTACTATACGCAGGTTTATCTTATTCTTCACTATGTGTTTGTTACTATACAAAGGTTTACTTTATTCTTCATCATTTGTTTGTTACTATACATAGCTTAACTTATTCCTCACTTTTTGTTTGTAACTATACATAATTTACCTTTTTCCTAACTATTTGTTTGTTACTATACACAGGTTTACTTTATTCTTCACTATTTGTTTTTTTACTATACACAGGTTTACCTTATTATTCACTATTTGTTTGTTACTATACTCAGGTTTACCTTATTCTTCACTATTTGTTTGTTAATATACAAAGGTTTACCTTATTCTTCACTATTTGTTTGTTACTATACACAGGTTTACCTTAATCTTCACTATTTGTTTGTTACTATACACGAGTTTACCGTATTATTCACTATGTGTTTGTTATTATTCGCAGGTTTACCTTATTCTTCACTATGGGTTTGTTACTATACACAGGTTTACCTTATTCCTCACTATTTGTTTTTTACTATACACAGGTTTACCTTACTCATCACTATTTGTTTGTTACTATACACAGGTTTACCTTATTCCTCACTATTTGTTTGTTAATATACACTGGTTTACCTTATTCTTCACTATTTGTGTGTTACTATACACAGGTTTAACTTATTCTTCACTACTTGTTTGTTACTATACACAGGTTTACTTTATTCTTCACTATGTGTTTGTTACTATACACTGGTTTACCTTATTCCTAACTATGTGATGTTACAAGAGTCACATATAATTATAGTATTTATTGAGTGAATCTGCTTCATGGCAGATAATTAAAGATGTAGGAGGTATAGTTTTACTTATTACCACACCTATTTGGGTTTTCTTTTACTGTTTTATTTTATCTTTCAAACTAATATATTTGTGATTCAGGTTATTAGCTACTTTTTCGATGCTTCTTGTAACACATGTCTTAAAAAACACCGTTACATATACATGTTAAAGTTAAAAATAGTCTGAATTATTGGACAATTGAAAGTCATTGGGCTAATCCTATGGCTCATTGATTTCCAAAGAACGCAAAAATGATGTTTTGCACAGGAGATATTTATATTAGCTTAAGATTAATAACTGCATTGTTACATATTATGTTCTGATCCCCAACCGGAAGGGGACCTCCTCTGTAATGTCTAACAAAAAATAGATTAACCCTTTCTCTGATACAGAAGTCAAATCTCGTCAGTTAATATTTGAATCAGTTGAGATTTATCAGTAAAAATAAAGTATAATATTGGCTGACGGGCGGTTGTTGGTAATATCAAAATGCAATGTTATGCAGTATCATTATTACGTATAGAAAACAGTGGTATAAAGTTGTCTTGAGGATGTATTGACATAAATGCATTGTGTGTATGTGAAAGGCTTCTTTGCTTGCTTTAAAGACAAATTAGAATTATATATTCAAAATATCTTCATTTTTATTATTCCTCTTCTATGTTTAAACAAAAGATTAGGTGGATGTTTGTTAAAACACATGTCAACCCTTAACTTTTTACCCAGACTTTCTGTAGATCACTTTCAACTGTATTTTCGTTAAATCATGGTATTTCATTGTTAAGTTACCAATACTAGATTTTATTTACCCTGACACGGTAACATATATTTTCCCGCATCTATTAGCGCGTAGGATGGAAGCTATTAAAGGTGATATCATGAGTTTTTACCGTTTAGCCATTTTCTCCGTTTAAACAACTGAATTTATTCTCAGAATTGTGCTAATGAGGCAATTTCTCAAAAAAAGGTGCGAAAATGCCTTTAATCGGCTTTGTAATTTTCACCGCACATATACTGTTGCGAACTCAGTACTCGCTTATGTCCCCTTAATTATCGAGTAACGGGTAACGCATTTATATATTCATGTTTGCGTGTCGGAATATCATTGAAAAATAAATAAAACATGGTAATTTGTGTTGCTTATGGGTGTGATTCTAAGACTGGATCAGTATAAGTCTTTTTATGTTCCCAACAGATCCAAGCAGAAAGCAGATGTGGATAGATTGTTTAAAATAAAGGACAAACTGCCACGAAGAAATGTGTGCCTAGTTCTTGCTCCAGATTGTGCATGAAACAATTTGAGGACGATCAATATATCATTAACCCAAAACTTGCTGAATCAATTGGTTACAATCAAATTGTTCTTGTTAAACTTAAATCTGATACGATTCCTAAAGTAATTCACAATCCAACAAGGAAACCACCCAGAGAGAGAAAATCCGCACTGGCCATTTTAAGAAAAGAAGTTTACAAACGAGGTAGGTTGAATATTTTAGAAACAATTTGTTTTTGGACCACTTAACAATGCATTTAATGTTTCAGCGGAAAATGAGGCTCCTCTAATATTGTAAAAAGGGGGAACACTTATCCATGTAGGATTATATGTCTTTGAAATCTAAGTCTATCATTTAACCTTGTTGTGTATTTTATTATGTTCATGACTAAGACGCCTGCCGCATTGAAACTGTAAATAGTATGATCAAATGCAAGGCATTGTTTAACTAAATCTATACAGGTTTATATAAAACAGATTTTGAAAACTTTCAAAACTAGATCTACAATGATTATCTGATGTTAGGGAACACTAAAATTTACATTAAGGTGTCATACATTTCGTTACCGACTTGATCAAGTTGATGTGTAAAGGGTTGTTTATATTATCAATTCTGTTCAATAACATATAAATTATAAGATATATTTTGTGTTAAACTACTGTAAGAAATATTGTTCTAGGCAATGGCATGTCAATGTTCACGCTAAAAACAGTCATAGCTGACCAATTTTGCAGTTGAAAACTTTTGATTGTCATAATCTATAAATGTCATGTTTTTCTCTTATGTTTTCAAAAGTTTTCTCTTGTAAAAATCATTAGATGCAGGTATCCATCCCGTCTGCATACCTGACACCCACAGTGTTGAGCGTTTGGAAGAAACACCAGCAGGCATTGGCTCAGGAGATCCAAAGTTCAGGGAGACAATTAATGTACGCCTTAGTGGAGACATGAGATGCTCTACTCCAGGTCATACAGCATGATGTATATGGACACCGGAAAGATTATAGATATTCAATTAGTACACGTTTGTTTTAAATATTCCAAACTTTTGCAATGAAATTGCAATATCTTGGCATTAGGACAATTAGAACTTATGCTTTTCCAGTGCCATGTTAACCCTTTAAGTCCAATGAGGTACGCCATTCGTATGCGATGGAGCTAGAGGGCATGCAAAGAGCCCTACAATGGATAACGGAAGATAAACAGCTACCACTTGCAGAGATTATGACTAACATAGTTCTGTTAAAAAATACATGCGTGAAGAAAGACCTTCCATTTAGCACTGGAAGACACATTGGTTTTATTTGCATCGTCTGCCCGTCACAAATCTTTTGTGATCCATGCTTTTAGCAAGCTGTTTGGTGCAGTCTCAAAGTTAGGTCTTGATTCTGGTAATCAATGACTGGGTACAAGTATTTTTGATTGAATATATATGTCTAGGAATCGAATTACTTACAGTGAGCAAATCTGAACATACCTGTCGCCTTGGTGGTGTAGTGGTAGAGCGTCCACCTCGGGTGCGGGTTCGATCCCCAGTCAGGTCATACCAAGACTTTAACAATGGTAGAAATGGCTGCCCTCCTTGGCGCTCAGGGTTGCAGGGTTAGCATTTCGACTGACTGGCTGATGTCAGGAAAAATGGACTAGTAGAAATGGTAACTTACCCAGGAAACACCGTGATGCAACTGAAAAATTGCTGAGAGCGGCGTAAAACACCAACAAAATAAATCAATCAATCAGAATATATCTTTATAGAAATAATTAACCCTTTCCTCTACACAGAAAATATCTATAAATGAATGTTCAACTACTTATAAAAAATTGAAAACATTGTTGCAAAAAAAGAAATTGCTCATTTTTAGCAATTTCTCCTATAGTCACAATGTTTTCGAAGTTGAGTGCTGCAGAGGCGTAAATATATGTGAGGGCAAACATTAAACAGTCTAACTTACTTTTGAATTTATATATCATAGATTACGAACACTTATTGATAAGTTATTAACCTATTCCCACATACAGAAAATCTACAGCAGACAACTTTACTTTGTATTATAAATAAATTGGAAACATTGCGGCAAATAGAGAAGTTACTTGATTTGTCACAATAATTTCGATTAAGTAGACTGCTGCAGAGAGCGTCTTTATATGAGAAAGGGTGTAACAAACAAATGTACAATTAATATATCATAAATTGTATTTTTAGCTTTTTTAGGAGTGTACAAGAAACTCGATGTCGCCGGTAAAAGGAAAGGATGCCAGAAAATTAAAGATTGGCAAGGTCCATTAGTAACCATATGTACTGGTGTGCTGCTAGTAGCAATCGAGATGGTGAACTTGTACAACAGAAGTGGTTGTCTATTCTTAACCATGTGACCAATATCCATAAAGGCATGGAAACAAGTTCCCCCTTCCTGCCAACACGGGCCACTTAAAGAGAGAGAGCCCGGATGATAAATGGCATTTTTCACATAGTAACCTTTTAGCTCACCTGAGTCCAAAGTGAGTTATTGTGATCACCCTGTGTCCATTGGCATGCGTCACAACATGACAGAGCCAAATGTTGAATGTTTAAATCGGGCCAAAATGGTCCAAAATGTTGACCAGCGTAGTTATTTAAATTAGGTTAAACTGCAGAATACCCAAGTTGGTATTATAGTGGAAATTAAAGACAATGATTACATATATCATTTTAGAATTAATAGCTTCAAATGAAATTGTGTTTAACAAAATAACTATTCAAATGGTAAATACATCAGCTGATGATATAGCTGTATTACTCTCCATTTTTGGAGTGAAATTATTGAAATTAAATCAAAAATATGTACAGAATTTAGATTAATTTAATCCTTGTCAGTCAAGTGAACCAGTTAATACATAATTGTTCTGAGGCAGTGTTGGATCTGATCATACAAATCATGCATGTATGTTAGTCTGAATATACACTAGTGCCATCATATGTAACTATAGAAATGTTTATTTGCTCCAGAGATTTCATAATTGGTAGAAATGGCTTTCAATGTTTGACACTCAGGGTTTTTGGAAGTTAGCTTTATGACTGACCCACTTGTTTCAGGATAATTGAATCAGTAGTACTGGTAAATAACCCAGGAAACACTGCGATATAACTGTAAAATTGTTGATAGCAGCATAAACACAATACAAACAGGCAAGGGCAATAGATTTCCTTGTATAGAAAAAGAAATTGATCGATTTTGGTTTAACGCCGTTGTCAACAATTATTCAGCCATATCACGGCGGCCAGTTCATCTACTCATGTGTTGCCTGGCTTTCTCACAGAAATACTCCACACAATAATGTTGTGTGGGCTGGGGATCAACTCACAACCCCTTGATTGACAGCCCGCGTACAATAGTAAAATTTAAATATGGGCATACATTCCAAAATAGCGGAACCTATATCCTAAACAGAAGCACATGTCCACAGACTTATATCTTATAAAGCATGGGGAACCTGGCCAATGACAATAAACACGGTACTTGTCATAACTAAAAAAGATACCAAAATAAAGATATGAAGGTTGCATTATAAATACTTTCAGCTATTTACTACTGAGTAACAATGTTGAAATAAATCTAAGATACTGCAAAGGTTTTTAAAGTTTAAGAGTTGAAATAATTGAGCAATTGCTTCTTTTGTCACAATGTTTTTAAAATATTTCTTCTTAAAATGTGTCAAATGCGTCTGAAAGTAGGAAAGGGTACAACCATTACTATGATATAGACTGTTTCATATTAAAAAACATTGAAGAAAGACCAGACATTGTTTTTTGAAAACAAATTATTGTATACCCTAATTGTCCAATTTTGTTTAAAAGTCCTTATTTAGTTGATCTAGATTAAATATTACTTTGGTTTTACTAAGATATTTGTATGAAAAAGTGTGATAACGCAATTCATCAGTCAGCTGCAAATTAAAGCCCTACAAAGAAGTGGGACGCTGAAATCAGAAAAAAAAGTCATACCTTAAGATCATGGTATTCAAAAAAGTAGATTCCTTGCTTTTTTTAATCACATAGTGATAAAAGACCACCGAAAACAAAGGCGGATTCCGAGGCACACGATACACACTTCTGTTTGCAGGTTTCAATTAAAATGTATCATAAAAAAAAATATTGCCAGAAAACAATCATCATTTCAAGATCATAATGGTCAGTAATAAGTTTTCATTGATAAATGCCCCAGGAGTTACTATTCCTTCCAGTATTACAAAACTTTAAAGAAATCCATCTAACATCATAAATATAATTTAGTTATAACATACAACAACAAAAGAAGGGCCGGTTATATTAAAAACGATTTTTCCCCAGATTGAAACACCTGTAACAAGTAAGAATTATCTTCATGTAACCCATTCCTCGTATAATGAATCTGTAAAACAATGAACTCTTGAACCTTTAAATGAAATTGTTGAAATGAAAATATTTTCCATTTATAATTAAAAATATCGTCTGCTGCAGATGAGTCAAAATGTGTCATGTATTATTTAACGCATTATCTGATACAGACCTGATGTGACACCTTGAAAACAGACGACTAACAAACACCTTACTGCAACAGAAGATGTAGCTCATAATGAGCAATCTTTCCGTTTGCTACAATGCTTACCAGTCAATTGAATAAACTTGTTTCAATTAATGAGGTTTTCAATGTCGTCTGCTGCAGAATTGTTATATGCCGGAGAGGGTTAATGAGTAATGTTCAACTCAGGAAAAGTAACCTTGGAGCACTGTTAGATAGAACTGCACCAACACGATTTCTTAACTTCTGACAAGTATTCTGAGTCTAACACTTATCCTGTTTTACACACGTTTTAACAGTGGTTGTCTCCAAACAACAGTTGCTAGAAATATAGAATAAAGCAGTTTATGTTTTTGTATATGCCTTTCTTGTTCATTTATCTTGAGCGAAAACTATTCTTTTAAAAATTTAGATATCTAATCGAAAATCAATTATATCGATACCAGTGGCGTCAGGAAATAAGGGATTATACGAAGATGCTACAACGCTGGATCTTTAATAAAAGTATTTTTGTAAAAATGCATTGGTCTTGTAAGGGTTATAGTGTCTATCTAATAAGCGAAACAGAAGTGTTCGATCCCTGCTTGGGTTATACCAATCGAATACTACATTAAACAGTTGTGCATATGTAGGTTGAAACGAGGCTAAACTACATAGTTTAACTCTTCCCGGATGTTAAAACGAGTTCGACCTGCCTAGCGTTCAATGGAATTTCACGGTAGCGACTGGTAGACAATCCGCCAATCAAAAACTAGCTTTTTCACATCTTCTGCGAACCAATACTGCTACTCCTCTACTTCTAACCTGAAAACAAGGCAAGATAGCGTTTTACTAGCAGATTCTTACTATCTAACTGGGACTGATCAAATATGCAGTAAATAATACAGCTATACTTTTTTCTAGCCCAGTTATGTACCCAGCATATTTTCATATTTAGGAAGACCAACAGTGCTATTTATTGAACATTGGCAATATGTAACAGTTTGTTACTATCAAAATTTAATACACGGGTCATTTAGTCAAAACAGACAGTGTCTTTACCTCTTGACTCATTATCTATTAAACGACAGCATTATATATCAGTTGTGCATGATATGATAGATATAAGCTATATCATGTACTGATTAGAATAGTAAATTTTGCTGTTTATATATATTGTTACATGCATTATGTATATTTTGTAAAAAATGAATGAATGAAAACAAAAAAACATACAGTAAGTCCCAGTTAATTCGAGCAGCAAAGCCTTTGCATCTTACTTTGCATGCCTTGCATGACGAACGTCTCTCTGTCAAGGTTATTCTGCTTTAAGCAGTTCGTGACGGATTTCCTTAAGGTGGATAATCAGTTTCTGGAATGCTTTTGATGAGTACCTGATGCATATACAAGAAGGAATAATAATTGAATCGCGTACAAATCATTTTGGCAGTAGGAGAAACCGCTCATCAAGAATAATTTCTCCTTTAGCAGCGATGCTTTCAAAAGTCGCCTGATGCAAATGTCTCATTTCTGTTTACATGTGGGGAAAGGTAAACCCATGCAACAGACTTGTTTGATTCGGGTTAATGCCATCAGGGCATATTTGGTCAAATCGTCGTAATATTTGGTCAAATGGTATATGCGGCCATAACACCTACTCGCGTATATCCTTGCTATCACCAACTTCCAATTTTAACAGTAATGTGTCTAGTCAACTGAATGTCATCCCGATTAGACCTAGGCTAGATATGTCGCCTAGATATATCGCCGGGTTGCAATATTTGTTAATGTATTCTATGAAACTTTCTTAAGTCAGGCAATGGTTCGAACACATTGCCCCATGAAAGAGCATAATGTTGGTGACATAACTATAAAGTGAGTTTTAACGCTTTTTACACTATACAAAGTAGTCTTATAAGTCTAAATAAGTACTTGCCACCGAAGACTGATTGACAAATTGCATACTGAAATAGCATGTGACAAACGTCTTAACAATTTAGAATAACTTAACAATTTATATCAATTAGACTTTCATTTTTTTCTAAAGAATACCTTCATTAGTTGTTAAATTAACTGACAGGGCAATTATTAAGGTACACATACAATATTTGATTTAGACTGCGAACTATCAAAGTTGTGTTGTTTTGTGGCATGATAGTTTTCACTTCATATTCCCAGACCAAAAGCAAGATTATAATTTATAACCCAATCATCGGGAGTTTTCACTCCATATTCCCAGACCAAAAGCAAGTTTATAAGTTATCACCCAATTATCAGGAGTTTTAACTCTATATTCCCAGACCAAAAGCAAGTTTATAAGTTATCACCCAACTATCAGGAGTTTTCACTCCATATTCCCAGACCAAAAGCAAGTTGATAAGTTATCACCTAATTATTAGGAATTTTTCACTCCATATTTCAAGCCCGAAAGGAAGTTTACAAGTTCGCACCAATTATCAGGAGTTTTCACTCCACATTCCCAAACGAAAAGCAAGATTATAATTTATCACCCAATTATCAGGAGTTTTTACTCCATATTCCAAGACTTAAAGCTAGTTTTTAAGTTATCACCCAATTATCAGGAGTTTCACTCCATATTCCGAGACCAAAAGAAAGTTTATAAATTATCACCCAATTATCAGGATATTTCTAAAGCCAGCAGCTTTTGTTTAAGGAGTGTTAGAGCAAAGAATTACATAAAGAGATAAATGTCACTGGATGAACAAATGAACGGAGATCCCTACATTTCTGTCAGTTTCATCCCTTTGGTGGTACATTCGATGTTTTCAAACAAAAGAACGACCACTTTAACAAAAAAATAGAATTAAGCTGTTACAGAATGAATTTATTGTTTCTTTTGTCTAAGCTCACATCTCTAAACACCTAAGCTCCTAAATCTCGAAACCGACGGAACAGACAGACAGAACTAGTCCACTAATTGGCACAATTGTTCATAATTTGTTGATGCCGTATGAAAACCGAACTTAGATAGTTTAAAATTAGCGATAATATATGTAGGATTGCGCCTGTGCGCCTCGTGCAGCCTTTTAAAGGTATTCCATGTCTTCTCTGTAGTCGGAAACCTTGAATCCCCTTATTCGGTTTTTCGCCTGGCGTGGCTTATCTTACTTCTTACTCTAGAATTTTAATCCTAAATGCTCGGTCTAGTTTTGGTTTCCATTCATCCTGCTTCTGCCGACACAATCTTGTTATTCCTTGATTGTAAAGTCCCTCGATTTCAAACAACTCTTTTCCCACTTTCGACAGAATGTCCATCAACAGCGACACGTTTCACTTTGGCATTTTTACTTTCAAATTATTTTCACCCAATCTCATTAAAATCATCTCCTATTAACGCTACGCATAGGTCAGATCGTGTACTTTAGTCAGATTGATTTTCACCAGTCCGTAATATCCTGAATAACCTTTCTTCTATCTGGCACGGTATTGCTTAACCAAGATTGTAGAACGATACTATATGTTCATCAGCTTCAAGGGATGCAATGAATGGTTGTTGTTCTTCTTGGCTGTATTGATGATGTTGCTGTTGTTATATGCTAGAACAGAAGCCGTCATTTCATTGTCATCTGACAAAGATATCCGCTTTACTTTTAATGGAGAGTGTATTCCGCCTTTACTTCCGGAGGATCCTGGTCCTTTAAATATGTTAGAATGTTTTTGTGGTATTTGTGACAGCTGGACTTTTGTCGGTAAAGCGAAAGTAGACTTTGTCGTTGTATCATGATGATTATTGACTACTGCTACAACCAACTGGTTTTCGATGTCGGGATCCTTGAATGTGGAACGGATGACGAGACTAACTGTGTTATGAAATGTTTCAATCTCTGTAATGAGAGTGTTACATTTCACTTCTACATACACAATATCACAACTACTTTGCTGAAAATGGTGTACGTCTTCTGCCAAACTCTAATACATGCATGGAGATAAGTAACTTTTACCATATACAAAACATCTGCAGCAGATCAATTCTTTGAAAACAAGAAAGAAACTTGTGCAAACTATTTATAGATAATAGTATTCTTTTTTAAATAGTTGAATAGAGATGAAGACATTGTGACAATAGGAGAAATTGCTCAACATGAGTAATTTCTTCTTACGCCATAATGACTTTTAAAGTCGTCTACTACAAAGGCGTCAAATACATATACATAGGGATATGTATTTGACGCCTTTGTAGTAGACGACTTTAAAAGTCATTATGGCGTAAGAAGAAATTACTCATGTTGAGCAATTTCTCCTATTGTCACAATGGACATAGGGATGTGGGGAAACGGCATCAGATTAAAATAACCCGCGGGGTCTAATTGACTCTCTTGATTGGCATTTATTTTGCTAAATGTTGTATCTAGGACTATATTGCAGGAAAACGAACATGGCAGGTGCTGATGAAACCGTTCGCAGAAGCATCAAGTTCCCAACTCGTCAGGCAAAGCTCAAATATACATTTTTACCAAACATTAAGTCAAACTTCATTGGACTCATGTATACTTAAATATGTTATAATTCAAATATATCGTTTAATTCGCACCAAATCCTTGAATGGATGTGTCTTTTAAATATAAGTGAATTACGAATCTGAAAAATAATATGAATATATTCATCATTAATCGAGGTATTCCTAGAACACATCTATTACTCGAAGTAATTCATGATTCCCTATTGAATTCGAGTTATCGTGAATCTATTGTAATTGCAACAAGAACAAAACTGATCGGAAGTTCTTAAAAAAAGCAGAAACGTGTCCAAGACCTACAATATTTACCTCCACGGTGGCCATTTAAGATAGGCATATTGATTATATACTGAAACAAGAACCCAACAAAAAAATCATTCAAAAACTACATGCACAAGCATTGACTAAATCAAGAAACTGGTATTATCAAAGTCTTCAACTAAATATGGTTGTCAGAACTGAATTCCTTTGTGTTTCTAATTGTCACATATATGTTCTGTTATATACCTATTAATTAATGCTTATCATATTTGCAAATCAATTTGACCGACAAAGGAAGTAATTATTGCAATTCTGGGCACTATGTATTATAAATATACCTGTTCAAGTCCTTCATTCACCACTGAGAAAGTAAGAACATTGATTGGTAGTGATTTCGCCAGACCAGTGACATCAGCCGGCGCCTTATCATCTTTCGATCTGGCTTGAAATTGGGATATATCTAGCTGAAGTACCCGCATCCCTATTACTACTATTTTCACACTCATACAAACCAACATGCGTTTATGATCTTCTAGTAATTCAACATTTCGGTTCGCTGTCGTTCCTGGTTCGGAAATATATAACACAACTAATGGTAATACTTAAGATTATAATTATAAAGTTGGGAC
This sequence comes from Serripes groenlandicus, assembly GCA_031761405.1. Classification (NCBI taxonomy): domain Eukaryota; kingdom Metazoa; phylum Mollusca; class Bivalvia; order Cardiida; family Cardiidae; genus Serripes; species Serripes groenlandicus. The sequence goes on from JASEVX010000242.1 coordinate 102,790, forward strand.
AAAGCGCCAAATCACATTTAAACGCCTGTTCCTTAACATCATGAAAAGTCACTAAATCAAAGAGTCAATTTTTTTTTCTGTAATATATTATTGACGCATTTTTTCCAATCCCTAAAATGGAAGCTTAAATTTTAGGCAAACTACATGAGTGTTCTAGTTAAACTTAAGGCTAGCAGATAGGTGTTTTTATGCAAGTCATTATTTTCATCGCACTACAGTTTATGTATGTATGTGTGTCTGATCTGTTTGTCTGTATATCTCTCTCCCCACTTTCTCTTTCTCTCTATCTCTCTATATATATCTCTCTCTTTTTCACTCTCTCTCTCTTTCTCTCTCTCTCTCTCTCTCTCTCTGACACATACACACACACACACACACACACACACACACACACACACACACACACATACTCGCTTTCCTATCCTCATGAGGTACTCGATCTACGCCTACGTTCCGAGGTCTACTACTTCCCGACAAGTAACAGCGATATCTGATGCAAATAACCACAGTGCAGGGAACGTAGATGATGACTTTCAGTCAATAATTCAAATTATGTCAATATTAGTGCTTCAACTTTTCACCATCATTGAGAGGTATTCCCTTATATGGTATGACATTCCGAGGTAATTAAACTCATTTGCATATTAGAACACAAGTACCTCAGAAAGTCTATGAACAATTTATAATTAACTGAAAAAACAGCTGTGTGAATCACCCCTTTTGCAAATTACAAATATACATGGAACGTAGATCATTAATTTCAATCGATGATTCAAATTATGCCAATACAAGTTCTTCAACTTTTCACCATCATTGTGAGGTATTCCCTTACATGGTATGACATTCAGAGGTAATTAACCTCATTTGCATATAAGCACAAGTACCTCAGAAAGTCTATGAAAAATCTAACTGACAAAACATGTGTGAATCATGTTCCTTTGAATTTATCGCAGGCATGACTTTTGACATTTGTTTGTTTGGTGTTTAGACCGTTTTCAACATTTGTTCAGTTATAGCACAGCCTTAGGTTACCAGTACTTATGTTATTTTGACACATGTCAAAATAACATATGCTCCGCTGGGGTTCAAACTCACAACCCCTGGATTGACAGACGGTGTCTCTACAGCTAGGCATGTTTCAAAGAAATAAACAACAAATATACCAACTTTCATTTGACAATTAGGTTCACAGAGTATGTTTATTTCTTTCAAAATGTAAAAATATAACACAAATTATGTTCGTCCGTCCACATACAATACTCCACATATTTAACTAAATCAAACAGCTAAAATAACCATTTCACTTGGTAAAGTACTTGTTGATTCATTATAATGTCATATGTACGTTTGAGGAGAATAGCGCTGAACCACATCGTTGTATCAACATTTGGAAAGTCAATGTCAATCTGAAGGTACATTATGGGCATATACAGTTAGAAAATGATTTGTCCTACATACAACCATTATGAGGTAAATTTTGACAAGCATACCTTGTGAGGTATTCCCCAGAGATATGCCCAAAACTAAATTACAAACGAAAGCTGTCATTGACAGTGAGAAATGCCCAAACATATCAAACAAATGTGATACAACATACTGCAGCATACGTATGCATGAAAAGACAACAAAGCCCCATTGAATCAACTGAAAACGAGTTTCTACTAGTGGGCTCAACATAAAGCACCACTCTGAGATTATTAATTTGTGTTAAACTGAAGTTTGTCCCAGAAAGTCATAACAAACAGGAAAAAATAAAATTTAGACACATAATTTTACTAATCTTGGTAGACAGTGGGTCTGTAATGATCGCAACCCACTGCATTCATAACACAGATTTGTGAAGTTAGCGCGAAGATCGTTTCTCAACAAGAAATGAAGTAGGCTGACCTGGGTCGTACATCGTAGCTCAACAACTTGAAAAACATTGCGAATTGGCTGATATTGGTCGTAAATCGTAGCTCTACCACTAAAAAAACATTGCGAATTGGTTGATCTGGGTCGTAGATCGTAGCACAACCACTTGAAAAACATTGCGAATTGGCTGATCTGGGTCATAGATCGTAGCGCAACCACTGAAAAGGCATTACGAATTGGCTGATCTGGGTCGTAGATCGTAGCTCAACCACTGAATAAACATTGCGAATTGGCTGACCTGGGTCACAGACGTTAGCACCCGTGTCTTGTGTCGGGGCAGCACTTCGCTGCCGGCCGGGAAAAATGTGCGCCGGGCCCGCATTTGCTACGAGGCTGTCCCGACGCTCCGCGCAGGCTAATCCGGGCCGACACATTGCGTCTCAGGGGGTAATGATTCCTGAAACAGAAAATCCACTCGCTCGCTCGAAACAAGGTCAGAGCTGGTAGACGGCGGGATTTGCCTCAAAGCAAATTCGGGGCCCGGCTCACATTTCCTCTAACAGAAGCCGAATGCTCGCTGGAAACAGGGCCAGCCAGCACTTCGCTGTAAGCGCGGGTAGACGGCGTGACCTGCGTTATAGCATGTGTGTGCAGAACGGCTTACGTTACCCCTACCAGCAGCGAAGTGCTAGCCCGAAACAAGTTCAGCACTTTGCCGTAAGTGCGGGACCTGCGTTATAGCATGTGCAGCCCGGCTCATATTTCCCAGGCCAGCAGCCGAGTGCTACATGTAGCTCGAAACAAGGCCTGCACTTCGTCGTATACGGCGGGACCTGCCTTATAGCAAATTCGGGCCCGGCATACTTTCCTCTAACAGAATGCTCACTGGAAACAAGGCCAGCCGTAATCGCGGGTAGACGGCGGGACCTGTCTTATTGTATATGCGGCCCCGGCTCACATTTCCCCGGTCAGCAGCGGAGTGCTAGCTCGAAACAGGGCCTGCACTTCACCGTAAGTGCGGATAGACCAGCCTCATAGCAAATGCGGTCACGGCTCAGACCCAGATCAACCAATTGCAAAGTATTTTCAGTGGTCCATATGTACATTTGAGGAGAATAGCGCCGTTGTATCAAAATTTGGAAAGTCAATGTCAATCTGAAGGTACATTATGGGCATATACAGTTAGAAAATGATTTGTCCTACATACAACCATTATGAGGTAAATTTTGACAAGCATACCTTGTGAGGTATTCCCCAGAGATATGCCCAAAACTAAATTACAAACGAAAGCTGTCATTGACAGTGAGAAATGCCCAAACAGTGATACAAAATACTGCAGCATACGTATGCACGAAAAGACAACAAAGCCCCATTGAATCCACTGAAAACGAGTTCCTACTAGTGAGCTCAACATTAAGCACCACTCTGAGATTATTAATTTGTGTTTAACTGATTACCCTTCAATTTGGCCTAGTTTCTATGTTTTTGACCCAACATAACCAATATTATGAAAACATCTCAACATAACAATTTAAAAATGTGGCTTCAAGAGTGTGAACAAGATTTTCCTTCAATTTGGCATACATGTGATATCGTCTCGGCCGTCCGGAATTGTCAAAAATCATAGCTCTGTCACGGGGGGACGTAAGTTTGTCCCAGAAAGTCATAACAAACCGGAAAAAATAAATTTAGACCCATAATTTTACGAATCTTGGTAGGCAGTGGGTCTGTACTGATCGCAACCCACTGCATTCATAACACAGATGTGTGAAGTTAGCGCGAAGATCGTATCTCAACCAGAAATGTAGTAGGCTGATCTGGGTCGTACATCGTAGCTCAACCACTTGAAAAACATTGCGAATTGGCTGATATTGGTCGTAAATCGTAGCTCAACCACTAAAAAAACATTGCGAATTGGTTGATCTGGGTCGTAGATCGTAGCTCAACCACTTGAAAAACATTGCGAATTGGCTGATCTGGGTCATAGATCGTAGCGCAACCACTGAAAAAGCATTGCGAATTGGCTGATCTGGATTGTAGCTCAACCACTGAAAAAACATTGCGAATTGGTTGATCTGGGTCGTAGATCGTAGCTCAACCACTTGAAAAACATTGCGAATTGGCTGAACTGGGTCATAGATCGTAGCGCAACCACTGAAAAAGCATTGCGAATTGGCTGATCTGGGTTGTAGATCGTAGCTCAACCACTGAATAAACATTGCGAATTGGCTGACCTGGGTCACAGACGTTAGCACCCGCGTTCACAGCGAAGTGCTCGTCTTGTGTCAGGGCAGCACTCCGCTGCCGGCCGGGAAAAATGTGCGCCTGACCCGAATTTGCTACGAGGCAGTCCCGACGCTCCGCGCAGGCTAATCCGGGCCGACACATTGCGTCTCAGGGGGTAATGATTCCTGAAACAGAAAATCCACTCGCTCGCTCGAAACAAGGTCAGCGCTGGTAGACGGCGGGATTTGCCTCACATTTCATCTAACAGAAGCCGAATGCTCGCTGGAAACAGGGCCAGCCAGCACTTCGCTGTAAGCGCGGGTAGACGGCGTGACCTGCGTTATAGCATGTGCAGAACGGCTCACGTTACCCCTACCAGCAGCGAAGTGCTAGCTCGAAACAAGTTCAGCACTCCGCCGTAAGCGCGGGACCTGCGTTATAGCATGTGCAGCCCCGGTTCATATTTCCCAGGCCAGCAGCAGAGTGCTCGCTCGAAACAGGGCCTGCAATTCGTCGTATACGGCGGGACCTGCCTTATAACAAATTCGGGCCCGGCACACTTTCCTCTAACAGAATGCTCGCTGGAAACAAGGCCAGCATCTCGCCCTAATCGCGGGTAGACGGCGGGACCCGTCTTATAGTATATGCAGCCCCGGCTCATATTTCCCCGGTCAGCAGCGGAGTGCTAGCTCGAAACAGGGCCTGCACTTCACCGTAAGCGCGGATAGACGGCGGGACCAGCCTCATAGCAAATGCAGCCACGGCTTAGACCCAGATCAACCAATTGCAATGTATTTTCAGTGGTTGAGCTACGATCTACGACCCAAATCAACGAATTTGCAATATTTTTTTAGTGGTTGAGATAAGATCTACGACCCAGGTCAGCCAATTTGCAATGTTTTTGAAGTGTTTGAACTCCGATCTACGACCCAGATCAACCATTTCGCAATGGTTTTTAGTGGTTGAGCTACGATCTACGACCCAGGTCAGCCAAGTTCAAGTTCTGCCAAATTATGACCTTGACCTTAACAAATTTAAAGTTGAATGATGTTCCATCACCAAGCAATACATCTGACAAAATTTCAGAAAAATTCCAGCAGGGGTTGCCGAGATATAACAAAGGTTAAGTTTTGAGGTTAAGCTACATAACCAAGGTCAAGTTCTGGCAAATTATGCGCTGGACCTTGAATGATGTTCCATGACCCAACAATACATCTGACATAGTTTCAGAAAAATTCCAGCAGGGGTTGCCGAGATATAACCAAGGTTAAGTTTTGAGGTTAAGTTACCTAACCAAGTTCAAGTTCTGCCAAATTATGACCTTGACCTTGACAAAGTTTGTCAGAATGATGTTCCATAACCAAACAATACATCTGACAAAGTTTCAGAATAATTCCAGAAGGGATTACTGAGATATAACCAAGGTTAAGTTTTGAAGTTAAGTTACCTAACCAAGTTCAAGTTCTGCCAAATTATGACCTTGACCTTAACAATTTTGACGTTGAATGATGTCCCATGACCAAACAATACATCTGACAAAGTTTCAGAAACATTGCAGCAGGGGTTACTGCGATATAGTTGTTTGTAAAAGTGGCCGTTGCCGGAAAAGTGACTGCTATGTCTCACTCCACTATCGTGGGCGAGACAGAAATGAGGCTTCCAGAGTGATGACAAGATTTTTCTTTAATCTGGCCTAGTGACCAAGTTTTTTGACCCAACATGAGCCACATTCGTACTTCGCATAGATATCATCAAGACAAGTATGACAAATTTTCAACATGCTTATGTAAAACATGCAGTTTCCAGAGTGACAACAAAATTTTCCTTCAAATTGGCCCGGTGACCTAGTTTTTAACGCGACATGAGCTACATTCGTGCTTCGCATAGATAGTATCAAAACAAAAAAATCTACCAAAAGTTTTCAGCTTAGCAAATATTTAACTGCAAATATCTGGGTAAATTTGATCAGGAGTGCAAATGAGACTGCAAGGCGTGGCTTAGAAATAGCTCATCAGTAAAGGCAATTTGTAATAAGGCATTAAATCTTTGCACAATTTGAAATAAGACCACCAAAGGAACATTCCTGTGAAGCTTGGTATATATCGATCCAATGGTTTATGTTGTTTACCCAGGGATCATGAATAAGTGAACTGTCGCCGTGATATAACTGAAATAATGTTGAAAGCGGCGTAAAACCCCAATAAATAAAATAAATAACAATGGTTTATGAGGAGATGGCATTTGAAGCTGAAATTTCATTTACACCTTTTCTGATGCCACCTTGCATATCTATTTTAACCGAATAAAACATGTTAAGGGTTATTAGTAATATTTCGATTCAATTTTATTTAAATCAGACAAGCAATTTCATCAAAATGTAATTTTAAAATTTGTTCTAAAGTCTCTGAAAAATGTCTACTCAAAAATATGGAAAATCTCTATTATTGTAGACTGTATAATTTCTTAGTGCGCTCACCTCAATTATACACAGGGCTCTCACGAGGAGGCGATTTGGGCGAAGTGGTCGACTATAAAGGACCCATATTCAGACTTGACCTAGATATCTTTAAGACAAACATTCTGACAAAATTTCAAACAGCTGAATTAAAAAAGAGCTGTCGGAGGACAGTGCGCTCGACTATTTCACCGCTTATTTAAGGTACCGAGATAATGGACTCTTATGTAGTTGCATGCAAAACATATTCTCATCGGTGTGATGGTTGGGAAGGGTTGTATAACGTTTCAATGGAAAGAAGTTACTAAGATATGGACTCTTTATGTAGCTGCACGCAAACCTTTAACCATAATTTCTAAGTAAAAAAAGGGCAACAATTTGCACCATATGCAGGATAGAGTTATATATCTTAATTGGTTGTGTATATAGTTGTGAAATTGGGAAAGGTTGTATAAAGTTTCAATACAATGCTTCAAGTTGTTACTGAGATTACACTCTAAATGTTGTTGCAAAACTTTAACCAGAATGTTTAAGTCCAAAAAGGGCCATAACTTGCATAAAATGATGGATAGAGTTATCATACTCGATTGTTTACATAGGTGTGATGGTTGTAAAGGGCTGTATAAAGTTTCAATGCAATGCATCAAGTAATTACTAAGATATGGTCTCTTAATGTAGTTGCATGCAAACTTTAAACCAGAATTTTTAAGACCAAAACGGACCATAACTTGCATAAAATGCAGGATTGAGTTATTTAATTTGAAAATCAACATAGGTGTTAAAGTTTCAAAGCAATGCATCAAGTAAATACTAGGATATCGACTCTTAATGTAGTTGCATGCAAAACTTTAACCAAATTTCTAGTTAAAAAAAGTGCCATAAATTGCAAAATACACTGGATAGAGTTATCATACTTGATTGTTTACATAGGTGTGATGGTTGGGAAGGGTTGTATAAATTTTCAATGCAATGCATTAAGTAGTTACATGTTTAGAGATGGTCTCTTAATGTAGTTAAGCACACGCAAAACTTTAACCAGAATTTCTAAGTAGAAAAAGGGCCATAACTTGCATAAAATGCAGGATAGAGTTATCTTACTTGATAATCTACATAAGTGTGATAGTTGGTTAGGGTTGTATAAAGTTTAAATGCAATGCATCAAGTAAATACTGAGATATGGACTCTTAATTTAGTTGCATGCAAAATTTTAACCAGAATTTCTAAGTAAAACTAGAATGGAGTGCTCCCCGGAGCAAGTGTGTCACCTGCTGAGGCCTTGTCAGAAATTTTTAATTTTTGACAGAAAAGGGGCAATAACTCTGATATAAAAAATATTTGGATTATCCCCCTTTTGTGAGCCCATCACAAAGATTGATATAAACATTTGTCAGAAGTTTCAATCCAATCCTTTGAATAGAAAACAAGAGGGCCATGATGGCCCTGGAATCGCTCACCTGATTTTTTTTTTCACTTTAGCTATATAAGCCCCGCCATCTGGCGGGCATAGTTTCCAACCAATCAACTTAGCTTGAAGGAATCTGATAGAGGGTCACCCTATGAACATTTCTACAAAATTATTTGAAAATCGGCCCGACACTTTTGGAGGAGAAGATTTTTTAAGTTTTCACTATAGCCATAAAAGGCAAAATAGCCCCGCCCCCTGGCGGCCATGTTTTTTGACCAATCAACATGGCTTGAAGGAATCTGATAGAGGGTCATCCAAGGAACATTTCTACAAAATTATTTGAAAATCGGCGCCACACTTTTGGAGGAGAAGATTTTTTAAGTTTGCACTATAGCTATATAAGGCAAAATAGCCCCCCCCCCCCCCCCCTGGTGGCCATGATTTTCGACCAATCAACATGACTTAAAGGAATCTGATAGAGGGTCATCCAAGGAATATTTCTACAAAATTATTTGAAAATCGGCCTGACACTTTTGGAGGAGAAGATTTTTTAAGTTTTCACTATAGCCATATAAGGCAAAAAAGCCCCGCACCCTGGCGGCCATGTTTTTCGACCAATCAACATGGCTTCAAGGAATCTGATAGAGTCACCCAAGGAACATTTCTACAAAATAAGCTCAAAATCCGCCAACCAGTTTGGGAGAAGAAGAATTTTGAAGTTTTTTTCGTTTCGTTGCCATGGAAACAGAATTCTGCATGGATCCCAAAAATTTGAAGGAATTCTGGTGAGGTCATTGAGAGGATGCTTTCTGTGAAGTTTCATCCCAATTGACCCACTGGTTACTGAGGAGAAGATGTTGAAGATTTTTTAAGTTTGCACTATAACCATAAAAGTCAAAATAGCCCCGCCCCCTGGCGGCCATGTTTTTGACCAATCAACATGGCTTAAAGGAATCTGATAGAGGGTCACCCAAGGAACATTTCTACAAAATTATTTGAAAATCGGCCCTACACTTTTGGAGGAGAAGATTTTTTAAGTTTGCACTATAGCCATATAAGGCAAAATAGCCCCACCCCCCCTGGCGGCCATGTTTTTCGACCAATCAACATGGCTTGAAGGAATCTGATAGAGGGTCACCCAAGGAACATTTCTACAAAATAATTTGAAAATCGGCCTGACACTTTCGGAGGAGAAGATTTTTTAAGAATTTTGAAGTTTTTTTCATTTCGTTGCCATGACGGACATAGGGTAATCACAATAACTCGCCTTGAGCACTTCGTGCACAGGTGAGCTAAAAAGTAATTTGAAAATTTAAATTATTGACAGAAAAGGGGCAATAACTCTGATATAAAAATATTTGGATTATCCCCCTTTTGTGAACCAATCACACACATTGATATAAACATTTGTCAAAAGTTTCAATGTAATCTTTTGAGTAGAAAAAAAGTTATTTGAAAACGTGACAAAAAAGTGTGACGACAGACAGACAGACAGATGCCGGACAAAAATAAAAGTAATCCCTAAGTGCCTACCATGCTACAGGTGACACAAAAAGGGCTGTAACTTGCATAAATTGCAGGATAGAGTTATCTAACTTAATAATCTACATAGGTGTGATAGTTGGGTAGGCTTGTAGAAAGTTTCAATACAATACATGTAGTTTTTAGGTAATTGCATGCAAAACCTTAACCAAGGTGTGACGTGGACACCAGGGGGAGTAGTATAGCTCTCATATTCTTCGAATAGTCAAGCTAAACATGCGGCATCTTGAGTGTTAACAAGATTTTCCTTCAATTTTACATAGTGACCTACTTTTCGACCCAACATGAACCATGTTCGAACTTGACTTACATATCATCAAGACAAACATTCTGATACAGTTTCAACATGCTCAAGCTAAAAATGCAGTATCCAGTGTTAACAAGATTTCCCTTCAAGTTGACCTAGTGACCGAGTTTTTAACCCGGTATGACCCCTTTCGAACTTGACCTAGATATCATTTAGAAATTAGATAAACATTCTGACCAAATTTCAAGGGCAAATGTTGACGACGGATGACGCACGACAAAATGTGATCACAATAGCCCACATTGCACTTCGTGCATAGGTGAGCTAAAAAGTTGAAAACTTTGTGGCAAAGGAAAAAATTGCTTGTTTTGAGCAATTTCTTCTTTTGTCACAATGATTCAAAAAGTCATCTGCTGCAGATACTTATTCATTTTATATTTTGTTATTGTCTGCAAGGCATAGCTTGAGATACTGTGTGTCCATTCATTTTCGCAAAATTTTAAAACATTATCTGCCAATCCCCCTTTACTAGATAAGCGTTTCATAAGTGCTTCCGATTTCTTAACCCTGGCACATTTTTTCAATGTTGTCTAATTTTAAGTGCAAGAATTGGTTTGACTGTTCATTGTAGCCACTGAGTGCTCTGGTTGGTTTGATAGCAACTTTGAATTTACTTGGGTCAAGCACATCACTTAAACATTTTATATTTTGATCTTCTTTTCTTGCGGTTATCAATAACCTTGCTAATTCTCTCATTTTGGTTAATAGAAGTCATCATGTGGGAATGATGTCCATGTTTTTGAAACATATTTTCTCCAACTTTTATGATGATCGAGTCATTTCTAGCATATATGGTTATCTCATTATTTGTCATTCTTTCAATTACATTGACTTATATCCAAAGAAGATTGAAGCAGTAACTTTGCTTGAGATTGAGCTTTAATGAATATAGTTCTTTCAGCATTAAACGGACAACATTTTCTGTGGAACCATAGGTTGTCTTTTAGGAAAAATCCTAAACTGTCTTCACATGGAAGATCATCATTTCTTCTTGTGTATGTTGCTAATGTTCCGTCGCCTGAGCTTAAAACACCCATGTTACGCATGTTATGTTGATAGTCCCCTATTCCAGTTGCCTTTCATTCTTGTGTGGTCCTATGTAATGTTTTGTAATATTTGTTGAGTTGCTACCACACTAGAGACAGAAGTTGACTTTATCCTATGGTCTTTTATCCTCCTCCCTCTGAATTAGTTGAACCAATTTTATTGAAAAAATCAGTTGAAAGTTGTGAAAGTCCAGGATATTCTTTGAAAGTAATGTCTGTTCAAAGGGTGGATCCTCTGAGTCAGGTACATAGTCAGAATCATCTGGGGATTCCTCAAAAGATTCTGAGGACTTAAGGGAACCACTTACATCTATGGAATCTGAAATATATCATTAAAATAGTTGTTAATTAAACTTTAATTATTGCATGGGTAAATCCTCAAGTATGCATTTAATCAGTCAGTTTCGCAAAAACACACCAAAATGCAAGCATTTTAAAGCCAAGATTCAAACAAACATATTCAGAAACGCTTAGCTAACATGGTCATCCCGGTATAAATGAAAATGAGACCTATATTTTAAGAATAAAATGCCCCCGTCTTTCCTGACTTATGATACACACATGCATCCTGAGCTACAACTTCAAGAACTTAAATGCACAATTCTAGGTTCTTCCCAATCCAAATACATGTCTACAGCTACAACACAAAAGCTTCCTTGTTGAAATACTATTCGATTATTAAACAAGAAACCGCTGAAGACGGTAAGGCCGGATTGTCGGCAATTTGACCTTGAAAATCGACAAACTAAGGTCAAGGTCAAAGTAACAATAGAAATCAATAGAACTTGTTACTGGTTACCTTCAGGCAAAGTTTCAAGTTTGCAACCCTTTCTTGTGCTGAGATTTTGCTTAACCAGAAACTTTAACCATTTTGCCTAACCTAAAACTTTAACCAAAATGTTGACGGACAGACAGACAGACAGACGGACATCGCCAATCTATAGACCGGAATTGCTTAAGCAATCCGGCCAAAAAGATCGAGTTTCATATTTCAATTATATGTTTATTGAATAATAGCAAACATTCTGAGGTACATTTTTATCAAGCATAAAATCAACATAGTCTTCCTAGTAAAAATGAAAACGAGACCTAACATCAAATGATTTACTGCGTATGAGAGCAAGAGTGAGAGGTATTGACAAAAGGACCCAGTTGAAATTAATCAGTTTCTGGACAACAAGCTTTGTCTTAAACTTTTTTATGTACTATGATAAAGAAAAGCACAATAGTCATATCATCTTAAGGTCAGATCTCTGCTCAAAATGTCACAAGGTGCGTGCCTTTGATATGCACAGCTACATGGAACAGTTGGTAATTCACAAGTTGGAACAAAATTTTGGCAGAAATGAATGTACATGGTCTTCCTGGTGGAAATGAAAGTGAATCCTTGATTTTATAAATCAAATGATTTAATGCTAACGAGAGCAGGACTGAGAGAAAGTGACACAAAGTGACTAATGTAATTAATCCGTTTCTGGACAACATGCTTTGTCTTTAGACTTGAGCTCTACACAAGCATTCTGAGGTACAATGTTGAAAACAGTGTTAATCTCAAATCATTGAAATCCTGGTCAAAACATTGGTAGGTGGTACAAGAGCTAAATGAAGACAACAAATTGGTTTCTGGCTAATGCCCTTGTCTTTCTTGACTCATACTACACACATGCATCCTGTGGTACAACTTCAAGATACATGTGTCTTTAAAACGTTTGAGTATACACCATGAGCCACTTCTAGGTGCTACTAAAGTCAGACAGGGCTATAATTCAGTGAAAAGAAAGGATCTTATCATAAGCTAGAGTAAATACGTTTCCGGATAAAAATCTGTAAGGACCTTGTTCGAATAAATCAGTTTCTGGACAAAAAACTTTTTCTTTAGACTTACACTCTACACACGCATTATGAGGTACAAGACTGCTTGTTGAAATGCTGGTTAATTATTAAAAATTATCTAGTTTTACATTTCAAGTGTGTACTTAGCAACAAGTATACAAACATTCTGAGGTACATTTTAATCTAGCATTATTTATTTATTCATAACATGGTCTTCCTTGTGAAAATGAAAGCGAATCCTTGATTTTATAAATCAAATGATTTAATGCTAATGAGAGCAGAACTAAGAGATAGTGACTTAGTGTTAGGGTAAGCTTAACACAAGCATTCTGAGGTACAACATTGAAAGCCATGTAAATCTCAAATCATTGAAATCCTGGTCAAAACATATGTTGGTGGTACAAAGCCAAAATCAAGGCTGGGCTAGACCTTAATGAAGACAAAAATATTTTAGAACAATAGCAACATACAAACATTCTGAGGTACATTTTAATCTAGCATTAATTACACAAACTACCCAAGACAAATGATGTACATGTACTTCCACACAGAAACTAGCAAAAGTAAAAATTCATAATGTCAGAACTCTACTCAAAATGACACAATATGTAGCCTTTGATATGCAGTTACGCATTACAGCTGGTAATTCTTAAATTTTGGCTGAATTGAATTTTCAGTTAAATGTGTGTGAGCTGTCACATGCGATCAGCGGTCACCGGAGTAAACGGTCACTTTAAATCTCTACCAACCAATTATACTCTATAAACTACCATGATCAGCAGTCCACTTGTCCGTGCCTTTGATATGCACAAATACATGGAAGAGTTGGTAATTCACAAGTTTGAACAAAATTTTGGTAGAAATGAATGTACATGGTCTTCCTGGTGAAAATGAAAGCGAATCCTTGATTTTATAAATCAAATGATTTAACGCTAATGAGAGAAAGTGACAAAAAGAGACAGATGTAATTAATCTGTTTCTGGACAACATGTTTTGTCTTTAGACTTAAGCTCTACACAAGCATTATGAGGTACAACATTGAAAACCGTTTTATATAGGTGGTACAAAAGCAAAATCAAGACTGGGCTAGAGCTAAATAAAGAAAAAAATATTATGCTTGAGTAAATTGGTTTCTGGCCAATACCCTTGTCTTTCCCCGACTTATACTACACACATGTATGCATGCTGAGGTACATCTTCAAGATACATGCGTCTTTAAACAGTTTGAGTGTACAGCATGAGCTACTTCCAGGTGTTTCTAAAGTCAGACTGGGCTATTATTCAGTGAAAAGAAAGGATCTTATCATAAGCTAGAGTAATACGTTTCCGGATAAAAATCTGTATCAACACTTTTCAGCTTACCATGATCAGCAGGATCATGATGATAATTTTCTGCTTATAAAAGCAAGACTAAGAGTTATTGACATAAGTTTTACATTTCAAGTGTGTGCCTATTTTAGAACAATAGCAACATACAAACATTCTGAGGTACTTTTTAATCTAGCATTTATTTACAAAATTACCCAAGACAAATAATGTACATGTACTTCCACACAGAAACATGCAAACGTAAAAGTTCATAATGTCAGAACTCAGCTCAAAATCCCACAATTGTTCAGTGTAGAGTGGTCACAAGGTTGTTGATATGGGAAAATAGCCAAAGTCCAATTTTGACCTTGACAATGAATAGACCTTGCCATATGCTAACTGTATACCAAGTTTGGTTAAGATTGTTCAAAGGATGTTCAGTGTAGAGTGGTCACAAGGTTGTTGATATGGAATAGTCAAAGTCCAATTTTGACCTTAACCTTGAAAATAAATAGGCTTCTAGACCTTGCCATGTACTAACTGTATACCAAGTTTGGTTAAGATCTGTCGAAGGATGTTTAGTGTAGAGTGATCACAAGGTTGTTACGGATGGACTCACGCACGAACAAACAAACAAACGGATAGTCCCATTACTATATCCCCTTGCAAACTTTGTTAGCCGAGTGGATAATAATGTATTTATTGAATAATAGCAACATACAAACAATCTGAGGTAAATCTTTTCGAAGCATTTCTTTTCACACAATAGATATGAATCTACATGGTCTTCCTGGTGAACATTTAAACAAGTCCTAGATTTAATACTAATGAGAGCAGAGCTGAGAGGTAGTGACAAAAAGAGACAGATGTGATTAATCAGTTTTTGGACATGAAGCAAAATGTCTATTGACTTAGGGTTAAGGTTAACTATACACAAGCATTCTGAGGTACAACGTTGAAAACCGCTTTTAAATGATTGTCATCTTGGTCAGAAAATAATTATGTAGGTGGTACAAAAGCAAAAGCATGACTGGGCTAGAGCTATATTAAGACAAAAATATTTTTACTCAAGTAAGTTTGTTTCTGAACAATGAGTTTTCTATTTCCCCACTTATACTACACACATGCATACAGAGGTACAACTTAAAGATACATGTGTCCTTAAAAGGTTTGAGTATACATCATCAGCTACCACCAGGTGCTACAAAACTCAGACAGGGCTAGAATAAAGTGAAGAAAGGATCTTATTATTAGCTAGAGTATATCAGTTTCTGGATAAAAAAATAAGAGTAACAACTTTCAGCTTACCATGTTCTGAGACTGAAACGGAACTTTCATTTACATGGTTATCTGTAACAGCATCTGAAAAGTATTGATGGAAGATGGTTACTTATAGCTTATCTTTTAGCAAATTTAAATTAGTTCATGATCATATTACAAACACACTTCAGTAAAACATTCCAACATGAATATTGCATCCAAAGGTCAGACCATTGCTAAAATGCACAATTCCAAGGTTCTTCCCAATCCAAATTCACGTCTTCAGGTGTATAAAAGAAAGCCTACTTGTTGAAATGCAATTTGATTATTAAATAAGATCTAGTTTTACATTTCAATTATGTGTTTTTGGAAAAATAACAGCATACAAACATTCTGATGTTCATTTTTACAAAGCATTTCTTTACACACATTAACAAGTTTTACCTTAACAGTGTACATCAAAACAGAACTAGAACAATCACTAAAGGTTGTTTAATACCTCAACAAACTGCTTTGATAGTACATGTATAAACAGCAAAGAAAAAAAGAGATTAAAAGTTCAACGGCAGATAACTCTAGAACTCAAGAACTGATATGATCCATCTTATATCTTAATACAATTCATGACTTTCACTTGTACCAAGTTTCATTAAAATATCTAAAGACATTGAAAAAGAAGTTGACTCATAAAAAAGTTCATTTGTAATACTGAATGCAAACCAACTGGCACATGTAATTACACTGTTTGTAAGGGTATCCTATATATTTGTAACAAACCTGCAGCAGACAACTTTCAAATAATCAAGCCAAAAATAAGAAAATTCTCTTTTAAATGAAACAATAACAAGACGGCCACGATGGCCCTGGATCGCTCACCTTAATTATACAATGTTCTGCAATGCAAAACACATCAAGACAATTATTCTGAATGCAACCTCCACAGTGTTAACAAAATTTTCCTTCATTTGGCCTAGTGATCTATATTTTTTTACCTGATATGACCCATATTCCAACATGGACTAGATATCATCAAGACAACATTCTGACCAAGTATCAACTTGCTCAAAGTAAAAATGCGGCCTCCGGAGTTTGAACAATATTTTCCTTTATTGACCTTGTTACTGACCCATATTCGGACTTGGCTTAGATATCATTTAGATAAACATTCTCATTAAATGTCAAGCTGCTGTAGCAAAAAATGCGTATTCTACAGAGTTAACAAGATTTTCCTTCAATTTGGCATAGTGAGCTAGTTTCTGACCCAATATGACCCATATTTGAACTTGACCTACATATG
The DNA here is from genome assembly GCA_031761405.1 of Serripes groenlandicus. Taxonomy (NCBI): domain Eukaryota; kingdom Metazoa; phylum Mollusca; class Bivalvia; order Cardiida; family Cardiidae; genus Serripes; species Serripes groenlandicus. Next base: position 119,323 of record JASEVX010000242.1, read on the forward strand.
ATCAAGACAAACATTCTGATTAAGTTTCAACATGCTCAAGTGGCCTCCAGAGTGTTAACAAGATTTCCCTTCAATTTGACCTAGTGACCTAGTTTTTGACCCCATATTGCCCAGTTTCGAACTTGTCCAAGATTTGATGGAGATGAATGTTCTGATAAACTTTCATGAAGATTGGATGCAAAATGTAGCCTGTAGAGTATTAACAAGCTCAAATGTGCATAGGTGAGCTAAAAATTGTTGCAAAATGTTTCCAAAAGTCGTCTGCTGCAGATGTATCAGAAAAACGTCTATATGTGGGAAAGGATTAATTCAATATGTCTTACCTGAAGTCATCACTGCTATACTTGTCTTCAATAATCTCAGGACCTAACATTTTACTTAGAGACCATGTACTGCTTACTTCTCTGTAATATGAGAAAAAAAAAATCAGAACTATAATTGAGCCCAACCATGTGAAACAGTACAAGTTGGTATTTATGTTCAGTTGATTGTTTGGTGTTTTACGCCGCTTTCAACAATGTTTCAGTTATATCACGGTGTTTCCTGGGCAAGTTACCAGTTCTACTGTTCCATTTATTCTGACACCAGCCAGTCGTAATGCTAACTAACCCCGCAACCCTGACCGCCAAGGAGGGCAGCCACAACTACCATTTTTATAAAGTCTATGGTATTACCAGGATCTCCTGCACCCGAGGCAAATGCTCTTCCACTTCACCAATGAGGCAGCACTTATGTCCAGATCAGTCTGCTTCATATAATCCTTATCTACACAAACTGACAGAAGCAGCTAGCAAGACTGAATAATAAATATGTGAACAGTGTTGATCTGTATCTTTACTGTTTATGAAATCAAATTTGCACTTTTTACAAAACTACTGAAAAATATCATAATCTATATGTATTGAAGTCTCATCCATGTACAAAATTGCATCATATAAAGGAATATTCACTGTAAGACTATAAGCATGAATTGAGATATGAATAATACATGGCAATTCAAAAAAGAACTAGAACTATCACTGAAGATGATGAATACCCCCAAAACAGCACCTTGACTCAAAATATGGCTTCCGACCATCCAACAAAAGGGCCATAACTCTGTAAAATAACCTTTATGATATGCACATCTCCTCTTGGTATAGAAGCTTAAACTAAAAAATTATTGAATTCCACCCAGTGGTTTGGAAGAAATAGGCCGGACAAAATATGGCTTCCAACCGACCAACAACTTAATAAGTAAAAGGACAATATGTTTTCGGATAAAAATCTGCATCAACACTTTGCAGCTTTACATGATCAGCAGGATCATGATGATAATCTACTGCTTATGGGAGCAATACTGAGATTTATTGAAATAAGGACCTAGTTGGAATAAATCAGTTTTTGGACGACAAGCCTTTTCCTTAGACTTAAGCTCTACAGACTTAAGCTCTACACAAGCATTATGACTACAGTTAAGAACATCATGAAATTGACAATCTGAGCGGAACGTGATTGGATCGTGAGCGTGATTGGAACGAAGTTGGAACGCTTTATGAGCGGAACGGAATTTTGCGCTCTGAACGAAACAATCATAATGAATGCAAAAATCCAATCATTCGCTCGTTGAACGGTTGCAACAACTATCCGATAATTATTTTACGAAATTATTTTATTAACCCTTTACTGGATAGCCCAACTGCCCATTTACCTATATTATCTCCATATATAGGCATCTATTTGATAAACCAATAGTCAATAAACTACTGATAAAAGCCTGTACACTATTTCCATACAGGGTATTGGGAAAATCATAAGAATTTGACACCTGTCCTAATTAAACCCAACTATCTGTATAAAATATTGTAACTACCTTTTATATGTCAGTATAAACATTGTGTGAAATTAAATTACCTTTACATTGGTGTAAAATACACTATTTCAGCATGAAAAGAACTGAAGCAAAACAGGAGACGAAAGCAGGGCAATTTTATTTTTTATTTTTTCTTGAAAATGATGAATGTATTTTGCTCATGTCTACCTTTTCAAATATTGTTATTGCGGAAAAAAAACAAGTGAAATTACTCCAGAATATAACAACAGCAATTTCAAGTTTAATTTTTTAAAACCAGATACTCCGTAAAGGTAATATGTCTTAATTTCTACGAAGTTTTCAAAAGTCAACTCTGTGACATACAGGAGTAAAATTAGTAAAACTTAATGGAGAAATCACCCATATTCCTGTCATGATTCAAAGTCGATTTCACGAGAATAAATGTTAAAACATCCCATATAAATATTTTGAATGTCTAATGTCCTTACGTTTTCATTTCTAACTATTTCCTTTTTGAAGAAATAGATCGGCAATAGAAAATTGTTAACCCCAAAAAAGTCGAATGTAAACACATGTTTGCGTATTTTCCCGTATTCACAAAGGACAATTTAGTTCTTTGTTTACTTACCCTTGGTTGTTAAAACTCATTATTCCACGCTCCTATAGAGAAAAGATTGTTGTCGGAAGAAGAACAATCATCGGAAACAACTTCCAGATCAGAAATATCTGATTGAATGTCAGACGGGGTAAAGCCAAAAAAAAAAAAAAAAATACAGCTTCAGTTTTGCGGAAGTGTCATAACTGCACCCGTAAATGACCCATTTTATTGCCCTTCTGATTTACTAGATCAATCAATCAAAGACCCGCCGGTATTGTGTAGATGAAAACAATAACCACTTATGTCAGCTGTTCATCCCTTTCCCCATTACAACAAATCACAGCAAACGATTGTGAAAATGTCGAGACAAAAATAAAGAAAATCTATAAAAAAGGAAAGTATAATTACTGAATTAATTCAAATCATTGTGGCAAAAGTTATCTATTAAATTTAATGCATTTCGGCTTTCTCCTTTTGCTGCAATGTTTACTCGTCAGCTTTAGTTGCGTCAATATGAATCTACATCTGTGAAAGAGGTATTTCCCAGTAGCTTACTTGATTGTCAAAACTGGTATACACCGGAAATGTGATCAGTCAAACAAAGAACCGACTTTGCACGTGTGAGTAAACCCTTTCCTCTTTCAATAATTATGCCGACGAAATTAAAAACATCTTGACAAAACATTCAAACTATTTAACCCTTTCTCACGTATAGACAATTTCTACAGCAGAAGAATAGATTTATACAGGGTTGCTTCATTGTGTTTGCATGGGATCATAACATTGTGAGCAATTTTTTCTCGTTTTAAATGTCATCTGCTCCAGATTTATTTAATATGAAGAAAGGGAGAAATGAAGCTCTGTTGTCAAGATCATGTTTACTGCATGCGTCAGTAATTTTCCATTTGATCTGGGTTGCACGTGGTTTACACATAATAATACCGTGTCAAATGAAAACCCGCCTTCCGATAGTTGGGAATATTCAGATCAATATGCTCTTCTGTTAAGACTGATTAGGATCATCACTGTTCGTAAATCGTCTCATAACAATTATCGAAGTCTTTTGAGAACAGTTATGATCAAACGCCGGCATTACAATTAAATAAATTGATACCAGCTGTTATAAGATTTGAAACAAAACTGATTGCCTATTTTTATGTGTCGCGACTCAATCTGTATATGGTGCATAATGGTAATTTTAGAAAACCCTTGTGAAATAATTAAAATTTACAATTACAAATGGAATAGGATATTATCATATGGATATTTTTCATAGGAACAAGGTATTTTCAAGCTTATCATTTCCCGACGCATTTTATTCAAACTGGGTACTGAATTTTTAAACACTATACATGTTTGGACGCTTTTTAATTAACTTTATATAGTAACACTATGATTTAAAGTATGAGATCCCTTTGTAAATAGACAAATTGTATTGTGATACACTTTTGGAGGACCTATTCACACGATAAATATACTTTTGAAGCATTCAAACTCCAAAGGTGTCGAAAAGCGTTCACATTGAAATCGATTAGAATCGATTAGGGTCGTCGAAAACCGTTTATATTGAAATCGATTAGGGTTTTCGAAAATCGTTTATATTGAGATCGTGTATGAAAGCGTTTATATCCGGTGAAGGGTTAAAAGTCATATTTGTATACTAAACTTTTATTTTATAAGACACTCAAGTATCCGATTGAATTAGAATGTAACAAATATTATTAATATGATCATTTTCGTAATACGATTTGTTGTTGATATTTAGGGTTAAGTAAAAAAAAATATAAACGAAACGAAATTAATTTAAGCCAATCAAATCGTTGAACGGATTTTGATCGAAAAAAAGCGTTCCGAGTGAGCGTTAAAAAGCGCTCAATCTGAACGGAACGGAAAAAAGCAATCACAATGTTATGAATGAGTGAACGCTTTGAGAGCGGATTGGAACGTGAGCGGAGCGGAACGGAACGGAACGGAGCGGAGCGTGAACGGTTAATTTGTCAATTTCAAGATGTTCTTAACTGTATGAGGTACAAGACTGCTTGTTGAAATACTGTTTAATTATTAAAAAGTATCTAGTTTTACATTTCAAGTGTGTGCTGAGCAACAAGTATACAAACATTCTGAGGTACATTTTAATCTAGCATTATTTATTTATATATAACCTGGTCTTCATTGTGAAAATGAAAGCGAATCCTTGATTTTATATCGCCTTGATGAGGTGAACATGTGACTCAAGTTTCAAGAAAATCCTTCAAGCTGTCTTGGAGATATGGAGCGGACACGCTTTGGGACAGACAGACAGATGGACGGACAGACATCCAGGACAAAAACAATATATCTCCCCTGTATAAAGGGGGACACATAATAAATCAGTTTCTGGACGACAAGCTTTTTCTTTAAACTTAAGCTCTACACAAGCATTATGAGGTACAAGACTGCTTGTTGAAATGCTGTATTATTAAAAAATATATAGTTTTACATTTCAAGTGTGTGCTTATTTTAGAACAATAGCAACATACAAACATTCTGAGGTACTTTTTAATCTAGCCTTTATTTATTTATTTATAACATGGTCTTCCTTGTGAAAATGAAAGCGAATCCTTGATTTTATATGGCCTTGATGAAGTGAACATGTGATCCAAGTTTCATGAAAATCTTTCAAGCCGTCTTGGGAGATATGGAGTGGACACGATTTGGGACAGACAGACAGACGGACAGACAGACAGACATACAGGACAAAAACAATATATCTCCCATGTATAAAGGGGGAGACATAATAAATCAGTTTCTGGACGACAAGCTTTTCTCTAAACTTAACCCTTTCCCTCATATGACAACTCTTAAAAAGTATCTAGTTTTACATTTCAAGTGTGTGCTTAGCAACAAGTATGCAAACATTCTGAGGTACATTTTAATCTAGCATTATTTATTTATTTATAACATGGTCTTCCTTGTGAAAATGAAAGCGAATCCTTGATTTGATATCGCCTTGATGAGGTGAACATTTGACTCAAGTTTCATGAAAATCCTTCAAGCAGTCTTGGAGATATGGAAGGGCACAATTTGGGACAGACAGACAGATGGACGGACAGATAATCTCATATTAACGCTAAACATAGGATCTGAGGACAACCGATAGAGGGTCACGTTCAGACGACCTTTCCGCCAGCCAATCAGAACCTTGCTTTCACGTTTTTGAAAGTGAAAGTAAAAGTTTATATTTACCACAAAAAAAAAAATCTATATTTATCATGGGATCCCAATTTTCGCATAGTGATTTACACGCGTGTATAGTTCTTATGACGACTACATCATGGCTACAAATGCAGAAATGAGGCAAAACACCGATACAGTCTTTCCCTGGCCATACAGCATCGAAAAGTGCTCTTTGCTCTGGTTTTGAATGGTCTATTTTAAATTTGCTCAACTTCGTCAATTGATGCCATTTTGAAGGTTAAGCCAAACGTTTGTTGAAACGAGACCACTGATTGGTTCAAATAAAAATAGCTTGGTGGATTTAAAAATAGCGATATTGGAAATCCGATAAAACAAGAAGATGAATTCGAATGGATCGCTATCAGATCTTACATTTGGTCAGATCGTGTACTTTAGTCTGATTGGACGGACAGACATCCAGGACAAAAACAATATATCTCCCCTGTATAAAGGGGAAGACAAAATAAATCAGTTTCTGGACGACAAGCTTTTTCTTTAAACTTAAGCTCTACACAAGCATTATGAGGTACAAGACTGCTAGTTGAAATGCTGTATTATTAAAAAAAATCTAGTTTTACATTTCAAATGTGTGCTTATTTTAAAACAATAGCAACATACAAACATTCTGAGGTACTTTTTAATCTAGCATTATTTATTTATTTATAACATGGTCTTCCTTGTGAAAATGAAAGCGAATCCTTGATTTTGTATCGCCTTGATGAAGTGAACATGTGACCCAAGTTTCATGAAAATCCTTCAAGCTGTCTTGGGAGATATGGAGCGGACACGATTTGGCACAGACAGATAGATAGACGGACAGACATCCAGGACAAAAACAATATATCTCCCCTGTATAAAGGGGGACACATAATAAATCAGTTTCTGGACGACAAGCTTTTTCTTTAAACTTAAGCTCTACACAAGCATTATGAGGTACAAGACTGCTTGTTGAAATGCTGTATTATTAAAAAATATCTAGTTTTACATTTCAAGTGTGTGCTTATTTTAGAACAATAACAACATACAAACATTCTGAGGTACTTTTTAATCTAGCCTTTATTTATTTATTTATAACATGGTCTTTCTTGTGAAAATGAAAGCGAATCCTTGATTTTATATCGCCTTGATAAGGTGAACATGTGACCCAAGTTTCATGAAAATCTTTCAAGCTGTATCATGGTGGAGTGCCCTTGGGCAAGGCACATTTTCTAGCCTAGTACGGGTTTGTTCACCCAGGGAACATGAATAATAAAATTGAAATGCGCGCTAAATGACCTTAGCTGTCGATGCGCCATAAAACAATATACATTCATTCATTCATTCAAGCTGTCTTGGGGGATATGGAGCGGACACGATTTGGGACAGACAGACAGACATACAGGACAAAAACAATATATCTCCCATGTATAAAGGGGGAGACATAATAAATCAGTTTCTGGATGACAAGCTTTTTCTCTGAACTTAACCCTTTCCATCATATGACAACACTTAAAAAGTATCTAGTTTTACATTTCAAGTGTGTGCTTAGCAACAAGTATACAAACATTCTGAGGTACTTTTTAATCTAGCATTATTTATTTATTTATAACATGGTCTTCCTTGTGAAAATGAAAGCGAATCCTTGATTTTGTATCGCCTTGATGAAGTGAACATGTGACCCAAGTTTCATGAAAATCCTTCAAGCTGTCTTGGGAGATATGGAGCGGACACGATTTGGGACAGACAGATAGATGGACGGAGAGACATCCAGGACAAAAACAATATATCTCCCCTGTATAAAGGGGGACACATAATAAATCAGTTTTTGGATGACAAGCATTTTCTTTAATCTTAAGCTCTACACAAGCATTATGAGGTACAACACTGCTTGTTGAAATGCTGTAATATTAAAAAATATCTAGTTTTACATTTCAAGTGTGTGCTTATTTTAGAACAATAGCAACATACAAACATTCTGAGGTACTTTTTAATCTAGCCTTTATTTATTTATTTATAACATGGTCTTCCTTGTGAAAATGAAAGCGAATCCTTGATTTTATATCGCCTTGATGAAGTGAACATGTGATCCAAGTTTCATGAAAATCTTTCAAGCCGTCTTGGGAGATATGGAGCGGACACGATTTGGGACAGACAGACAGAGGGACAGACAGACAGACATACAGGACAAAAACAATATATCTCCCCTGTATAAAGGGGGAGACATATTAAATCAGTTTCTGGACGACAAGCTTTTTCTCTAAACTTAACCCTTTCCCTCATATGACAACTCTTAAAAAGTATCTAGTTTTACATTTCAAGTGTGTGCTTAGCAACAAGTATACAAACATTCTGAGGTACATTTTGATCTAGCATTATTTATTTATTTATAACATGGTCTTCCTTGTGAAAATGAAAGCGAATCCTTGATTTTATATCGCCTTGATGAGGTGAACATGTGACTCAAGTTTCATGAAAATCCTTCAAGCCGTCTTGGAGATATGGAAGGGCACAATTTGGGACAGACAGACAGATGGACGGACAGATAATCTCATTAAAATCATCTCCTATTAACGCTACGCATAGGATCTGAGGACAACCGATAGAGGGTCACGTTCAGACGACCTTTCCTCCAGCCAATCAGAACCTTGCTTTCACGTTTTTGAAAGTGAAAGTAAAAGTCTATATTTACCACAAAAAAAAATCTATATTTATCATGGGATCCCAATTTTTGCATAGTGATTTACACGCGTGTATAGTTCTTATGACGACCACATCATGGCTACAAATGCAGAAATGAGGCAAAACACCGATACAGTCTTTCCCTGACCATACAGCATCGAAAAGTGTTCTTTGCTCTGGTTTTGAATGGTCTATTTTAAATTTGCTCAACTTCGTCAATTGATGCCATTTTGAAGGTTAAGCCAAACGTTTGTTGAAACGAGACCACTGATTGGTTCAAATAAAAATAGCTTGGTGGATTTAAAAATAGCGATATTGGAAATCCGATAAAACAAGAAGATGAATTCGAATGGATCGCCATCAAATCTTACATTTGGTCAGATCGTGTACTTTAGTCAGATTGGACGGACAGACATCCAGGACAAAAACAATATATCTCCCCTGTATAAAGGGGGAGACAAAATAAATCAGTTTCTGGACGACAAGCCTTTTCTTTAAACTTAAGCTCTACACAAGCATTACAAGACTGCTTGTTGAAATGCTGTATTATTAAAAAAATAATCTAGTTTTACATTTCAAGTGTGTGCATATTTTAAAACAATAGCAACATACAAACATTCTGAGGTACTTTTTAATCTAGCATTATTTATTTATTTATAACATGGTCTTCCTTGTGAAAATGAAAACGAATCCTTGATTTTGTATCGCCTTGATGAAGTGAACATGTGACGCAAGTTTCATGAAAATCCTTCAAGCTGTCTTGGGAGATATGGAGCGGACACGATTTGGGACAGACAGATAGATGGACGGACAGAAATCCAGGACAAAAACAATATATCTCCCCTGTATAAAGGGGGACACATAATAAATCAGTTTCTGGACGACAAGCTTTTTCTTTAAACTTAAGCTCTACACAAGCATTATGAGGTACAAGACTGCTTGTTGAAATGTTGTATTATTAAAAAATATCTAGTTTTACATTTCAAGTGTGTGCTTATTTTAGAACAATAGCAACATACAAACATTCTGAGGTACTTTTTAATCTAGCCTTTATTTATTTATTTATAACATGGTCTTCCTTGTGAAAATGAAAACGAATCCTAGAGTAAATATGTTTTTGGATAAAAATCTGCATTAACAATTTGCAGCTTTACATGATCAGCAAGGATCATGATGATAATCTACTGCTAATGAGACCAATACTGAGATTTATTGAAATAAGGACCTAGTTGGAATAAATCAGTTTCTGGACGACAAGCTTTTTCCTTAGACTTAAGCTCTACACAAGCATTATGACTATGAGGTAATGAATGAATGAATGTATATTGTTTTATGGCGCATCGACAGCTAAGGTCATTTAGCGCGCATTTAAATTTTATTATTCATGTTCCCTGGTTGAACAAACCAGTACTAGGCTAGAAAATGTGCCTTGCCCAAGGGCAATCCACCATGACCGAATTGCCGCGACTGGGGATTGAACTTGGGACACCCGGTTTCAAAATCCCCCACGCTAACCACTCAACCACAGTGGATTCCCTACCCTGTATAAAGGGGGAGACATAATAAATCAGTTTTTGGACAAGCTTTTTCTCTAAACTTAACCCTTTCCCTCATACTACAACTCTTAAAAAGTATCTAGTTTTACATTTCAAGTGTGTGGTTAGCAACAAGTATACAAACATTCTGAGGTACATTTTAATCTAGCATTATTTATTTATTTATAACATGGTCTTCCTTGTGAAAATGAAAGCGAATCCTTGATTTTATATCGCAGTGATGAGGTGAACATGTGACCCAAGTTTCATGAAAATCCTTCAAGCCGTCTTGGAGATATGGAAGGGCACAATTTGGGACAGACAGACAGATGGACGGACAGACATCCAGGACAGAAACAATATATCTCCCCTGTATAAAGGGGGAGACATAATAAATCAGTTTCTTGACGACAAGCTCTTTCTTTAAACTTAAGCTCTACACAAGCATTATGAGGTACAAGACTGCTTGTTGAAATGCTGTATTATTAAAAAAAATCTAGTTTTACATTTCAAGTGTGTGCATTTTAAAACAACAGCAACATACAAACATTCTGAGGTACTTTTTAATCTAGCATTATTTATTTATTTATAACATGGTCTTCCTTGTGAAAATGAAAGCGAATCCTTGATTTTGTATCGCCTTGATGAGGTAAACATGTGACCCGAGTTTCATGAAAATCCTTCAAGCTGTCTTGGAGATATGGAGCGGACACGATTTGGGACAGACAGATAGATGGATGGACAGACATCCAGGACAAAAACAATATATCTCCCCTGTATTAAGGGGGAGACATAATAAATCAGTTTCTGGACAACAAGCTTTTTCTTTAAACTTAAGCTCTACACAAGCATTATGAGGTGGTACAAGACTGCTTGTTGAAATGCTGCATTATTAAAAAATATATAGTTTTACATTTCAAGTGTGTGCTTATTTTAGAACAATAGCAACATACAAACATTCTGAGGTACTTTTTAATCTAGCCTTTATTTTTTTATTTATAACATGGTCTTCCTTGTGAAAATGAAAGCGAATCCTAGAGTAAATATGTTTTCGGATAAAAATCTGCATCAACACTTTGCAGCTTTACATGATCAGCAAGGATCATGATGATAATCTACTGCTAATGAGACCAATACTGAGATTTATTGAAATAAGGACCTAGTTGGAATAAATCAGTTTCTGGACGACAAGCTTTTTCCTTAGACTTAAGCTCTACACAAGCATTATGACTATGAGGTACAAGACTGCTTGTTGAAATACTGTTTAATTATTAAAAAGTATCTAGTTTTACATTTCAAGTGTGTGCTTAGCAACAAGTATACAAACATTCTGAGGTACATTTTAATCTAGCATTATTTATTTATTCCTAACATGGTCTTCCTTGTGAAAATGAAAGCGAATCCTTGATTTTATAAATCAAATGATTTAATGCTAATGAGAGCAGAACTAAGAGATAGTGACTTAGTGTTAGGGTAAGCTTAACACAAGCATTCTGAGGTACAACATTGAAAGCCGTGTAAATCTCAAATCATTGAAATCCTGGTCAAAACATATGTTGGTGGTACAAAGCCAAAATCAAGGCTGGGCTAGACCTTAAATAAGACAAAAATATTATGCTGGAGTAAATTGGTTTTAAGCCAATGTCCCTGTTTTCCTGACTTATACTTCACACATGCATCCTGAGGTACAACTTCAAGATACATGTGTCTTTAAAAAATTTGAGTGTACACCATGGACTACTTTCAGGTACTTATACTCAAGTCAGACAGGGCCATAATTCAGTGAAAAAAGAGGATCTTATCATAAGCTAGAGTAAATATGTTTCCGGATAAAAATCTGCATCAACACTTTGCAGCTTTACATGATCAGCAGGATCATGACGATAAACTACTGCTAATGAGACCAATACTGAGATTTATTAAAATAAGGACCTAGTTGGAATAAATCAGTTTCTGGACGACAAGCTTTTGCCTTAGACTTAAGCTCTACAAAAGCATTATAACTATGAGGTACAAAACTGCTTGTTGAAATACTGTTTAATTATTAAAACATATCTAGTTATACATTTCAAGTGTGTGCTTATTTTAGAACAATAGCAACATACAAACATCCTGAGGTACTTTTTAATATAGCATTTATTTATTTATTTATAACATGGTCTTCCTTGTGAAAATGAAAGCGAATCCTTGATTTTATAAATCAAATGATTTAATGCTAATGAGTGCAGAACTAAGAGATAGTGACACTAAGTGACAGATGTAATTAATCATTTTCTGGACATCAAACTTTATCGTTAGACTTAGGGTTAGGGTTAGCTATATACAAGCATTCTGAGGTACAACATTGAAAACCGTTTTAATCTCAAATCATTGAAATCCTGATCAAAACTAATGTAGATGGTACAAAGCCAAAATCAAGACTTATCGAAGACGAAAATATAATGCTCGAGTAAATTGGTTTCAAGCCAATGTTCTTGTCTTTCCTAACTTATACTTCACACATGCATCCTGAGGTACAACTTCAAGATACATATAATGTGTCTTTAAAAAATTTGAGTGTACACCATGAGCAACTTCCAGGTGCTACTTAAGTCAGACAGGGCTATAATTCAGTGAAAAGAAAGGATCTTATCATAAGCTAGAGTAAATATGTTTCCGGATACAAAATCTGAAACACTTTTTAGCTTACCATGATCAGCAGGATCATGATGATAATCTACTGCTAATGAGAGCAAGACTGAGAGTTATTGACATAAGGACCTAGTTTGAACTAGAATTAACAGATGTCTGCCCCTCAAATATCTGTCAAAATCTCTCAAAACATTCCAGCCTGTAAAGCAGACAAAAATTTGGCCAAGTCGGACAATATATTCAACTTTTAATTACTAATTTTATCATGACCTTGTACAAAGTGGACATGATAGCAAATGGTTTACAATAACTTTTTACTGCAGCTGTAACATTCAAGACTGAAGTATTCCTCAAAAAAGTTAACAACTGTTGATAAACATAAACAATGGCAAATAACAAGAGCTGTCAGAGGACAGCACGCTCGACTACATAACGCTTATTCACATAAAGCACTATTTCATTATAATTTGCAGTTAAGTACTATTAAATCATATTATATACTCTATATGTAAAAGTAACTGAATAGATACATACATTAAAGATATATATACTTTAAAAACAAAATTTCCTAGGTCAATCAAGGGCCATAACTCCATATTTAGGATACACTGGAGTTATCTATCCTAAGTGTATGATGGTCCTTAACAAATGTGTGAAGTATGAAGTGACCTGAATGATGAAACTTTAACGTTGAGCTAAACGCAAATGTTAAAACTGACCGATCCAAGAAATAACTCACCGGGGGAAAATGGTAATCACCATTTTGGACAAAATCAGACCCAGACAAAACTTTGCATTCTATACTTTCACTTTCAAACAAGGTCAAAATACTAAAAGTGATCAAATAAATCATTTCCAGTGCATCCTATACACATTCACAATGCATTTAACTCAATGTCATATATTCAATACATTCTGGTGATGGTAACTATACTCATCAGCATGTCAGCGGATGCATTTAGCGTAATTTTACCTTAAGACAAACTAGACGGCCATGATGGCCCTGGATCGCTCACCGTAATTATACAATGTACTGTGATGCAAAACACATCAAGACAACTATTCTGAATGCAACCTCCAGTGTTAACAAGATTTTCCTTCATTTGGCCTAGTGATCTATTTTTTTTTTCTTGACCTAGATATAATTCAGACAAACATTATGACCAAATTTCAAGATGCTGAAGCAAAAAATGCGGCATTTTCCTTCAAATTGGCCTAGTGACCTAGTTTTTGAACCTAAATGACCCATATTCAAACTTGGCCTAGATATTATTCATCTAAACATTCTGACCAAATTTCAAGCTGCTGACCCAATATGACCAATATTTAAACTTGACCTAGATATCTTTAAGACAAACAGTCTGACATGCTCAAGTTGAAAATGTGGCCTCTAGAGTGTTAACAAGATAACCCTTCAATTTGGCCTATTGACCTAGTTTTTGACTCGACATGATCGTAATCGAAATTGACGTAGATATCATTCAGCTGAACATTCTGACCAAATTTCAAGCTACTGAAGCAAAAAATGTGGCTTATACAGTGTTAACAAGATTTCCCTTCAATTTTGCCTAGTGATCCAGTTTTTGACCTGGCATGACCCATATTTAAACTTGGCCTAGATATCATTCAGCTCCATTCTGACAAAATTCTAAGCGGTTTCTACAGTGTTAACAAGATATCCCTTCAATTTGGCATATTGACCTAGTTTCTGACCCAATATAACTCATATTCGAACTTGACTTAGATATTTTGAAGACAAACATTCTGACAAAATTTCAAACTGCTGAAGCAAAACTTTCGGCCTCTGGAGTGTTAACAAGATTTTCCTCAATTTGACCTAGTGACCTACTTTTTGATCCGACATGACCCATGTTCGAACTTGTCCAAGATTTAATGGATGCAAAAACGAACCTACATATCATCAAGACAACCATTCTGATAAAGTTTCAACATGCTCAAGTTGAAAATGTAGCCTCCAGAGTGTTAACAAGATTTCCCTTCAATTTGACCTAGTGACCTAGCTTTTGACCTCACATGGCCCAGTTTCAAACTTGTCCAAGATTTAATGGAGATTGGATGCAAAAACGAACCTACATATCATCAAGACAAACATTCTGATAACGTTTCAACATGCTCAAGTTGAAAATGTAGCCTCCAGAGTGTTAACAAGATTTCCCTTCAATTTGACCTAGTGACCTAGCTTTTGACCTCACATGGCCCAGTTTCAAACTTGTCCAAGATTTAATGGAGATTGGATGCAAAATATAGCCTGTAGAGTGTTAACAAGCTCAAATGTTGACGACGCACGACGGACGGTTGCCGGACAAAATGTGATCACAATAGCGCACCTAGCACTTTGTGCATAGGTGAGCTAAAAAACTGTTCTTAATTATATATGTTTTATTATTATTTACAAAGTATGATATAAAATAAAATCACAAAAGCAAATATTTGGTCAATTAAGTTGTTATTATCAAAGAAAATTATTTTGTTCTATACCAACCAAATTTAGGTTTTTCGGTTAAATCGGCCAAGTTTTATGCTTTCGCGCAATACATAGTTCTTCGCACAGGAAAAATAAGAAAAAACATCACATTCTTTGTTTTACTGTGTAAAATGTTCATAGGGATGATCAAACTTAAGATTTATACACTATTTTCAGACATTTTAGGCAACCAGTTTCATCATTTTCAACCAGTTTGACTGTATCCAAACATTTTTGCAGATGACACAAAATTGTTCGGTCATTTTTGTAGACTCTGAGGCTCCTTTAGACACTTTCTTTGCCCTCAGAGATCTGGATTTTGGGTAAATTTACAGAGAATGATATAAAATGAAAGAAAATAGCAAATATTAGGACAATTAGACAATTTTTTTCAAAGAAATTTCAAATTTCCTATGCAACCCAAACCTAGGTTTCGCGACATGAGTCTGGCAAGTTTTCTGCGCTCGTGCATCATACAGGTCTCCAAGACAAAACAAGAGTTGTTTGAGGACAATATAGCTCGCCTATCGGGGCCATCATCTACTATCAGGACCTACTTCAGAACAGTTATAGCATTGTGAAAAGTCACACAGTATCACCTATTGCAAGATAATACACCTTTTCAATACTTGCATGCAAATGTTAACCAAGTCCGTACAGGCCCTTTTGGGCCATTTAAATCTTTAAATTTGTTTATATATACGATGTATGCCATGTTATGATAGTGAACATAATACCGAAGACCAACAGTATCAGATAAAATCACACACTATTATTTATTGCGAGATTTATCACAAATTTTCAATACTTGCATGCAAATCTTGACGCCAACGCCTGGGTGGCTACTTAAACGCCCCTTTTTCGAATAGACGTGCTACAGCGATGACGGCAAATGACTACATAAGCGCGCCCATTCTTTAAATTAGTAAGCTAAACATGTACGTAAGGAGTTTTGAAAATTAGGTTAATGGAGATTAAATATTATTAGCTTAGTAATTACACCAAAATTGACCTAAGCTGAAAAGGAAGTTGACAGTGATAGTTAATGCCAACACCACATTGTGGCTTGGTATTATATTCTAGTTTTGCTGGTTATCCCCAAACGTTTTATAAAGCGTCAGGGATATCGTGATTGCCTCCGTCTGCCTCTCTTTCCATCTGTGCTAACAAATTGGTGAAGATAAAAACATTAAACTGGCCATCTCTTGCGACATTAACCTGGCCAGAGTGCGGCTTGCTTATATGAGTGGGGTGTGTAAGAGCACTTTTTTGTTTTTGGCCCCGCCCAGAAAGTGTTGGGATTGGCGATGGCATGCCATCGACTGCGCGATCTAGTTTAACTTACTAACTTGACCAAAATTCTAAGTCCAAAAATGGGCATAATTCAGTCAATTTCCATTCCAGAGTTATGGGACTTGACATACAGGGTCATATAATGACCCTGAATACGTGTGTGAAGTTTCAAAGCAACAGAATACACAAGTGTCTGAGAAAAGGCCTTGCAAGCAAATGTTTGACCAAAAAGGGCACAATTCAGTCAAAATTCATTCCAGAGTTATGGGACTTGACATACAAGTCATCTAATGACCCTGAATAAGTGTGTGAAGTGTCAAAGCAACAGCATACACAGTGTCTAAGAAAAGGCCTTGCACGCAAATGTTTGACCAAAAATCTAAGTCCAAAAAGGGGCACAATTCAATCAAAATTCATTCCAGAGTTATGGCAGTTGACATACAAGGTCATGTAATGACCCTATATAAGTGTGTGAAGTTTCAAAGCAACAGCATACACAGTGTCTGAGAAAAGGCCTTGCACACAAATGTTTGACCAAAAATCTAAGTGCAAAAAGGGGCACAATTCAATCAATATTCATTCCAGAGTTATGGCAGTTGACATACAAGGTCATCTAATGACCCTAAATAAGTGTGTGAAGTTTCAAAGCAACAGCATACACAGTGTCTGAGAAAAGGCCTTGCACGCAAATGTTTGAACAAAATTCTAAGTCCAAAAAGGGGAACAATTCAGTAAAAATCTATTCCAGAGTTAATAACTTATGGGACTTGACATACAAGGTCACATAATGACCCTGAATAAGTGTGTGAAGTTTCAAAGCAACAGCATACACAGTCAGGGCCCGCACTGTCATTCGCCACTTTCGCCAAATGCAAAGATTATTTTAAAGTGGCGAAGTTATTTCATGAGTGGTTAATGTAACTGCATGGCGAAAGGTTTTTACCATCAACATTTACCCGTTTTGGATATCAGTTTACGACATACAGTGACTGTTTCCGTTAATCTAAGATAATGCACTGCCATTTGATCCAATGTCGGGAACCAGTGACCACTTTACGACATTTTTACGACAACCGTTTTTATCATTTTGACAGCTTGTGTATTTCACACTTGTGTTATTGTTGTGAAGTGTTAATTCAGCCTTTTAATCCGACTGACCAACAACTCTTGAGCGATATTGATACATTAAAGGCCGTACATATGATAATTGGCAATAATTGGCAATTATAGATGCATTAAATATATCAACACGCATGTAGGTTTGTCATTTTTGATTGGGAAAAATCTATTTAATTATGGGCGAGTACAAACAATTATTGGACCCATTGATGAGATTGGCGAAAATGAATGGCTCCTAAAAATTAAAAGTGGCGAACTTTATTTCAATGTGGCGAAAGTGGTGGCGAAAGAAAAATTCAACCCAGAGCAGGCCCTGCAGTGTCTGATAAAAGGTCTTGCACGCAAATGTTTGACCAAGCTGGCAACGCCAACGCGGAGGTGACAACTTAAGCTCCACTATTTCTTTGAATAGGGGAGCTAAAAAGCATATACACATAACATTTTTAAGTTTTACTGTGCCCCATGTTTAAAGAAATGACCAAACTTCATGTTTATACCTGTTTTAGGCAATTAACCAATCAAAGAAAATTTGAAATAGCTTGAAAAACATCATTTTTTGTGGAAAAATGTTAAAAAGGCTATTTCCTAATGGCTGGATACCTCCATGAGCCTGAATTACAATCCAGGCACCCAGCCTCATCATTTTTCAAGCAATTTGACTGAATCCCACCTTGTAAACTTACGGTTTACTTACGGTTCCGAGACCGCTGGAAAGCCTAAGGCTTCTAATGGTCCATCTTTTGTGTGGTTACTTGTATAAATTTGTTGAAAAGTGGCAGCGTGGGTAAAGTACCCTAGAATGCTTCAATATGTGCAGCTGACACAAAATTGACTTTTGATATATTCCACTCACAAGCTCTTTATGTTACAATACACCAAAACAATTCCTTCTTTATTTCCATGTAAATTGACCAGTTTCAGTCCTCAATTGTCACACTTTCTAAGCGTTTCTCATGTAGAACACATTCACAATGCATTTAAAGTCAATGTCATATATTCAATACATTCTGGTGATGGTATACACTCATTTCAACGCAAACACAGGTTTTTTTAGGGACCATAGCAGATCAGCAAGTCAGTATTTAATATGAAATTAAAAAAAGATTATTGCCATACCTTTCTCTCAAGTTTATTGTATATGTATGTTCTTGTGACAGTCTTGTTCCGCCTTTTTGGTCTCATTTTTCTATTGAAACACTGTCAAATATAGAAAGTTAGGTTTCACTTGAACTGCTTCAATGGTCAAATAGAACTACAGCATATAATGATATATACAAACATCAAAGCCTACTATTAATTTGTAATTACACATTACACTTGCTTAAAACCATTTATCAGAATTAAGAATTATGACAATCTAGTTTTTTTTTAAAACAAGTAACAACAATTTCAATTTCATCATTTTATTACCAATAATACCATAACATGTATAATTTTGTGACCAGGGCCAGGGCACTTTCAATTGTGAAAATAGTGACATGTAAAATGTGATGAAAGGCAGATTTTGTGAGAGTTAGGCCTACTTTTGTGAAAAAGGTATCCTTTGAATGTGAATGGGGCCCAATTTCGGTTATGAAAAAACACTGAGCCTACACAGCGTTAAGTAATTTTTATGTCATTCTATCAGACTATCGACACAATAATATATATGGTCTTGCTGATATCTATATCTCACATATCTAAAGCCCTTCACAGGATTCACGCTGGGCTTCGCAAATGTGGCCATTTGCGCAAGAATAAAAAAAGTGACGCAAGAAAATAACATTGGCACCAACCTATTTTACATCAGAATTTAGCACTACAACTTAAAATTGCCGCTACAGCTTAATTCCCAAAGCTTGACTGTCAGATCATTAATAATTAATTAGATCAGGTTTATCTCTTTAACACCTATCGAACCAATAATTGAATGAGGGTTTGGAAGTCTTAGAAGTTAAAGAGTAAAAAAGCTTGTAAGCCATCAATATAGACAAACAAAAAGACAGTTCTATGTACTGGGGGGGTTCTGCTTCGAGTCATGTGAAATGGCTGTATTGCTGAGTGCAAGGGTAAAACCAGAGAAGGAAGACTCATTCAGGACTACAGATAAGCTGTGTTTTTGTGTAAAAAAATCAAAAGAATTGTCAAAATAAACTGATTTGCTTAAAAACTGACAAGCAAACAATTTAACAAGAGCACCGAGCACCAATGCTCTTCTGTTTTTTTTGTATTTCATCGATGCTAAAAATGTGGACAGTTTCAAGAAGTCGGTCGTAAGTGTCATAAACAATGTAAATTATTTGTATCGGGTTTGCGATCCGAACATTGTGTTATAAAGTCGCCGAAATATAATTAATGAAGCTACATTTTACTCGCCGTGTTAAGGTTTCAGGCATTGTGTAAAGAAGTATGTCGTAAGTGTCATAAACAACGTAAATTATTTGTATCGGCTTAACATACACACTCTTAACAAGTAGAATTGAGGTATTGTCTTTTGATTGGTTAATTCCAAATAGTATGACACCCCCATGCTACAGCATTTATTATGAAACCCCTAAAAAAATATCTAAAAAATATCATTTTCTCAATTATTGAAGACGATTAACTCATTAAACCATGAATATTAGTGTTGGGCCATCGGTTCCATTTTTACAATCGGTTACAATCACTTTGCCTCATTCGATTAGACATTGATTACATAATCGGTTCATACAGTATTGTATTTAACAAGCCTTAATGTTCGCAATGCTTCTTATTATTTATGTTTGATAAAAAATATACCGTTTTAATGTCTTGTCTGTACTAGGTTGTATCAATTTATTGGCAAAAAAAACTTTGTTTCGATTTCAAGTTATTGTATTTACATGCTAGCCCACGAGAGTAATCTCCCTTGTGGAAGCGAATATTAATCAAACATAAATGAAGCAAAAAAAGTGAACCGATTGATAATCGATTGTGGTAAATTGTAATCGATTATCACTTACGTGATGCATATCCGATCAACTTTCGATCATCGTCCCAACACTAATGAATATATTCACAATATTATTTATACTATTGAAAGGTTAAAAACATAATTTGACTTCCATCTCATTTACATCGGATACGTATTTAATGTTTTATCAGGGGGCGTCATAATATTTGATATGACAATCGGTACTTTGATTATGCAAATTGGACTAAAGGGCACGATTTTGATTGGTTCTACGTCATTGTGTGTGTTAAATGATTCGATTCTTCAGCTTTTAATGAAATACACTCTCAGTTGTCAAATAACTGATTACGCAACTGTGTATATCAAGAACTGTATAGGCCTACATCGATTCGACATGGTGCGTGACGTGATCATTTTAACAGTGTCTGATGCTAGGACAAAATTGTCGGCGAAGTCAACTTCGCTTTGACTGAGATTTTGGGCGAAGTCGACTTCGCTTTGATCGAGTGAATGGGCTTAGTCAGAAACTTTTAGGCGACCACTTCGCCCAAATCGCCCCCTCGTGAGAGCCCTGAAGATGAGGATAGACCGTCAATGTTAATGACAAACATCACCGTATCTGATAGTATGATGCCAACAAATTTCAACTAGAACTATCACTGAAGATGATAAATACCCCCAAAACAGCACCTTGACTCAAAATATGGCTTCCGACCGACCAACAAAATACACCGCACTTCCTCTCAATGTGTTGTATCATCCTATGAAGTTTTATTAAATTCCAACAATTTGTTTTAAAGTTATGCTCTGGACAAGACTCTACGAATAAGAAAAAGTAACAAAGGGCAATAAGTCTGTAATTATGTAAATTAGAGTTATGGTTCTTATACACTGCACTTCCTCTCATTATGCTCTACCATTGTATGCAGTTTTATTAGATTCCATCTGATAGTTATTAAGTAATTCTCCGGACAAGAAAAAGTAACAAAGGGCAATAACTCTGTATTTATATAAAATAGAGTTATGGTTCCTGTACACCGCACTTCCTCTCAATGTGTTGTATCATCCTATGAAGTTTAAATAAATTCCAAGAATTAGTTTTAAAGTTATGCTCCGGACAAGACTCTACGAACAAGAAAAAGTAACAAAGGGCAATAACTCTGTAAATATTTAAATTAGAGTTATGGTTCTTGTACACTGCACTTCCTCTGATTATGCTCTACCATTGTATGCAGTTTTATTAGATTCCATCTGTTAGTTATTAAGTAATTCTCCGGACAAGAAAAAGTAACAAAGGGCAATAACTCTTTATTTAGATAAAATAGAGTTATGGTTCCTGTACACCGCACTTCCTCTCAATGTGTTGTATCATCCTATGAAGTTTTATTAAATTCCAACAATTTGTTTTAAAGTTATGCTCTGGACAAGACTCTACGAATAAGAAAAAGTAACAAAGGGCAATTAGTCTGTCATTATGTAAATTAGAGTTATGGTTCTTATACACTGCACTTCCTCTCATTATGCTCTACCATTGTATGCAGTTTTATTAGATTCCATCTGATAGTTATTAAGTAATTCTCCGGACAAGAAAAAGTAACAAAGGGCAATAACTCTGTATTTAGATAAAATAGAGTTATGGTTCCTGTACACCGCACTTCCTCTCAATGTGTTGTATCATCCTATGAAGTTTAAATAAAATCCAAGAATTAGTTTTAAAGTTATGCTCCGGACAAGACTCTACGAACAAGAAAAAGTAACAAAGGGCAATAACTCTGTAAATATTTAAATTAGAGTTATGGTTCTTGTACACTGCACTTCCTCTGATTATGCTCTACCATTGTTTGCAGTTTTATTAGATTCCATCTGTTAGTTATTAAGTAATTCTCCGGACAAGAAAAAGTAACAAAGGGCAATAACTCTTTAATTAGATAAAATAGAGTTATGGTTCCTGTACACCGCACTTCCTCTCAATGTGTTGTATCATCCTATGAAGTTTTATTAAATTCCAACAATTTGTTTTAAAGTTATGCTCTGGACAAGACTCTACGAATAAGAAAAAGTAGCAAAGGGCAATAACTATGTAATTATGTAAATTAGAGTTATGGTTCTTGTACACTGCACTTTCTCTGAGTATGCTCTACCATTGTATGCAGTTTTATTAGATTCCATCTGTTAGTTATTAAGTAATTCTCCGGACAAGAAAAAGTAACAAAGGGCAATAACTCTGTATTTAGATAAAATAGAGTTATGGTTCCTGTACACCGCACTTCCTCTCAATGTGTTGTATCATCCTATGAAGTTTCGTTCAAATCCTATGTTGCATTGTTAAGATATGGTCCGGACAAGATATGGCTTCCGACCGACCGACCGACCGACCAACCGACCGACCGACCGACCGACCGACCGACACAGTGACTCCTATATACCCCCCCAAAACTTTGTTTTTTGGGGGTATATTAAAATGTATTGGAGCAGCAGTACCAATACAGCATCAAACCAAGACAAAAGAAAGAGAGGCTGAAAAAGGACAGATCTATACATGTCCTTACTGCAAAGACATCTTAATACAGGAATCTTACAGGAATTTTGGCATGATTTCAACTCTATCAATAAAGAAATTTAAACAAGAGCACCGCGTACCGCACAGACGCTCGACTGATAGGGAGAAGAAAAAAAATTAGCTAAACAAAAAACCTTAACCGGAAGACCACGCCGCCGTCGACGACGCCAGGGGCATAATATATTGGCTGAAAAACAATTTGTAAAAACTCAATTTACCCAAAACATTGTCTCTATAAGGTTGATTATGACTGCGACAGCTATGTAAGCAGTACATTTGCTATCGCAAACTTTTTAAATAGTAATTCGACAAGAGGGAATGAATGAATGAATGTATATTGTTTTATGGCGCATCGACAGCTAAGGTCATTTAGCGCGCATTTAAATTTTATTATTCATGTTCCCTGGGTGAACAAACCAGTACTAGGCTAGAACATGTGCCTTGCCCAAGGTCGACAAGAGGGAACAATCAATCATCAATGTATTAATCTAAATGGTGATAGCCTTCATATCTGAAGTTATTTAATAATAACAGTATACCTGAAAACGATAGCATGATATCCAGAACTACTGAGAGAACTGTAAATATATAATATGTTTATGTAAATATGAATATCTATTGTATAACTTGTTCACGTCATGATAATCAAAATAATCCACTATTTGTATTCTGGGCTGGAGCCCAGTGGATGCCTTAAATTGCTCACAGTGATTCGACATTAGCATATATAAATAAAATACTGTAAAAGAGTGCAACTTCATTCACTCTTTCTATACTGTAATGTCGAATTAGGTCACAGGTGGCTTCGTGACAAAACATTAAATCGTTGATTTTAACCGTTGAACGAAAACCACAGACAAGTCATTTCACATGATCAACAGCGGTTCATTTTGGAATGATAACGTATTAAAAACTTACACTGTCCGCTGAGGAAAAAAGGTAAAATTATCATAATGTTTAAAATCCTTGACACAACGCGATCCTTCCCGCCTTCGTCGTGGTGCGCGAAAAACGCTTTTCCGTGAAATTTACAATAAAAGTGCACATTTGAAAGATTATTTTCTGTTAAACGGAGTAAACGGAGGCTGAAAGAGCAAGTTCACTCTTAATAGAAAAATAATCAACCAATAAAAGCCCAGGGGGTTAGCCTGGAATTGAAGAGTTCCGTAGTTGCTTAGATTCTCAAAACAAAATGCGACCTGCGGATGCAGTCAGAAATGTTGTTGATACATTTTGACAAAAGCAAAATGTTAGAAAATATCAAAGTGACTCTTTCAGACAGGTTTTCATTCAAATCAGTGAATAAGCATCATCATAATCTACAAGTACAGATTTCTTCGATGTACTTTAAGTTATTCCATTTGCAAATGCATATGATTCTAACGAGTTACAGTGAACTCGTAACCTAGTGAATTCGTAACCTGTCTATTTCGGTGAATTCGTAACCTGAGGTAAGTGAATTCGTAACCTGGTATAAGTGAATTCGTAACCTATTGAAAAACATTCTACACTGTGTTCTTATTACAATTAATAATATTTTATTTGATGTGTAAGGTGTGATAATCATAGATAATTGAGATTACGATCGCCTTTTATCAATTAAAGTTGCCGAAATATATAGTTACGGTTTGTGAAAAACAAGATTCTTTAATCGGAATGTCTAACTAACTGTTTTAATTGCCTTCATCAATTTCATGATTAGCCGCGTACATAATCACTTATCTATTAATTAGAGTGAGCTAATATGAGGAGAATAATAATATTTTCATCAGTGCAATCTAAATCAATAATGAATTCACAATACCCCTGTTTACTTTATACACGATTATTTTTTGTAACGAAACGAAACACTCTCAACTCAAACTTTAACACATGCTGAGAAATAATTAAGCGCCTATCTAGATAATATGTCGCGTGTCAAGTAATTATCTTCGATATGTTCACACCTTATTAACAACTAACTTCCTTAATTATCACAAAACCGCTAAATATATGGCCGTAATCTTTAACTTTTTTTTATTTATTAATAATATTACATCAAAACTATTTCGTAAATACAAATTAAACCCAAATTCTGCAAAATAAATGTATAAAATATAAATGCTCAATTATTTCCGATAGGTTACGAATTCACTTATACCATGTTACGAATTCACTTACCTCAGGGTACGAATTCACCGAAATGGACAGGTTACGAATTCACTAGGTTACGAGTTCACTGGCACCCATTCTAACTACAATGTACTGCTAATTTACACAGTTTTTCAATTGAAAACCTATAACAGGAAATATGGTCGCCATTGTTGTTGTATATATAAATCACTACTCCCGAATAGTGGCACTGTATGCTAATACACTGAAATAATAACTCCAAAAGAATAAAAGAACTATAGCAATACTATAATCCAACATTTAACTAATGTTGTTCAATTGACTCACTCTGATTTAACCATGTATAACGCTTTTAAAACTTTAAAACAATTTATTCTAAAAGATAAACACACACTTACCTCACAAGAGCGCCCTGTTATCATTCACCGGATGTTGTGGAAGGTATCAAATGATTTGCATAACGTCCAAATGCGCATGCTCAGCATAATTACGAATGCGCATGCCCGACTTTAACATTTGTGTACGCCCCATATATGAACCCCTGGTGTGTGCAGCACACACAACACACTTACAAACTAAATAACGATATTCCGAAACACACACGCACACACACACACACACACACACACATACTGGTATACCCAACACACTGATTATATAATTCCACACAAACACACCGAGGTCTATGCTTATTAGACATCTTTCAAATATAAGAAAAATGTAATGGCATAAAGAATTGGTCCTGAATGTCATTTATCATAAGCAAATTGGGGTAGTATAATTTTTTGGAAACCAGTACAATGTAAACCAACCGAGGTAACAACCTCAGTATGGGACACACAGGACCTCGGTATAGGACACACAGCAACATCGGTATGGGACACACAGTAAACACATTGTTGAGAAACGGAGGAATTTAATAGGAGACAAAGACATCAGCTTTGTGTATCTCATGTGTTTAATAAGTTTTCTAGATACATTACTTAACCCGTTTGTTGCCCAGAGTTTTAGAAACGAGGAGTAAATGTGTCATTATCCTTCAATATCACAACTGAGTCCTATGTTGTGGTTACTCAAATTAAGAATATTTAACTGCTATTCCGAGTCTGGTAAAATTTCACTTTATAATATAAGAAGCAACTCGGTTAAACTTGAAATATTTCGTATCACATAAACATTATATTGGTTACATAAGCAGGTCGTTAATGGTTATAGGTGGCAATAGCATTTAAACTGAGGAAAACGATTGGTATCTTTATTTATATATATTCAAGTAGCTCATTCGAAATGTCTTCAAACCATAGCTTTATACCTTTGGTAAGAATTGTATTTCTTTCGTGTATACAAAGAAGCGAAGCTGTTCAAACTCATTGCCATATGTTACCTCAACAATTGGTACACATCCATGTGTTTCCATGATCAAAATCACAATAAAAAATACATACCTCATGAAGTGGGGACCCTGCCACTTGCTGTGTGCGTCTTCTGATATACTGCGCAATGCGCACACCTGATTTTAAGTAGAAATGTTCCTTGGGTGACCCTCTACAAAGATTGTTCAAGGCATACTGTTTGGTTGAAAACATGGCAGTCAGGAGGCATCAGAAAAGGGGCAAAATCGTCCGTTGTTATATTTTAGCTGTAAACATCATCTCCTCCTAAACCACAGGATCAATTTCATCCAGACTTCACAGGAATGTTTGGATGCTGCGGCATCAGAAATGGGACAAAATGTCCAAACTTTAAAAATCTTCTCCTCTGAATCTGCATGTCAGATTTCCAATATAGTTTAGTAGAAATGTTTCTTTGGTGACCCTCTACAAAGATTGTTCAAGGCATACTGTTTGGTTGAAAAACATGGCAGTCAGGAGGCATCAGAAAAGGGGCAAAATGACCAAATTTGGATTTTTTTTTTTTTAAGTGCTTGTCTGATATTAAGAAAATTGAACAGGAATCTTACTTCAGTGATCATCTACTTAATTTGTTCAAGCCGTATTGATTGGTTACACAATCATAGTAACCTCGTGTTATCACAAAAGGGTTAAATTGAACTTTTAGCTACAAATGACAACTCCTACCATTTCACTCGACCAATTGTAACGTTACTTCACAGGAATGTTCCTTTGGTGGTCCTCTTTCAAAATTGTTCAAAGACTTACATTCTGTGAAGAACTATTGTTGCTGCGGCATCATAAATTGAGAAAAATACGCAAACTTTAAAAACCTCCATCTTCATAATCCATTTGTCAGATTCCAAAATTTGGCAGAAATATTCTATGAGTGACTCTCTACAGAAACTGTTCAAGCCATATTGATTTCGTTGACAAACAGGGCAGAAAAGCGGCATCAGGAAATGTGCAAAATGACAAAAGTTTATAATTCTATTCTTATTAAATTTCTTGTTAGATTTCAAGATACAAATGGCTTTTACTGATAAACTATTTCTTTAACTGAGTTTCCACTCCGTGCAGTTTCATTTGAACTCTTGATCAAATTTTCACAGATATTTGCAGTTAAATATATACTTCTAATTAACTATCATTCAGGTGATCGATTTAGGGCCATATTGGCCTTCTTGTTTAAGATATAAACATCTGCGTTACTTTAGAGATAAACACACCGAGGTAATGGAAAAAAAATACCTCGGTAGTTTTGGATACCTCGGTCAGTGGTTGTGTACTTCTATGACCTACCTCGATGAGTAAGGTATACCAACGCGCGCGCGCACACACACACGCACACACATACATACATACACACACGCATTCATTGTGAATGTTATGTATATATAAAAAAACACCATGAATATATAGATATACATCTTTAAAACGAAAGAAAACAGAATATTGCTTTATATTCTTTTTTAAATGACTGATGAATAATAAGAATTAAAAGATATTCTAAACTCTCATTTATATCAAGTCGATACTAGCTTTTTTTTTCAACGTAAAACTCGTTTTATAATCATAATAAATGTAACAAAATAAACAGAATAAATGCGACTCAGAATTCCGTACATTGGTGTTGCTACCATATCCGTTACAGTGAAATATGAAGATACAACATCAAAATAGCGTCTTCATTATTCGTCCCATCAAAGTCACGGGCAAGCTAATGCTTTAAAGGAAACTGATTAAATCAATAGAGAAAGAGAATACGTACCGAACTGGTTTAAATCTAAGGAGCCTTAACCTTAGTCCCTGTCGAGATAACTTGCAAAAATATATATTATATAACAAACAGGTAGCAAGAATAGTATGTATATTTATAGTTAAACTCATATATTGCCGTGTTAAATAATATATAAGGGAGACCACTACTCAATCCTTAGATGGGACAGATGATTTTGTAGAAACCACTATTTATCAGGTTGTCTCCCTTTAACCGGTATTTTGCTATTTGCCCATATTGACAATCTACTATCGCAAACGCCTTGATGCGAATCTTGGGACCATCTTTTTTTTTTACATATTTGGGGTTTTATAAAAATTAACGCCACAGTCATCCAAAGGAACTCAAATCACAATGCAGTCCTTAAAAAAGTGCATAAAGTCAGGGCAATTTATGATAGCTGATCTCACTTTTGGCAAAGACACTGGTAGAATAGCAAACAGTCTCACACACTCAGAGGGAATACTAATTAGAGCTGAAGTACACGTGGACCTTTTGGCGTTATGATATTAACGGGTGTTTGTTTCATAATCGATGGCAGAAGCATTTCCTATACTTATAGAACTGAAAGTCAGCATAGTTCCTTCATTTGAGAAAAAGGGTGCGTTTATCATTCCGTCTCAACCAGTGTGTACTCGCGTGTGTTTAAACAAATAACAATCAAACAATGGTAAATGTAAACATTATATTAAACCCATTATGCACACTTCCTGATCGTGATACTTTAACGTATTACCTCATAAGCCATTTTAACGTGCATCCAAATTGAAAACACCTAGACAGAATAAAACGAGGGATTTTTACAATTGGTAAATAACATCTCCTCGCTTTACAACTTTCGACCAAACTCGGTCTTGCTAAGAATTGGACTAAATGCATGTAAACCATAGTTATGCCTTCTATTATGTTATGCTAAAACTTCAAAGTTTATTACCATACCTCGGGCCATTATACGAGCGGATATGATCGGTTAAAAAAGATAACGTAAACATTTAAAGTTGAAATAAAACACACCCTGCCTGAATTCTTTTCCGCCTCACCCTTTACTTGACTCTAGACGATTACACGTTCTACCTGTTTACTGACGGTTGAATAATGTGGTAAGTTAACTCACAAGTTATGGTCGTATTCTGCTTCTTATTTACGTATAAAGGCTTCAGAGTTACTGGTGCTTTACACCGTTTTAAACAAGTGTTCAGTTGTATGGAGATTCCTGAGTAAGTTACTACTGGTCCTTTATAGATGCTGACACCAGAGAATCAGTATTAATGCTAACCCCACACTAATAAGGGTCAAGTGAAATCAATTACTTCCATTTTCTAATTATTTGGTTTGACCCGGACGAGGTCGAATTTCCGATCCTACGCACCAGAAGCGTCACTACATCGCCGAGGAGGTATATAAAGGTATATAAGGAACTAGCTGAGATGTTCTAACTGATCTTCAGACATTTGTTTATTTGACTAAACGCTAGTTCTATCTACTGCGTACAGTGTGTTCATTAGTGAATATATCTTAGATAATGTGTTGAGCTCAATCGCATTTTCTGTTTTTAGACGAGGCACGAACTTTCATCAAGTTCGTCAGATAAAATAAAATAATATATCCCCTGCATTACTCAGTCATTAGTTAGGTTATACAGATTTGAAGACAGTTGGGCAATGTATTTATCTGAATAGACCACTTCGTACATAACAGCCTTAATTCTTACCCTATCCCGAATCCTAACCCTTTTCCTGGCTGGTGAGTCCATATGTATTTGATTACAAATGTAACAGCGTTAACAGAGGATTTGAAACGTATTTTATTCCTTTTATCAGGTGTAAAACGTATCAGTTACAGATTGAAAATGAAAAGTAGAGAACATATGTTATCAACTTGTACAACATATCATAAAAAACGTATTTATACACGAAATAAAGCAAATCAAATACGGTTACATTAATATATAAAATTATGTAAGAATGTTATTTTTTTTATATTGTATACTGATAATGTAAAACGTGTAATCTTTAGATTACTGCAATGTAGACGTATTGTTGAAAAAAGTTTAAAAAAAAACCGCTTTAACAGGGGCCATTACAAACCCATTAAAAACGTTCCCCCACATTGAACGCCGTGTTATGTAGAGTTACAGTTAGGCATTATATGTTCGCCTGTGTGAAACTTCCGGCTTGAGGATCAAGTGACATATCTTCGCATTATATTATTGTCCTTAAGAACAGAATCAGGAAGTTTTACAATTTCGTATTACTCATAGTGATCAACATTCAGGCCTTATACCGACCATTTTCATAATATATCTATAGGTGCTACATATTTACGGAAAAAAAAACGTAAACTGATTGTAATTAAACACAAATTAAAGAGTATACTTTGTTCATTTAAAATGATTTTAAAAGTAATTGAATAGACGTAGATAATATTCGTGTAATGTGTTACATGTATGCATGATCATACAATGTTTGGAATTCGTATAACTCTCGTCTTTTATTAAACACAGAAAATAATAAAGTAAAGACTTTCAGAAAATGTATAATCAATTTATAATGATATATGTTTAGAAAAAGGGCCAATATGGCGCTTAATTGACCATCTGCCTGATGGTACATGTATGTGAAACGGATAATATCGGGGGAGGGGGGGGGGGGAGATTTGTTCATTTTCAGCCCTTTTCTGGTGCCAACTGGCGACTACCATTTGAAACCAGTCAATATGAAACACATTTGTAGGAGGTCACGTTTCTGCTTAACCATTTCCTTGATAAAGTCGGGTTCTTACGCCTCTGCAGCAGACGACGTATAAAACGTGTGCAGCCAAAGGAACACTTTCTCATGATGAGCTATTTATCCTTTTGCCACAATATAGGATCAATAGTTATACTTTCATTTACTGATACATGTATTTTAACTCTATGCCAAGTTGTTTTCAAAGTTGTATGCAGCGGATTTGTTGTATGTGGTTAAGGGTGTATCATCTTGATATGAGGCAAGCACTTTCATAACATAATAAACAAGTGGATCAAAATGGTCCTAAATCGATCACCTGAGTGATAATATAGTAGCAAATATGTAACTTCTAAAGTCGGGGAAAATGTAATTAAGGTGGGAGGAAACTGCAAGGAGTAGGCACTGTAAAATCAAATTCCTTAAAGGAGAAGGACAAAGTTTCAAGTCGGGAAAAATGTAATTAAGTTAGGAGGAAACTGCAAGGAGTGGACACTATAAAATCAAATTTCTTAAAGGAGAAGGACAAACTTTCAACATGTGTAGTTAACAAGAGAGCCATAATGCCCTGGATCGCTCACCTGATAATGTGTTTTTTTATACTTAATAAGAGAAGCCATGTTTTTAACGGATCATATCATCGAAATAATTTCAACAATCTTAGTAGAGGGTCACCAAAGGAAAGTTTTAGAAAAAATGTGATCTCTAAAGTTTGGACTGTCAATTCAAGTGTTAAGAGTTCAAACCCCAGCTCGGTCAACATTCTGTTCGACACTTGACAAAAGTCAAAGCGACAAGCGTTATTCGTCTTCTTTCAATGGGCGAACAGTCTATTTTGAAAAGGATTGTTATGTGGAGTACTGATTTGCGAAAGCAAAGAAACACATGGGTAGTAAAAATGGCTGATTAGTTAAATTATAGTTGTACTGGATAGACGTTCTCGTAGTCTGCTTTGAATAAGCACAGTTTCTTATAACAGACACCTGTAATAATGTTCTGGCATAATACTAAACATAGTGTACCGTAGTGCACACTTGCATTAAACACACACTTACGTTGATTTTCCTGGAGCATGTTTATAAAGTCTTGATGTTCAATAGTATTTTAGCCAAAACTAAAATGCATGATGTTTGTTTTGTTCCTTTGTATGGTGCTTTACGTCGCTTTTAACAAAAGTCAACACTATTAATTTATGTACACTCTCTTTGTGTAGCTAACATTATCTATACATATATTTGAGTCAAGGTTGTCTTCAGTAATTCTAAAAGATAAACACTGACTTACCTCTCAAGAGCGCAATGCTATCATTTACCGGATGTCGTAGAAAGTATCACACACACACACACACATGCACGCACACACGCACGCACGCACGCACCCCCACACATGCTGGTATACCCAACACACTGAGGTATATGATCCCACACAAACACACCGAGGTCTATGCTTATTCGTCATGTTTCAAATATAAGAAAAATGTAATGACATAAAGAATTGGTCCTGAACGTCTTTTATCATAAGCACATTGGGTAGTATAATTTTTGGGAAACCAGTACAAGGTAAACAATCCGAGGTAACAACCTCAGTATGTGACACACAACAACCTCGGTATGGGACACACAGTAGAATATCGGAACGAGGTGTGTGGGGTCACAGACAGCACCCTTACAAGCTCCAAATCGACACACCGAGGTATCGTCCATTTTCTCGGATATAAACATAGACGAGCATTCTGCGTTACTTTAGAGGTAAACATACCGAGGTAATGGAAAAAGTACCTCGGTATTTTTTGGTACCTCGGTAAGTTGTTGTGTACTCCTATAACCTACCTCTGTGAGTAAGGTATACCAACGCACACACACACACACACACACACACACACACACACACACACACACACACACACACACACACACACACACACACACATACTCGCTTTCCTATCCTCATGAGGTACTCGATCTACGCCTACGTTCCGAGGTCTACTACTTCCCGACAAGTAACAGCGATATCTGATGCAAATAACCACAGTGCAGGGAACGTAGATGATGACTTTCAGTCAATAATTCAAATTATGTCAATATTAGTGCTTCAACTTTTCACCATCATTGAGAGGTATTCCCTTATATGGTATGACATTCCGAGGTAATTAAACTCATTTGCATATTAGAACACAAGTACCTCAGAAAGTCTATGAACAATTTATAATTAACTGAAAAAACAGCTGTGTGAATCACCCCTTTTGCAAATTACAAATATACATGGAACGTAGATCATTAATTTCAATCGATGATTCAAATTATGCCAATACAAGTTCTTCAACTTTTCACCATCATTGTGAGGTATTCCCTTACATGGTATGACATTCAGAGGTAATTAACCTCATTTGCATATAAGCACAAGTACCTCAGAAAGTCTATGAAAAATCTAACTGAAAAAACATGTGTGAATCATGTTCCTTTGAATTTATCGCAGGCATGACTTTTGACATTTGTTTGTTTGGTGTTTAGACCGTTTTCAACATTTGTTCAGTTATAGCACAGCCTTAGGTTACCAGTACGTATGTTATTTTGACACATGTCAAAATAACATATGCTCCGCTGGGGTTCAAACTCACAACCCCTGGATTGACAGACGGTGTCTCTACAGCTAGGCATGTTTCAAAGAAATAAACAACAAATATACCAACTTTCATTTGACAATTAGGTTCACAGAGTATGTTTATTTCTTTCAAAATGTAAAAATATAACACAAATTATGTTCGTCCGTCCACATACAATACTCCACATATTTAACTAAATCAAACAGCTAAAATAACCATTTCACTTGGTAAAGTACTTGTTGATTCATTATAATGTCATATGTACGTTTGAGGAGAATAGCGCCGAACCACATCGTTGTATCAACATTTGGAAAGTCAATGTCAATCTGAAGGTACATTATGGGCATATACAGTTAGAAAATGATTTGTCCTACATACAACCATTATGAGGTAAATTTTGACAAGCATACCTTGTGAGGTATTCCCCAGAGATATGCCCAAAACTAAATTACAAACGAAAGCTGTCATTGACAGTGAGAAATGCCCAAACATATCAAACAAATGTGATACAACATACTGCAGCATACGTATGCATGAAAAGACAACAAAGCCCCATTGAATCAACTGAAAACGAGTTTCTACTAGTGGGCTCAACATAAAGCACCACTCTGAGATTATTAATTTGTGTTAAACTGAAGTTTGTCCCAGAAAGTCATAACAAACAGGAAAAAATAAAATTTAGACACATAATTTTACTAATCTTGGTAGACAGTGGGTCTGTAATGATCGCAACCCACTGCATTCATAACACAGATGTGTGAAGTTAGCGCGAAGATCGTTTCTCAACAAGAAATGAAGTAGGCTGACCTGGGTCGTACATCGTAGCTCAACAACTTGAAAAACATTGCGAATTGGCTGATATTGGTCGTAAATCGTAGCTCTACCACTAAAAAAACATTGCGAATTGGTTGATCTGGGTCGTAGATCGTAGCACAACCACTTGAAAAACATTGCGAATTGGCTGATCTGGGTCATAGATCGTAGCGCAACCACTGAAAAGGCATTACGAATTGGCTGATCTGGGTCGTAGATCGTAGCTCAACCACTGAATAAACATTGCGAATTGGCTGACCTGGGTCACAGACGTTAGCACCCGTGTCTTGTGTCGGGGCAGCACTTCGCTGCCGGCCGGGAAAAATGTGCGCCGGGCCCGCATTTGCTACGAGGCAGTCCCGACGCTCCGCGCAGGCTAATCCGGGCCGACACATTGCGTCTCAGGGGGTAATGATTCCTGAAACAGAAAATCCACTCGCTCGCTCGAAACAAGGTCAGAGCTGGTAGACGGCGGGATTTGCCTCAAAGCAAATTCGGGGCCCGGCTCACATTTCCTCTAACAGAAGCCGAATGCTCGCTGGAAACAGGGCCAGCCAGCACTTCGCTGTAAGCGCGGGTAGACGGCGTGACCTGCGTTATAGCATGTGTGTGCAGAACGGCTTACGTTACCCCTACCAGCAGCGAAGTGCTAGCTCGAAACAAGTTCAGCACTTTGCCGTAAGTGCGGGACCTGCGTTATAGCATGTGCAGCCCGGCTCATATTTCCAGGCCAGCAGCCGAGTGCTACATGTAGCTCGAAACAAGGCCTGCACTTCGTCGTATACGGCGGGACCTGCCTTATAGCAAATTCGGGCCCGGCATACTTTCCTCTAACAGAATGCTCACTGGAAACAAGGCCAGCCGTAATCGCGGGTAGACGGCGGGACCTGTCTTATTGTATATGCGGCCCCGGCTCACATTTCCCCGGTCAGCAGCGGAGTGCTAGCTCGAAACAGGGCCTGCACTTCACCGTAAGTGCGGATAGACCAGCCTCATAGCAAATGCGGTCACGGCTCAGACCCAGATCAACCAATTGCAAAGTATTTTCAGTGGTCCATATGTACATTTGAGGAGAATAGCGCCGTTGTATCAAAATTAGGAAAGTCAATGTCAATCTGAAGGTACATTATGGGCATATACAGTTAGAAAATGATTTGTCCTACATACAACCATTATGAGGTAAATTTTGACAAGCATACCTTGTGAGGTATTCCCCAGAGATATGCCCAAAACTAAATTACAAACAAAAGCTGTCATTGACAGTGAGAAATGCCCAAACAGTGAAACTGTTCACTGCAGCATACGTATGCACGAAAAGACAACAAAGCCCCATTGAATCATCCACTGAAAACGAGTTCCTACTAGTGAGCTCAACATAAAGCACCACTCTGAGATTATTAATTTGTTTTTAACTGATTACCCTTCAATTTGGCCTAGTTTCTATGTTTTTGACCCAACATAACCAATATTATGAAAACATCTCAACATAACAATTTAAAAATGTGGCTTCAAGAGTGTGAACAAGATTTTCTTTCAGTTTGGCATACATGTGATATCGTCTCGGCCGTCCGGAATTGTCAAAAATCATAGCTCTGTCCCGGGGAGACGGAAGTTTGTCCCAGAAAGTCATAACAAACAGGAAAAAATAAAATTTAGACACATAATTTTACTAATCTTGGTAGGCAGTGGGTCTGTACTGATCGCAACCCACTGCATTCATAACACAGATGTGTGAAGTTAGCGCGAAGATCGTTTCTCAACAAGAAATGAAGTAGACTGACCTGGGTCGTACATCGTAGTTCAACCACTTGAAAAACATTGCGAATTGGCTGATATTGGTCGTAAATCGTAGCTCTACCACTAAAAAAACATTGCGAATTGGTTTATCTGGGTCGTAGATCGTAGCACAACCACTTGAAAAACATTGCGAATTGGCTGATCTGGGTCATAGATCGTAGCGCAACCACTGAAAAAGCATTGCGAATTGGCTGATCTGGGTCGTAGATCGTAGCTCAACCACTTAATAAACATTGCGAATTGGCTGACCTGGGTCACAGACGTTAGCACCCGCGTCTTGTGTCGGGGCAGCACTCCGCTGCCGGCCGGGAAAAATGTGCGCCGGGCCCGCATCTGCTACGAGGCAGTCCCGACGCTCCGCGCAGGCTAATCCGGGCCGACACATTGCGTCTCAGGGGGTAATGATTCCTGAAACAGAATATCCACTCGCTCGCTCGAAACAAGGTCAGCGCTGGTAGACGGCAGGATTTGCCTCAAAGCAAATTCGGGGCCCGGCTCACATTTCCTCTAATAGAAGCCGAATGCTCGCTGGAAACAGGGCCAGCCAGCACTTCGCTGTAAGCGCGGGTAGACGGCGTGACCTGCGTTATAGCATGTACAGAACGGCTTACGTTTCCCCTACCAGCAGCGAAGTGCTAGCTCGAAACAAGTTCAGCACTTCGACGTAAGTGCGGGACCTGCGTTATAGCATGTGCAGCCCGGCTCATATTTCCCAGGCCAGCAGCCGAGTGCTACATGTAGCTCGAAACAAGGCCTGCACTTCGTCGTATACGGCGGGACCTGCCTTATAGCAAATTCGGGCCCGGCATACTTTCCTCTAACAGAATGCTCACTGGAAACAAGGCCAGCATCTCGCCGTAATCGCGGGTAGACGGCGGGACCTGTCTTATTGTATATGCGGCCCCGGCTCACATTTACCCGGTCAGCAGCGGAGTGCTAGCTCGAAACAGGGCCTGCACTTCACCGTAAGTGCGGATAGACCAGCCTCATAGCAAATGCGGTCACGGCTCAGACCCAGATCAACCAATTGCAATGTATTTTCAGTGGTCCATATGTACATTTGAGGAGAATAGCGCCGTTGTATCAAAATTTGGAAAGTCAATGTCAATCTGAAGGTACATTATGGGCATATACAGTTAGAAAATGATTTGTCCTACATACAACCATTATGAGGTAAATTTTGACAAGCATACCTTGTGAGGTATTCCCCAGAGATATGCCCAAAACTAAATTACAAACGAAAGCTGTCATTGACAGTGAGAAATGCCCAAACAGTGATACAAAATACTGCAGCATACGTATGCACGAAAAGACAACAAAGCCCCATTGAATCCACTGAAAACGAGTTCCTACTAGTGAGCTCAACATTAAGCACCACTCTGAGATTATTAATTTGTGTTTAACTGATTACCCTTCAATTTGGCCTAGTTTCTATGTTTTTGACCCAACATAACCAATATTATGAAAACATCTCAACATAACAATTTAAAAATGTGGCTTCAAGAGTGTGAACAAGATTTTCCTTCAATTTGGCATACATGTGATATCGTCTCGGCCGTCCGGAATTGTCAAAAATCATAGCTCTGTCACGGGGGGACGTAAGTTTGTCCCAGAAAGTCATAACAAACCGGAAAAAATAAAATTTAGACACATAATTTTACGAATCTTGGTAGGCAGTGGGTCTGTACTGATCGCAACCCACTGCATTCATAACACAGATGTGTGAAGTTAGCGCGAAGATCGTATCTCAACCAGAAATGTAGTAGGCTGATCTGGGTCGTACATCGTAGCTCAACCACTTGAAAAACATTGCGAATTGGCTGATATTGGTCGTAAATCGTAGCTCAACCACTAAAAAAACATTGCGAATTGGTTGATCTGGGTCGTAGATCGTTGCTCAACCACTTGAAAAACATTGCGAATTGGCTGATCTGGGTCATAGATCGTAGCGCAACCACTGAAAAAGCATTGCGAATTGGCTGATCTGGATTGTAGCTCAACCACTGAAAAAACATTGCGAATTGGTTGATCTGGGTCGTAGATCGTAGCTCAACCACTTGAAAAACATTGCGAATTGGCTGAACTGGGTCATAGATCGTAGCGCAACCACTGAAAAAGCATTGCGAATTGGCTGATCTGGGTTGTAGATCGTAGCTCAACCACTGAATAAACATTGCGAATTGGCTGACCTGGGTCACAGACGTTAGCACCCGCGTTCACAGCGAAGTGCTCGTCTTGTGTCAGGGCAGCACTCCGCTGCCGGCCGGGAAAAATGTGCGCCTGACCCGAATTTGCTACGAGGCAGTCCCGACGCTCCGCGCAGGCTAATCCGGGCCGACACATTGCGTCTCAGGGGGTAATGATTCCTGAAACAGAAAATCCACTCGCTCGCTCGAAACAAGGTCAGCGCTGGTAGACGGCGGGATTTGCCTCACATTTCATCTAACAGAAGCCGAATGCTCGCTGGAAACAGGGCCAGCCAGCACTTCGCTGTAAGCGCGGGTAGACGGCGTGACCTGCGTTATAGCATGTGCAGAACGGCTCACGTTACCCCTACCAGCAGCGAAGTGCTAGCTCGAAACAAGTTCAGCACTCCGCCGTAAGCGCGGGACCTGCGTTATAGCATGTGCAGCCCCGGTTCATATTTCCCAGGCCAGCAGCAGAGTGCTCGCTCGAAACAGGGCCTGCAATTCGTCGTATACGGCGGGACCTGCCTTATAACAAATTCGGGCCCGGCACACTTTCCTCTAACAGAATGCTCGCTGGAAACAAGGCCAGCATCTCGCCCTAATCGCGGGTAGACGGCGGGACCCGTCTTATAGTATATGCAGCCCCGGCTCATATTTCCCCGGTCAGCAGCGGAGTGCTAGCTCGAAACAGGGCCTGCACTTCACCGTAAGCGCGGATAGACGGCGGGACCAGCCTCATAGCAAATGCAGCCACGGCTCAGACCCAGATCAACCAATTGCAATGTATTTTCAGTGGTTGAGCTACGATCTACGACCCAAATCAACGAATTTGCAATATTTTTTTAGTGGTTGAGATAAGATCTACGACCCAGGTCAGCCAATTTGCAATGTTTTTGAAGTGTTTGAACTCCGATCTACGACCCAGATCAACCATTTCGCAATGTTTTTTAGTGGTTGAGCTACGATCTACGACCCAGGTCAGCCAAGTTCAAGTTCTGCCAAATTATGACCTTGACCTTAACAAATTTAAAGTTGAATGATGTTCCATCACCAAGCAATACATCTGACAAAATTTCAGAAAAATTCCAGCAGGGGTTGCCGAGATATAACAAAGGTTAAGTTTTGAGGTTAAGTTACATAACCAAGGTCAAGTTCTGGCAAATTATGCGCTGGACCTTGAATGATGTTCCATGACCCAACAATACATCTGACATAGTTTCAGAAAAATTCCAGCAGGGGTTGCCGAGATATAACCAAGGTTAAGTTTTGAGGTTAAGTTACCTAACCAAGTTCAAGTTCTGCCAAATTATGACCTTGACCTTGACAAAGTTTGTCAGAATGATGTTCCATAACCAAACAATACATCTGACAAAGTTTCAGAATAATTCCAGAAGGGATTACTGAGATATAACCAAGGTTAAGTTTTGAAGTTAAGTTACCTAACCAAGTTCAAGTTCTGCCAAATTATGACCTTGACCTTAACAATTTTGACGTTGAATGATGTCCCATGACCAAACAATACATCTGACAAAGTTTCAGAAACATTGCAGCAGGGGTTACTGAGATATAGTTGTTTGTAAAAGTGGCCGTTGTCGGAAAAGTGACTGCTATGTCTCACTCCACTATCGTGGGCGAGACAGAAATGAGGCTTCCAGAGTGATGACAAGATTTTTCTTTAATCTGGCCTAGTGACCAAGTTTTTTGACCCAACATGAGCCACATTCGTACTTCGCATAGATATCATCAAGACA
Organism: Serripes groenlandicus; assembly: GCA_031761405.1. Lineage (NCBI taxonomy): Eukaryota > Metazoa > Mollusca > Bivalvia > Cardiida > Cardiidae > Serripes > Serripes groenlandicus. The sequence goes on from JASEVX010000242.1 coordinate 159,306, forward strand.
AGTATGACAAATTTTCAACATGCTTATGTAAAACATGCAGTTTCCAGAGTGACAACAAAATTTTCCTTCAAATTGGCCCGGTGACCTAGTTTTTAACGCGACATGAGCTACATTCGTGCTTCGCATAGATAGTATCAAAACAAAAAAATCTACCAAAAGTTTTCAGCTTAGCAAATATTTAACTCCAAATATCTGGGTAAATTTGATCAGGAGTGCAAATGAGACTGCAAGGCGTGGCTTAGAAATAGCTCATCAGTAAAGGCAATTTGTAATAAGGCATTAAATCTTTGCACAATTTGAAATAAGACCACCAAAGGAACATTCCTGTGAAGCTTGGTATATATCGATCCAATGGTTTATGTTGTTTACCCAGGGATCATGAATAAGTGAACTGTCGCCGTGATATAACTGAAATAATGTTGAAAGCGGCGTAAAACCCCAATAAATAAAATAAATAACAATGGTTTATGAGGAGATGGCATTTGAAGCTGAAATTTCATTTACACCTTTTCTGATGCCACCTTGCATATCTATTTTAACCGAATAAAACATGTTAAGGGTTATTAGTAATATTTCGATTCAATTTTATTTAAATCAGACAAGCAATTTCATCAAAATGTAATTTTAAAATTTGTTCTAAAGTCTCTGAAAAATGTCTACTCAAAAATATGGAAAATCTCTATTATTGTAGACTGTATAATTTCTTAGTGCGCTCACCTCAATTATACACAGGGCTCTCACGAGGAGGCGATTTGGGCGAAGTGGTCGCCTAAAAAGGACCCATATTCAGACTTGACCTAGATATCTTTAAGACAAACATTCTGACAAAATTTCAAACAGCTGAATTAAAAAAGAGCTGTCGGAGGACAGTGCGCTCGACTATTTCACCGCTTATTTAAGGTACCGAGATAATGGACTCTTATGTAGTTGCATGCAAAACATATTCTCATCGGTGTGATGGTTGGGAAGGGTTGTATAACGTTTCAATGGAAAGAAGTTACTAAGATATGGACTCTTTATGTAGCTGCACGCAAACCTTTAACCATAATTTCTAAGTAAAAAAAGGGCAACAATTTGCACCATATGCAGGATAGAGTTATATATCTTAATTGGTTGTGTATATAGTTGTGAAATTGGGAAAGGTTGTATAAAGTTTCAATACAATGCTTCAAGTTGTTACTGAGATTACACTCTAAATGTTGTTGCAAAACTTTAACCAGAATGTTTAAGTCCAAAAAGGGCCATAACTTGCATAAAATGATGGATAGAGTTATCATACTCGATTGTTTACATAGGTGTGATGGTTGTAAAGGGCTGTATAAAGTTTCAATGCAATGCATCAAGTAATTACTAAGATATGGTCTCTTAATGTAGTTGCATGCAAACTTTAAACCAGAATTGTTAAGACCAAAACGGACCATAACTTGCATAAAATGCTGGATTGAGTTATTTAATTTGAAAATCAACATAGGTGTTAAAGTTTCAAAGCAATGCATCAAGTAAATACTAGGATATCGACTCTTAATGTAGTTGCATGCAAAACTTTAACCAAATTTCTAGTTAAAAAAAGTGCCATAAATTGCAAAATACACTGGATAGAGTTATCATACTTGATTGTTTACATAGGTGTGATGGTTGGGAAGGGTTGTATAAATTTTCAATGCAATGCATTAAGTAGTTACATGTTTAGAGATGGTCTCTTAATGTAGTTAAGCACACGCAAAACTTTAACCAGAATTTCTAAGTAGAAAAAGGGCCATAACTTGCATAAAATGCAGGATAGAGTTATCTTACTTGATAATCTACATAAGTGTGATAGTTGGTTAGGGTTGTATAAAGTTTAAATGCAATGCATCAAGTAAATACTGAGATATGGACTCTTAATTTAGTTGCATGCAAAATTTTAACCAGAATTTCTAAGTAAAACTAGAATGGAGTGCTCCCCGGAGCAAGTGTGTCACCTGCTGAGGCCTTGTCAGAAATTTTTAATTTTTGACGGAAAAGGGGCAATAACTCTGATATAAAAAATATTTGGATTATCCCCCTTTTGTGAGCCCATCACAAAGATTGATATAAACATTTGTCAGAAGTTTCAATCCAATCCTTTGAATAGAAAACAAGAGGGCCATGATGACCCTGGAATCGCTCACCTGATTTTTTTTTTTCACTTTAGCTATATAAGCCCCGCCATCTGGCGGGCATAGTTTCCAACCAATCAACTTGGCTTGAAGGAATCTGATAGAGGGTCACCCTATGAACATTTCTACAAAATTATTTGAAAATCGGCCTGACACTTTTGGAGGAGAAGATTTTTTAAGTTTTCACTATAGCCATAAAAGGCAAAATAGCCCCGCCCCCTGGCGGCCATGTTTTTTGACCAATCAACATGGCTTGAAGGAATCTGATAGAGGGTCATCCAGGGAACATTTCTACAAAATTATTTAAAAATCGGCGTGACACTTTTGGAGGAGAAGATTTTTTAAGTTTGCACTATAGCTATATAAGGCAAAATAGCCCCCCCCCCCTGGTGGCCATGATTTTCGACCAATCAACATGACTTAAAGGAATCTGATAGAGGGTCATCCAAGGAATATTTCTACAAAATTATTTGAAAATCGGCCTGACACTTTTGGAGGAGAAGATTTTTTAAGTTTTCACTATAGCCATATAAGGCAAAAAAGCCCCGCACCCTGGCGGCCATGTTTTTCGACCAATCAACATGGCTTCAAGGAATCTGATAGAGTCACCCAAGGAACATTTCTACAAAATAAGCTCAAAATCCGCCAACCAGTTTGGGAGAAGAAGAATTTTGAAGTTTTTTTCGTTTCGTTGCCATGGAAACAGAATTCTGCATGGATCCCAAAAATTTGAAGGAAGTCTGGTGAGGTCATTGAGAGGATGCTTTCTGTGAAGTTTCATCCCAATTGACCCACTGGTTACTGAGGAGAAGATGTTGAAGATTTATTAAGTTTGCACTATAACCATAAAAGTCAAAATAGCCCCGCCCCCTGGCGGCCATGTTTTTGACCAATCAACATGGCTTAAAGGAATCTGATAGAGGGTCACCCAAGGAACATTTCTACAAAATTATTTGAAAATCGGCCCTACACTTTTGGAGGAGAAGATTTTTTAAGTTTGCACTATAGCCATATAAGGCAAAATAGCCCCACCCCCCCTGGCGGCCATGTTTTTCGACCAATCAACATGGCTTGAAGGAATCTGATAGAGGGTCACCCAAGGAACATTTCTACAAAATAATTTGAAAATCGGCCTGACACTTTCGGAGGAGAAGATTTTTTAAGAATTTTGAATTTTTTTTCATTTCGTTGCCATGACGGACATAGGGCAATCACAATAACTCGCCTTGAGCACTTCGTGCACAGGTGAGCTAAATTTAAATTATTGACAGAAAAGGGGCAATAACTCTGATATAAAAATATTTGGATTATCCCCCTTTTGTGAACCAATCACACACATTGATATAAACATTTGTCAAAAGTTTCAATGTAATCTTTTGAGTAGAAAAAAAGTTATTTGAAAACGTGACAAAAAAGTGTGACGACAGACAGACAGACAGATGCCGGACAAAAATAAAAGTAATCCCTAAGTGCCTACCATGCTACAGGTGACACAAAAAGGGCTGTAACTTGCATAAATTGCAGGATAGAGTTATCTAACTTAATAATCTACATAGGTGTGATAGTTGGGTAGGCTTGTAGAAAGTTTCAATACAATACATGTAGTTTTTAGGTAATTGCATGCAAAACCTTAACCAAGGTGTGACGTGGACACCAGGGGGAGTAGTATAGCTCTCATATTCTTCGAATAGTCAAGCTAAACATGCGGCATCTTGAGTGTTAACAAGATTTTCCTTCAATTTTACATAGTGACCTACTTTTCGACCCAACATGAACCATGTTCGAACTTGACTTACATATCATCAAGACAAACATTCTGATACAGTTTCAACATGCTCAAGCTAAAAATGCAGTATCCAGTGTTAACAAGATTTCCCTTCAAGTTGACCTAGTGACCGAGTTTTTAACCCGGTATGACCCCTTTCGAACTTGACCTAGATATCATTTAGAAATTAGATAAACATTCTGACCAAATTTCAAGGGCAAATGTTGACGACGGATGACGCACGACAAAATGTGATCACAATAGCCCACATTGCACTTCGTGCATAGGTGAGCTAAAAAGTTGAAAACTTTGTGGCAAAGGAAAAAATTGCTTGTTTTGAGCAATTTCTTCTTTTGTCACAATGATTCAAAAAGTCATCTGCTGCAGATACTTATTCATTTTATATTTTGTTATTGTCTGCAAGGCATAGCTTGAGATACTGTGTGTCCATTCATTTTCGCAAAATTTTAAAACATTATCTGCCAATCCCCCTTTACTAGATAAGCGTTTCATAAGTGCTTCCGATTTCTTAACCCTGGCACATTTTTTCAATGTTGTCTAATTTTAAGTGCAAGAATTGGTTTGACTGTTCATTGTAGCCACTGAGTGCTCTGGTTGGTTTGATAGCAACTTTGAATTTACTTGGGTCAAGCACATCACTTAAACATTTTATATTTTGATCTTCTTTTCTTGCGGTTATCAATAACCTTGCTAATTCTCTCATTTTGGTTAATAGAAGTCATCATGTGGGAATGATGTCCATGTTTTTGAAACATATTTTCTCCAACTTTTATGATGATCGAGTCATTTCTAGCATATATGGTTATCTCATTATTTGTCATTCTTTCAATTACATTGACTTATATCCAAAGAAGATTGAAGCAGTAACTTTGCTTGAGATTGAGCTTTAATGAATATAGTTCTTTCAGCATTAAACGGACAACATTTTCTGTGGAACCATAGGTTGTCTTTTAGGAAAAATCCTAAACTGTCTTCACATGGAAGATCATCATTTCTTCTTGTGTATGTTGCTAATGTTCCGTCGCCTGAGCTTAAAACACCCATGTTACGCATGTTATGTTGATAGTCCCCTATTCCAGTTGCCTTTCATTCTTGTGTGGTCATATGTAATGTTTTGTAATATTTGTTGAGTTGCTACCACACTAGAGACAGAAGTTGACTTTATCCTATGGTCTTTTATCCTCCTCCCTCTGAATTAGTTGAACCAATTTTATTGAAAAAATCAGTTGAAAGTTGTGAAAGTCCAGGATATTCTTTGAAAGTAATGTCTGTTCAAAGGGTGGATCCTCTGAGTCAGGTACATAGTCAGAATCATCTGGGGATTCCTCAAAAGATTCTGAGGACTTAAGGGAACCACTTACATCTATGGAATCTGAAATATATCATTAAAATAGTTGTTAATTAAACTTTAATTATTGCATGGGTAAATCCTCAAGTATGCATTTAATCAGTCAGTTTCGCAAAAACACACCAAAATGCAAGCATTTTAAAGCCAAGATTCAAACAAACATATTCAGAAACGCTTAGCTAACATGGTCATCCCGGTATAAATGAAAATGAGACCTATATTTTAAGAATAAAATGCCCCCGTCTTTCCTGACTTATGATACACACATGCATCCTGAGCTACAACTTCAAGAACTTAAATGCACAATTCTAGGTTCTTCCCAATCCAAATACATGTCTACAGCTACAACACAAAAGCTTCCTTGTTGAAATACTATTCGATTATTAAACAAGAAACCGCTGAAGACGGTAAGGCCGGATTGTCGGCAATTTGACCTTGAAAATCGACAAACTAAGGTCAAGGTCAAAGTAACAATAGAAATCAATAGAACTTGTTACTGGTTACCTTCAGGCAAAGTTTCAAGTTTGCAACCCTTTCTTGTGCTGAGATTTTGCTTAACCAGAAACTTTAACCATTTTGCCTAACCTAAAACTTTAACCAAAATGTTGACGGACAGACAGACAGACAGACGGACATCGTCAATCTATAGACCGGAATTGCTTAAGCAATCCGGCCAAAAAGATCGAGTTTCATATTTCAATTATATGTTTATTGAATAATAGCAAACATTCTGAGGTACATTTTTATCAAGCATAAAATCAACATAGTCTTCCTAGTAAAAATGAAAACGAGACCTAACATCAAATGATTTACTGCGTATGAGAGCAAGAGTGAGAGGTATTGACAAAAGGACCCAGTTGAAATTAATCAGTTTCTGGACAACAAGCTTTGTCTTAAACTTTTTTATGTACTATGATAAAGAAAAGCACAATAGTCATATCATCTTAAGGTCAGATCTCTGCTCAAAATGTCACAAGGTGCGTGCCTTTGATATGCACAGCTACATGGAACAGTTGGTAATTCACAAGTTGGAACAAAATTTTGGCAGAAATGAATGTACATGGTCTTCCTGGTGGAAATGAAAGTGAATCCTTGATTTTATAAATCAAATGATTTAATGCTAACGAGAGCAGGACTGAGAGAAAGTGACACAAAGTGACTAATGTAATTAATCCGTTTCTGGACAACATGCTTTGTCTTTAGACTTGAGCTCTACACAAGCATTCTGAGGTACAATGTTGAAAACAGTGTTAATCTCAAATCATTGAAATCCTGGTCAAAACATTGGTAGGTGGTACAAGAGCTAAATGAAGACAACAAATTGGTTTCTGGCTAATGCCCTTGTCTTTCTTGACTCATACTACACACATGCATCCTGTGGTACAACTTCAAGATACATGTGTCTTTAAAACGTTTGAGTATACACCATGAGCCACTTCTAGGTGCTACTAAAGTCAGACAGGGCTATAATTCAGTGAAAAGAAAGGATCTTATCATAAGCTAGAGTAAATACGTTTCCGGATAAAAATCTGTAAGGACCTTGTTCGAATAAATCAGTTTCTGGACAAAAAACTTTTTCTTTAGACTTACACTCTACACACGCATTATGAGGTACAAGACTGCTTGTTGAAATGCTGGTTAATTATTAAAAATTATCTAGTTTTACATTTCAAGTGTGTACTTAGCAACAAGTATACAAACATTCTGAGGTACATTTTAATCTAGCATTATTTATTTATTCATAACATGGTCTTCCTTGTGAAAATGAAAGCGAATCCTTGATTTTATAAATCAAATGATTTAATGCTAATGAGAGCAGAACTAAGAGATAGTGACTTAGTGTTAGTGTAAGCTTAACACAAGCATTCTGAGGTACAACATTGAAAGCCATGTAAATCTCAAATCATTGAAATCCTGGTCAAAACATATGTTGGTGGTACAAAGCCAAAATCAAGGCTGGGCTAGACCTTAATGAAGACAAAAATATTTTAGAACAATAGCAACATACAAACATTCTGAGGTACATTTTAATCTAGCATTAATTACACAAACTACCCAAGACAAATGATGTACATGTACTTCCACACAGAAACTAGCAAAAGTAAAAATTCATAATGTCAGAACTCTACTCAAAATGACACAATATGTAGCCTTTGATATGCAGTTACGCATTACAGCTGGTAATTCTTAAATTTTGGCTGAATTGAATTTTCAGTTAAATGTGTGTGAGCTGTCACATGCGATCAGCGGTCACCGGAGTAAACGGTCACTTTAAATCTCTACCAACCAATTATACTCTATAAACTACCATGATCAGCAGTCCACTTGTCCGTGCCTTTGATATGCACAAATACATGGAAGAGTTGGTAATTCACAAGTTTGAACAAAATGTTGGTAGAAATGAATGTACATGGTCTTCCTGGTGAAAATGAAAGCGAATCCTTGATTTTATAAATCAAATGATTTAACGCTAATGAGAGAAAGTGACAAAAAGAGACAGATGTAATTAATCTGTTTCTGGACAACATGTTTTGTCTTTAGACTTAAGCTCTACACAAGCATTATGAGGTACAACATTGAAAACCGTTTTATATAGGTGGTACAAAAGCAAAATCAAGACTGGGCTAGAGCTAAATAAAGAAAAAAATATTATGCTTGAGTAAATTGGTTTCTGGCCAATACCCTTGTCTTTCCCCGACTTATACTACACACATGTATGCATGCTGAGGTACATCTTCAAGATACATGCGTCTTTAAACAGTTTGAGTGTACAGCATGAGCTACTTCCAGGTGTTTCTAAAGTCAGACTGGGCTATTATTCAGTGAAAAGAAAGGATCTTATCATAAGCTAGAGTAATACGTTTCCGGATAAAAATCTGTATCAACACTTTTCAGCTTACCATGATCAGCAGGATCATGATGATAATTTTCTGCTTATAAAAGCAAGACTAAGAGTTATTGACATAAGTTTTACATTTCAAGTGTGTGCCTATTTTAGAACAATAGCAACATACAAACATTCTGAGGTACTTTTTAATCTAGCATTTATTTACAAAATTACCCAAGACAAATAATGTACATGTACTTCCACACAGAAACATGCAAACGTAAAAGTTCATAATGTCAGAACTCAGCTCAAAATCCCACAATTGTTCAGTGTAGAGTGGTCACAAGGTTGTTGATATGGGAAAATAGCCAAAGTCCAATTTTGACCTTGACAATGAATAGACCTTGCCATATGCTAACTGTATACCAAGTTTGGTTAAGATTGTTCAAAGGATGTTCAGTGTAGAGTGGTCACAAGGTTGTTGATATGGAATAGTCAAAGTCCAATTTTGACCTTAACCTTGAAAATAAATAGGCTTCTAGACCTTGCCATGTACTAACTGTATACCAAGTTTGGTTAAGATCTGTCGAAGGATGTTTAGTGTAGAGTGATCACAAGGTTGTTACGGATGGACTCACGCACGAACAAACAAACAAACAAACGGATAGTCCCATTACTATATCCCCTTGCAAACTTTGTTAGCCGAGTGGATAATAATGTATTTATTGAATAATAGCAACATACAAACAATCTGAGGTAAATCTTTTCGAAGCATTTCTTTTCACACAATAGATATGAATCTACATGGTCTTCCTGGTGAACATTTAAACAAGTCCTAGATTTAATACTAATGAGAGCAGAGCTGAGAGGTAGTGACAAAAAGAGACAGATGTGATTAATCAGTTTTTGGACATGAAGCAAAATGTCTATTGACTTAGGGTTAAGGTTAACTATACACAAGCATTCTGAGGTACAACGTTGAAAACCGCTTTTAAATGATTGTCATCTTGGTCAGAAAATAATTATGTAGGTGGTACAAAAGCAAAAGCATGACTGGGCTAGAGCTATATTAAGACAAAAATATTTTTACTCAAGTAAGTTTGTTTCTGAACAATGAGTTTTCTATTTTCCCACTTATACTACACACATGCATACAGCGGTACAACTTAAAGATACATGTGTCCTTAAAAGGTTTGAGTATACATCATCAGCTACCACCAGGTGCTACAAAACTCAGACAGGGCTAGAATAAAGTGAAGAAAGGATCTTATTATTAGCTAGAGTATATCAGTTTCTGGATAAAAAAATAAGAGTAACAACTTTCAGCTTACCATGTTCTGAGACTGAAACGGAACTTTCATTTACATGGTTATCTGTAACAGCATCTGAAAAGTATTGATGGAAGATGGTTACTTATAGCTTATCTTTTAGCAAATTTAAATTAGTTCATGATCATATTACAAACACACTTCAGTAAAACATTCCAACATGAATATTGCATCCAAAGGTCAGACCATTGCTAAAATGCACAATTCCAAGGTTCTTCCCAATCCAAATTCACGTCTTCAGGTGTATAAAAGAAAGCCTACTTGTTGAAATGCAATTTGATTATTAAATAAGATCTAGTTTTACATTTCAATTATGTGTTTTTGGAAAAATAACAGCATACAAACATTCTGATGTTCATTTTTACAAAGCATTTCTTTACACACATTAACAAGTTTTACCTTAACAGTGTACATCAAAACAGAACTAGAACAATCACTAAAGGTTGTTTAATACCTCAGCAAACTGCTTTGATAGTACATGTATAAACAGCAAAGAAAAAAAGAGATTAAAAGTTCAACGGCAGATAACTCTAGAACTCAAGAACTGATATGATCCATCTTATATCTTAATACAATTCATGACTTTCACTTGTACCAAGTTTCATTAAAATATCTAAAGACATTGAAAAAGAAGTTGACTCATAAAAAAGTTCATTTGTAATACTGAATGCAAACCAACTGGCACATGTAATTACACTGTTTGTAAGGGTATCCTATATATTTGTAACAAACCTGCAGCAGACAACTTTCAAATAATCAAGCCAAAAATAAGAAAATTCTCTTTTAAATGAAACAATAACAAGACGGCCACGATGGCCCTGGATCGCTCACCTTAATTATACAATGTTCTGCAATGCAAAACACATCAAGACAATTATTCTGAATGCAACCTCCACAGTGTTAACAAAATTTTCCTTCATTTGGCCTAGTGATCTATATTTTTTTACCTGATATGACCCATATTCCAACATGGACTAGATATCATCAAGACAACATTCTGACCAAGTATCAACTTGCTCAAAGTAAAAATGCGGCCTCCGGAGTTTGAACAATATTTTCCTTTATTGACCTTGTTACTGACCCATATTCGGACTTGGCTTAGATATCATTTAGATAAACATTCTCATTAAATGTCAAGCTGCTCTAGCAAAAAATGCGTATTCTACAGAGTTAACAAGATTTTCCTAATCATAGTGAGCTAGTTTCTGACCCAATATGACCCATATTTGAACTTGACCTACATATGATCAAGACAAACATTCTGATTAAGTTTCAACATGCTCAAGTGGCCTCCAGAGTGTTAACAAGATTTCCCTTCAATTTGACCTAGTGACCTAGTTTTTGACCTCATATTGCCCAGTTTCGAACTTGTCCAAGATTTGATGGAGATGAATGTTCTGATAAACTTTCATGAAGATTGGATGCAAAATGTAGCCTGTAGAGTATTAACAAGCTCAAATGTGCATAGGTGAGCTAAAAATTGTTGCAAAATGTTTCCAAAAGTCGTCTGCTGCAGATGTATCAGAAAAACGTCTATATGTGGGAAAGGATTAATTCAATATGTCTTACCTGAAGTCATCACTGCTATACTTGTCTTCAATAATCTCAGGACCTAACATTTTACTTAGAGACCATGTACTGCTTACTTCTCTGTAATATGAGAAAAAAAAAATCAGAACTATAATTGAGCCCAACCATGTGAAACAGTACAAGTTGGTATTTATGTTCAGTTGATTGTTTGGTGTTTTACGCCGCTTTCAACAAAGTTTCAGTTATATCACGGTGTTTCCTGGGCAAGTTACCAGTTCTACTGTTCCATTTATTCTGACACCAGCCAGTCGTAATGCTAACTAACCCCGCAACCCTGACCGCCAAGGAGGGCAGCCACAACTACCATTTTTATAAAGTCTATGGTATTACCAGGATCTCCTGCACCCGAGGCAAATGCTCTTCCACTTCACCAATGAGGCAGCACTTATGTCCAGATCAGTCTGCTTCATATAATCTTTATCTACACAAACTGACAGAAGCAGCTAGCAAGACTGAATAATAAATATGTGAACAGTGTTGATCTGTATCTTTACTGTTTATGAAATCAAATTTGCACTTTTTACAAAACTACTGAAAAATATCATAATCTATATGTATTGAAGTCTCATCCATGTACAAAATTGCATCATATAAAGGAATATTCACTGTAAGACTATAAGCATGAATTGAGATATGAATAATACATGGCAATTCAAAAAAGAACTAGAACTATCACTGAAGATGATGAATACCCCCAAAACAGCACCTTGACTCAAAATATGACCGACCAACAAAAGGGCCATAACTCTGTAAAATAACCTTTATGATATGCACATCTCCTCTTGGTATAGAAGCTTAAACTAAAAAAATATTGAATTCCACCCAGTGGTTTGGAAGAAATAGGCCGGACAAAATATGGCTTCCAACCGACCAACAACTTAATAAGTAAAAGGACAATATGTTTTCGGATAAAAATCTGCATCAACACTTTGCAGCTTTACATGATCAGCAGGATCATGATGATAATCTACTGCTTATGGGAGCAATACTGAGATTTATTGAAATAAGGACCTAGTTGGAATAAATCAGTTTTTGGACGACAAGCCTTTTCCTTAGACTTAAGCTCTACAGACTTAAGCTCTACACAAGCATTATGACTATGAGGTACAAGACTGCTTGTTGAAATACTGTTTAATTATTAAAAAGTATCTAGTTTTACATTTCAAGTGTGTGCTGAGCAACAAGTATACAAACATTCTGAGGTACATTTTAATCTAGCATTATTTATTTATATATAACCTGGTCTTCATTGTGAAAATGAAAGCGAATCCTTGATTTTATATCGCCTTGATGAGGTGAACATGTGACTCAAGTTTCAAGAAAATCCTTCAAGCTGTCTTGGAGATATGGAGCGGACACGCTTTGGGACAGACAGACAGATGGACGGACAGACATCCAGGACAAAAACAATATATCTCCCCTGTATAAAGGGGGACACATAATAAATCAGTTTCTGGACGACAAGCTTTTTCTTTAAACTTAAGCTCTACACAAGCATTATGAGGTACAAGACTGCTTGTTGAAATGCTGTATTATTAAAAAATATATAGTTTTACATTTCAAGTGTGTGCTTATTTTAGAACAATAGCAACATACAAACATTCTGAGGTACTTTTTAATCTAGCCTTTATTTATTTATTTATAACATGGTCTTCCTTGTGAAAATGAAAGCGAATCCTTGATTTTATATGGCCTTGATGAAGTGAACATGTGATCCAAGTTTCATGAAAATCTTTCAAGCCGTCTTGGGAGATATGGAGTGGACACGATTTGGGACAGACAGACAGACGGACAGACAGACAGACATACAGGACAAAAACAATATATCTCCCATGTATAAAGGGGGAGACATAATAAATCAGTTTCTGGACGACAAGCTTTTCTCTAAACTTAACCCTTTCCCTCATATGACAACTCTTAAAAAGTATCTAGTTTTACATTTCAAGTGTGTGCTTAGCAACAAGTATACAAACATTCTGAGGTACATTTTAATCTAGCATTATTTATTTATTTATAACATGGTCTTCCTTGTGAAAATGAAAGCGAATCCTTGATTTGATATCGCCTTGATGAGGTGAACATTTGACTCAAGTTTCATGAAAATCCTTCAAGCAGTCTTGGAGATATGGAAGGGCACAATTTGGGACAGACAGACAGATGGACGGACAGATAATCTCATATTAACGCTAAACATAGGATCTGAGGACAACCGATAGAGGGTCACGTTCAGACGACCTTTCCGCCAGCCAATCAGAACCTTGCTTTCACGTTTTTGAAAGTGAAAGTAAAAGTTTATATTTACCACAAAAAAAAAAATCTATATTTATCATGGGATCCCAATTTTCGCATAGTGATTTACACGCGTGTATAGTTCTTATGACGACTACATCATGGCTACAAATGCAGAAATGAGGCAAAACACCGATACAGTCTTTCCCTGACCATACAGCATCGAAAAGTGTTCTTTGCTCTGGTTTTGAATGGTCTATTTTAAATTTGCTCAACTTCGTCAATTGATGCCATTTTGAAGGTTAAGCCAAACGTTTGTTGAAACGAGACCACTGATTGGTTCAAATAAAAATAGCTTGGTGGATTTAAAAATAGCGATATTGGAAATCCGATAAAACAAGAAGATGAATTCGAATGGATCGCCATCAAATCTTACATTTGGTCAGATCGTGTACTTTAGTCAGATTGGACGGACAGACATCCAGGACAAAAACAATATATCTCCCCTGTATAAAGGGGGAGACAAAATAAATCAGTTTCTGGACGACAAGCCTTTTCTTTAAACTTAAGCTCTACACAAGCATTACAAGACTGCTTGTTGAAATGCTGTATTATTAAAAAATAATCTAGTTTTACATTTCAAGTGTGTGCATATTTTAAAACAATAGCAACATACAAACATTCTGAGGTACTTTTTAATCTAGCATTATTTATTTATTTATAACATGGTCTTCCTTGTGAAAATGAAAACGAATCCTTGATTTTGTATCGCCTTGATGAAGTGAACATGTGACGCAAGTTTCATGAAAATCCTTCAAGCTGTCTTGGGAGATATGGAGCGGACACGATTTGGGACAGACAGATAGATGGACGGACAGAAATCCAGGACAAAAACAATATATCTCCCCTGTATAAAGGGGGACACATAATAAATCAGTTTCTGGACGACAAGCTTTTTCTTTAAACTTAAGCTCTACACAAGCATTATGAGGTACAAGACTGCTTGTTGAAATGTTGTATTATTAAAAAATATCTAGTTTTACATTTCAAGTGTGTGCTTATTTTAGAACAATAGCAACATACAAACATTCTGAGGTACTTTTTAATCTAGCCTTTATTTATTTATTTATAACATGGTCTTCCTTGTGAAAATGAAAACGAATCCTAGAGTAAATATGTTTTTGGATAAAAATCTGCATTAACAATTTGCAGCTTTACATGATCAGCAAGGATCATGATGATAATCTACTGCTAATGAGACCAATACTGAGATTTATTGAAATAAGGACCTAGTTGGAATAAATCAGTTTCTGGACGACAAGCTTTTTCCTTAGACTTAAGCTCTACACAAGCATTATGACTATGAGGTAATGAATGAATGAATGTATATTGTTTTATGGCGCATCGACAGCTAAGGTCATTTAGCGCGCATTTAAATTTTATTATTCATGTTCCCTGGGTGAACAAACCAGTACTAGGCTAGAAAATGTGCCTTGCCCAAGGGCAATCCACCATGACCGAATTGCCGCGACTGGGGATTGAACTTGGGACACCCGGTTTCAAAATCCCCCACGCTAACCACTCAACCACAGTGGATTCCCTACCCTGTATAAAGGGGGAGACATAATAAATCAGTTTTTGGACAAGCTTTTTCTCTAAACTTAACCCTTTCCCTCATACTACAACTCTTAAAAAGTATCTAGTTTTACATTTCAAGTGTGTGGTTAGCAACAAGTATACAAACATTCTGAGGTACATTTTAATCTAGCATTATTTATTTATTTATAACATGGTCTTCCTTGTGAAAATGAAAGCGAATCCTTGATTTTATATCGCATTGATGAGGTGAACATGTGACCCAAGTTTCATGAAAATCCTTCAAGCCGTCTTGGAGATATGGAAGGGCACAATTTGGGACAGACAGACAGATGGACGGACAGACATCCAGGACAGAAACAATATATCTCCCCTGTATAAAGGGGGAGACATAATAAATCAGTTTCTTGACGACAAGCTCTTTCTTTAAACTTAAGCTCTACACAAGCATTATGAGGTACAAGACTGCTTGTTGAAATGCTGTATTATTAAAAAAAATCTAGTTTTACATTTCAAGTGTGTGCATTTTAAAACAACAGCAACATACAAACATTCTGAGGTACTTTTTAATCTAGCATTATTTATTTATTTATAACATGGTCTTCCTTGTGAAAATGAAAGCGAATCCTTGATTTTGTATCGCCTTGATGAGGTAAACATGTGACCCGAGTTTCATGAAAATCCTTCAAGCTGTCTTGGAGATATGGAGCGGACACGATTTGGGACAGACAGATAGATGGATGGACAGACATCCAGGACAAAAACAATATATCTCCCCTGTATTAAGGGGGAGACATAATAAATCAGTTTCTGGACAACAAGCTTTTTCTTTAAACTTAAGCTCTACACAAGCATTATGAGGTGGTACAAGACTGCTTGTTGAAATGCTGCATTATTAAAAAATATATAGTTTTACATTTCAAGTGTGTGCTTATTTTAGAACAATAGCAACATACAAACATTCTGAGGTACTTTTTAATCTAGCCTTTATTTTTTTATTTATAACATGGTCTTCCTTGTGAAAATGAAAGCGAATCCTAGAGTAAATATGTTTTCGGATAAAAATCTGCATCAACACTTTGCAGCTTTACATGATCAGCAAGGATCATGATGATAATCTACTGCTAATGAGACCAATACTGAGATTTATTGAAATAAGGACCTAGTTGGAATAAATCAGTTTCTGGACGACAAGCTTTTTCCTTAGACTTAAGCTCTACACAAGCATTATGACTATGAGGTACAAGACTGCTTGTTGAAATACTGTTTAATTATTAAAAAGTATCTAGTTTTACATTTCAAGTGTGTGCTTAGCAACAAGTATACAAACATTCTGAGGTACATTTTAATCTAGCATTATTTATTTATTCCTAACATGGTCTTCCTTGTGAAAATGAAAGCGAATCCTTGATTTTATAAATCAAATGATTTAATGCTAATGAGAGCAGAACTAAGAGATAGTGACTTAGTGTTAGGGTAAGCTTAACACAAGCATTCTGAGGTACAACATTGAAAGCCGTGTAAATCTCAAATCATTGAAATCCTGGTCAAAACATATGTTGGTGGTACAAAGCCAAAATCAAGGCTGGGCTAGACCTTAAATAAGACAAAAATATTATGCTGGAGTAAATTGGTTTTAAGCCAATGTCCCTGTTTTCCTGACTTATACTTCACACATGCATCCTGAGGTACAACTTCAAGATACATGTGTCTTTAAAAAAATTGAGTGTACACCATGGACTACTTTCAGGTACTTATACTCAAGTCAGACAGGGCCATAATTCAGTGAAAAAAGAGGATCTTATCATAAGCTAGAGTAAATATGTTTCCGGATAAAAATCTGCATCAACACTTTGCAGCTTTACATGATCAGCAGGATCATGACGATAAACTACTGCTAATGAGACCAATACTGAGATTTATTAAAATAAGGACCTAGTTGGAATAAATCAGTTTCTGGACGACAAGCTTTTGCCTTAGACTTAAGCTCTACAAAAGCATTATAACTATGAGGTACAAAACTGCTTGTTGAAATACTGTTTAATTATTAAAACATATCTAGTTTTACATTTCAAGTGTGTGCTTATTTTAGAACAATAGCAACATACAAACATCCTGAGGTACTTTTTAATATAGCATTTATTTATTTATTTATAACATGGTCTTCCTTGTGAAAATGAAAGCGAATCCTTGATTTTATAAATCAAATGATTTAATGCTAATGAGTGCAGAACTAAGAGATAGTGACACTAAGTGACAGATGTAATTAATCATTTTCTGGACATCAAACTTTATCGTTAGACTTAGGGTTAGGGTTAGCTATATACAAGCATTCTGAGGTACAACATTGAAAACCGTTTTAATCTCAAATCATTGAAATCCTGATCAAAACTAATGTAGATGGTACAAAGCCAAAATCAAGACTTATCGAAGACGAAAATATAATGCTCGAGTAAATTGGTTTCAAGCCAATGTTCTTGTCTTTCCTAACTTATACTTCACACATGCATCCTGAGGTACAACTTCAAGATACATATAATGTGTCTTTAAAAAATTTGAGTGTACACCATGAGCAACTTCCAGGTGCTACTTAAGTCAGACAGGGCTATAATTCAGTGAAAAGAAAGGATCTTATCATAAGCTAGAGTAAATATGTTTCCGGATACAAAATCTGAAACACTTTTTAGCTTACCATGATCAGCAGGATCATGATGATAATCTACTGCTAATGAGAGCAAGACTGAGAGTTATTGACATAAGGACCTAGTTTGAACTAGAATTAACAGATGTCTGCCACTCAAATATCTGTCAAAATCTCTCAAAACATTCCAGCCTGTAAAGCAGACAAAAATTTGGCCAAGTCGGACAATATATTCAACTTTTAATTACTAATTTTATCATGACCTTGTACAAAGTGGACATGATAGCAAATGGTTTACAATAACTTTTTACTGCAGCTGTAACATTCAAGACTGAAGTATTCCTCAAAAAAGTTAACAACTGTTGATAAACATAAACAATGGCAAATAACAAGAGCTGTCAGAGGACAGCACGCTCGACTACATAACGCTTATTCACATAAAGCACTATTTCATTATAATTTGCAGTTAAGTACTATTAAATCATATTATATACTCTATATGTAAAAGTAACTGAATAGATACATACATTTAGATATATATACTTTAAAAACAAAATTTCCTAGGTCAATCAAGGGCCATAACTCCATATTTAGGATACACTGGAGTTATCTATCCTAAGTGTATGATGGTCCTTAACAAATGTGTGAAGTATGAAGTGACCTGAATGATGAAACTTTAACGTTGAGCTAAACGCAAATGTTAAAACTGACCGATCCAAGAAATAACTATAAAATGGTAATCATCATTTTGGACAAAATCAGACCCAGACAAAACTTTGCATTCTATACTTTCACTTTCAAACAAGGTCAAAATACTAAAAGTGATCAAATAAACCATTTCCAGTGCATCCTATACACATTCACAATGCATTTAACTCAATGTCATATATTCAATACATTCTGGTGATGGTAACTATACTCATCAGCATGTCAGCGGATGCATTTAGCGTAATTTTACCTTAAGACAAACTAGACGGCCATGATGGCCCTGGATCGCTCACCGTAATTATACAATGTACTGTGATGCAAAACACATCAAGACAACTATTCTGAATGCAACCTCCAGTGTTAACAAGATTTTCCTTCATTTGGCCTAGTGATCTATTTTTTTTTTCTTGACCTAGATATAATTCAGACAAACATTATGACCAAATTTCAAGATGCTGAAGCAAAAAATGCGGCATTTTCCTTCAAATTGGCCTAGTGACCTAGTTTTTGAACCTAAATGACCCATATTCAAACTTGGCCTAGATATTATTCATCTAAACATTCTGACCAAATTTCAAGCTGCTGACCCAATATGACCAATATTTAAACTTGACCTAGATATCTTTAAGACAAACAGTCTGACATGCTCAAGTTGAAAATGTGGCCTCTAGAGTGTTAACAAGATAACCCTTCAATTTGGCCTATTGACCTAGTTTTTGACTCGACATGATCGTAATCGAAATTGACGTAGATATCATTCAGCTGAACATTCTGACCAAATTTCAAGCTACTGAAGCAAAAAATGTGGCTTATACAGTGTTAACAAGATTTCCCTTCAATTTTGCCTAGTGATCCAGTTTTTGACCTGGCATGACCCATATTTAAACTTGGCCTAGATATCATTCAGCTCCATTCTGACAAAATTCTAAGCGGTTTCTACAGTGTTAACAAGATATCCCTTCAATTTGGCCTATTGACCTAGTTTCTGACCCAATATAACTCATATTCGAACTTGACTTAGATATTTTGAAGACAAACATTCTGACAAAATTTCAAACTGCTGAAGCAAAACTTTCGGCCTCTGGAGTGTTAACAAGATTTTCCTCAATTTGACCTAGTGACCTACTTTTTGATCCGACATGACCCATGTTCGAACTTGTCCAAGATTTAATGGATGCAAAAACGAACCTACATATCATCAAGACAACCATTCTGATAAAGTTTCAACATGCTCAAGTTGAAAATGTAGCCTCCAGAGTGTTAACAAGATTTCCCTTCAATTTGACCTAGTGACCTAGCTTTTGACCTCACATGGCCCAGTTTCAAACTTGTCCAAGATTTAATGGAGATTGGATGCAAAAACGAACCTACATATCATCAAGACAAACATTCTGATAACGTTTCAACATGCTCAAGTTGAAAATGTAGCCTCCAGAGTGTTAACAAGATTTCCCTTCAATTTGACCTAGTGACCTAGCTTTTGGCCTCACATGGCCCAGTTTCAAACTTGTCCAAGATTTAATGGAGATTGGATGCAAAATATAGCCTGTAGAGTGTTAACAAGCTCAAATGTTGACGACGCACGACGGACGGTTGCCGGACAAAATGTGATCACAATAGCGCACCTAGCACTTTGTGCATAGGTGAGCTAAAAAACTGTTCTTAATTATATATGTTTTATTATTATTTACAAAGTATGATATAAAATAAAATCACAAAAGCAAATATTTGGTCAATTAAGTTGCTATTATCAAAGAAAATTATTTTGTTCTATACCAACCAAATTTAGGTTTTTCGGTTAAATCGGCCAAGTTTTATGCTTTCGCGCAATACATAGTTCTTCGCACAGGAAAAATAAGAAAAAACATCACATTCTTTGTTTTACTGTGTAAAATGTTCATAGGGATGATCAAACTTAAGATTTATACACTATTTTCAGACATTTTAGGCAACCAGTTTCATCATTTTCAACCAGTTTGACTGTATCCAAACATTTTTGCAGATGACACAAAATTGTTCGGTCATTTTTGTAGACTCTGAGGCTCCTTTAGACACGTTCTTTGCCCTCAGAGATCTGGATTTTGGGTAAATTTACAGAGAATGATATAAAATGAAAGAAAATAGCAAATATTAGGACAATTAGACAATTTTTTTCAAAGAAATTTCAAATTTCCTATGCAACCCAAACCTAGGTTTCGCGACATGAGTCTGGCAAGTTTTCTGCGCTCGTGCATCATACAGGTCTCCAAGACAAAACAAGAGTTGTTTGAGGACAATATAGCTCGCCTATCGGGGCCATCATCTACTATCAGGACCTACTTCAGAACAGTTATAGCATTGTGAAAAGTCACACAGTATCACCTATTGCAAGATAATACACCTTTTCAATACTTGCATGCAAATGTTAACCAAGTCCGTACAGGCCCTTTTGGGCCATTTAAATCTTTAAATTTGTTTATATATACGATGTATGCCATGTTATGATAGTGAACATAATACCGAAGACCAACAGTATCAGATAAAATCACACACTATTATTTATTGCGAGATTTATCACAAATGTTCAATACTTGCATGCAAATCTTGACGCCAACGCCTGGGTGGCTACTTAAACGCCCCTTTTTCGAATAGACGTGCTACAGCGATGACGGCAAATGACTACATAAGCGCGCCCATTCTTTAAATTAGTAAGCTAAACATGTACGTAAGGAGTTTTGAAAATTAGGTTAATGGAGATTAAATATTATTAGCTTAGTAATTACACCAAAATTGACCTAAGCTGAAAAGGAAGTTGACAGTGATAGTTAATGCCAACACCACATTGTGGCTTGGTATTATATTCTAGTTTTGCTGGTTATCCCCAAACTTTTTATAAAGCGTCAGGGATATCGTGATTGCCTCCGTCTGCCTCTCTTTCCATCTGTGCTAACAAATTGGTGAAGATAAAAATATTAAACTGGCCATCTCTTGCGACATTAACCTGGCCAGAGTGCGGCTTGTTTATATGAGTGGGGTGTGTAAGAGCACTTTTTTGTTTTTGGCCCCGCCCAGAAAGTGTTGGGATTGGCGATGGCATGCCATCGACTGCGCGATCTAGTTTAACTTACTAACTTGACCAAAATTCTAAGTCCAAAAATGGGCATAATTCAGTCAATTTCCATTCCAGAGTTATGGGACTTGACATACAGGGTCATATAATGACCTTGAATAAGTGTGTGAAGTTTCAAAGCAACAGAATACACAAGTGTCTGAGAAAAGGCCTTGCAAGCAAATGTTTGACCAAAAAGGGCACAATTCAGTCAAAATTCATTCCAGAGTTATGGGACTTGACATACAAGTCATCTAATGACCCTGAATAAGTGTGTGAAGTGTCAAAGCAACAGCATACACAGTGTCTAAGAAAAGGCCTTGCACGCAAATGTTTGACCAAAAATCTAAGTCCAAAAAGGGGCACAATTCAATCAAAAATCATTCCAGAGTTATGGCTGTTGACATACAAGGTCATGTAATGACCCTATATAAGTGTGTGAAGTTTCAAAGCAACAGCATACACAGTGTCTGAGAAAAGGCCTTGCACACAAATGTTTGACCAAAAATCTAAGTCCAAAAAGGGGCACAATTCAATCAAAATTCATTCCAGAGTTATGGCAGTTGACATACAAGGTCATCTAATGACCCTAAATAAGTGTGTGAAGTTTCAAAGCAACAGCATACACAGTGTCTGAGAAAAGGCCTTGCACGCAAATGTTTGAAAAAAATTCTAAGTCCAAAAAGGGGAACAATTCAGTAAAAATCTATTCCAGAGTTAATAACTTATGGGACTTGACATACAAGGTCACATAATGACCCTGAATAAGTGTGTGAAGTTTCAAAGCAAAAGCATACACAGTCAGGGCCCGCACTGTCATTCGCCACTTTCGCCAAATGCAAAGATTATTTAAAAGTGGCGAAGTTATTTCATGAGTGGTTAATGTAACTGCATGGCGAAAGGTTTTTACCATCAACATTTACCCGTTTTGGATATCAGTTTACGACATACAGTGACTGTTTCCGTTAATCTAAGATAATGCACTGCCATTTGATCCAATGTCGGGAACCAGTGACCACTTTACGACATTTTTACGACAACCGTTTTTATCATTTTGACAGCTTGTGTATTTCACACTTGTGTTATTGTTGTGAAGTGTTAATTCAGCCTTTTAATCCGACTGACCAACAACTCTTGAGCGATATTGATACATTAAAGGCCGTACATATGATAATTGGCAATAATTGGCAATTATAGATGCATTAAATATATCAACACGCATGTAGGTTTGTCATTTTTGATTGGGAAAAATCTATTTAATTATGGGCGAGTACAAACAATTATTGGACCCATTGATGAGATTGGCGAAAATGAATGGCTCCTAAAAATTAAAAGTGGCGAACTTTATTTCAATGTGGCGAAAGTGGTGGCGAAAGAAAAATTCAACCCAGAGCAGGCCCTGCAATGTCTGATAAAAGGTCTTGCACGCAAATGTTTGACCAAGCTGGCAACGCCAACGCGGAGGTGACAACTTAAGCTCCACTATTTCTTTGAATAGGGGAGCTAAAAAACATATACACATAACATTTTTAAGTTTTACTGTGCCCCATGTTTAAAGAAATGACCAAACTTCATGTTTATACCTGTTTTAGGCAATTAACCAATCAAAGAAAATTTGAAATAGCTTGAAAAACATCATTTTTTGTGGAAAAATGTTAAAAAGGCTATTTCCTAATGGCTGGATACCTCCATGAGCCTGAATTACAATCCAGGCACCCAGCCTCATCATTTTTCAAGCAATTTGACTGAATCCCACCTTGTAAACTTACGGTTTACTTACGGTTCCGAGACCGCTGGAAAGCCTAAGGCTTCTAATGGTCCATCTTTTGTGTGGTTACTTGTATAAATGTGTTGAAAAGTGGCAGCGTGGGTAAAGTACCCTAGAATGCTTCAATATGTGCAGCTGACACAAAATTGACTTTTGATATATTCCACTCACAAGCTCTTTATGTTACAATACACCAAAACAATTCCTTCTTTATTTCCATGTAAATTGACCAGTTTCAGTCCTCAATTGTCACACTTTCTAAGCGTTTCTCATGTAGAACACATTCACAATGCATTTAAAGTCAATATCATATATTCAATACATTCTGGTGATGGTATACACTCATTTCAACGCAAACACAGGTTTTTTTAGGGACCATAGCAGATCAGCAAGTCAGTATTTAATATGAAATTAAAAAAAGTTTATTGTATATGTATGTTCTTGTGACAGTCTTGTTCCGCCTTTTAGGTCTCATTTTTCTATTGAAACACTGTCAAATATAGAACGTTAGGTTTCAGTTGAACTGCTTCAATGGTCAAATAGAACTACAGCATATAATGATATATACAAACATCAAAGCCTACTATTAATTTGTAATTACACATTACACTTGCTTAAAACCATTTATCAGAATTAAGAATTATGACAATCTAGTTTTTTTTTAAAACAAGTAACAACAATTTCAATTTCATCATTTTATTACCAATAATACCATAACATGTATAATTTTGTGACCAGGGCCAGGGCACTTTCAATTGTGAAAATAGTGACATGTAAAATGTGATGAAAGGCAGATTTTGTGAGAGTTATGCCTACTTTTGTGAAAAAGGTATCCTTTGAATGTGAATGGGGCCCAATTTCGGTTATGAAAAAACACTGAGCCTACACAGCGTTAAGTAATTTTTATGTCATTCTATCAGACTATCGACACAATAATATATATGGTCTTGCTGATATCTATATCTCACATATCTAAAGCCCTTCACAGGATTCACGCTGGGCTTCGCAAATGTGGCCATTTGCGCAAGAATAAAAAAAGTGACGCAAGAAAATAACATTGGCACCAACCTATTTTACATCAGAATTTAGCACTACAACTTAAAATTGCCGCTACAGCTTAATTGCCAAAGCTTGACTGTCAGATCATTAATAATTAATTAGATCAGGTTTATCTCTTTAACACCTATCGAACCAATAATTGAATGAGGGTTTGGAAGTCTTAGAAGTTAAAGAGTAAAAAAGCTTGTAAGCCATCAATATAGACAAACAAAAAGACAGTTCTATGTACTGGGGGGGTTCTGCTTCGAGTCATGTGAAATGGCTGTATTGCTGAGTGCAAGGGTAAAACCAGAGAAGGAAGACTCATTCAGGACTACAGATAAGCTGTGTTTTTGTGTAAAAAAATCAAAAGAATTGTCAAAATAAACTGATTTGCTTAAAAACTGACAAGCAAACAATTTAACAAGAGCACCGAGCACCAATGCTCTTCTGTTTTTTTTTGTATTTCATCGATGCTAAAAATGTGGACAGTTTCAAGAAGTCGGTCGTAAGTGTCATAAACAATGTAAATTATTTGTATCGGGTTTGCGATCCGAACATTGTGTTATAAAGTCGCCGAAATATAATTAATGAAGCTACATTTTACTCGCCGTGTTAAGGTTTCAGGCATTGTGTAAAGAAGTCTGTCGTAAGTGTCATAAACAACGTAAATTATTTGTATCGGCTTAACATACACACTCTTAACAAGTAGAATTGAGGTATTGTCTTTTGATTGGTTAATTCCAAATAGTATGACACCCCCATGCTACAGCATTTATTATGAAACCCCTAAAAAAATATCTAAAAAATATCATTTTCTCAATTATTGAAGACGATTAACTCATTAAACCATGAATATTAGTGTTGGGCCATCGGTTCCATTTTTACAATCGGTTACAATCACTTTGCCTCATTCGATTAGACATTGATTACATAATCGGTTCATACAGTATTGTATTTAACAAGCCTTAATGTTCGCAATGCTTCTTATTATTTATGTTTAATAAAAAATATACCGTTTTAATGTCTTGTCTGTACTAGGTTGTATCAATTTATTGCCAAAAAACACTTTGTTTCGATTTCAAGTTATTGTATTTACATGCTAGCCCACGAGAGTAATCTCCCTTGTGGAAGCGAATATTAATCAAACATAAATGAAGCAAAAAAAGTGAACCGATTGATAATCGATTGTGGTAAATTGTAATCGATTATCACTTACGTGATGCATATCCGATCAACTTTCGATCATCGTCCCAACACTAATGAATATATTCACAATATTATTTATACTATTGAAAGGTTAAAAACATAATTTGACTTCCATCTCATTTACATCGGATACGTATTTAATGTTTTATCAGGGGGCGTCATAATATTTGATATGACAATCGGTACTTTGATTATGCAAATTGGACTAAAGGGCACAATTTTGATTGGTTCTACGTCATTGTGTGTGTTAAATGATTCGATTCTTCAGCTTTTAATGAAATACACTCTCAGTTGTCAAATAACTGATTACGCAACTGTGTATATCAAGAACTGTATAGGCCTACATCGATTCGACATGGTGCGTGACGTGATCATTTTAACAGTGTCCGATGCTAGGACAAAATTGTCGGCGAAGTCAACTTCGCTTTGACTGAGATTTTGGGCGAAGTCGACTTCGCTTTGATCGAGTGAATGGGCTTAGTCAGAAACTTTTAGGCGACCACTTCGCCCAAATCGCCCCCTCGTGAGAGCCCTGAAGATGAGGATAGACCGTCAATGTTAATGACAAACATTACCGTATCTGATAGTATGATGCCAACAAATTTCAACTAGAACTATCACTGAAGATGATAAATACCCCCAAAACAGCACCTTGACTCAAAATATGGCTTCCGACCGACCAACAAAATACACCGCACTTCCTCTCAATGTGTTGTATCATCCTATGAAGTTTTATTAAATTCCAACAATTTGTTTTAAAGTTATGCTCTGGACAAGACTCTACGAATAAGAAAAAGTAACAAAGGGCAATAAGTCTGTAATTATGTAAATTAGAGTTATGGTTCTTATACACTGCACTTCCTCTCATTATGCTCTACCATTGTATGCAGTTTTATTAGATTCCATCTGATAGTTATTAAGTAATTCTCCGGACAAGAAAAAGTAACAAAGGGCAATAACTCTGTATTTATATAAAATAGAGTTATGGTTCCTGTACACCGCACTTTCTCTCAATGTGTTGTATCATCCTATGAAGTTTAAATAAATTCCAAGAATTAGTTTTAAAGTTATGCTCCGGACAAGACTCTACGAACAAGAAAAAGTAACAAAGGGCAATAGCTCTGTAAATATTTAAATTAGAGTTATGGTTCTTGCACACTGCACTTCCTCTGATTATGCTCTACCATTGTATGCAGTTTTATTAGATTCCATCTGTTAGTTATTAAGTAATTCTCCGCACAAGAAAAAGTAACAAAGGGCAATAACTCTTTATTTAGATAAAATAGAGTTATGGTTCCTGTACACCGCACTTCCTCTCAATGTGTTGTATCATCCTATGAAGTTTTATTAAATTCCAACAATTTGTTTTAAAGTTATGCTCTGGACAAGACTCTACGAATAAGAAAAAATAACAAAGGGCAGTTAGTCTGTAATTATGTAAATTAGAGTTATGGTTCTTATACACTGCACTTCCTCTCATTATGCTCTACCATTGTATGCAGTTTTATTAGATTCCATCTGATAGTTATTAAGTAATTCTCCGGACAAGAAAAAGTAACAAAGGGCAATAACTCTGTATTTATATAAAATAGAGTTATGGTTCCTGTACACCGCACTTCCTCTCAATGTGTTGTATCATCCTATGAAGTTTAAATAAAATCCAAGAATTTGTTTTAAAGTTATGCTCCGGACAAGACTCTACGAACAAGAAAAAGTAACAAAGGGCAATAACTCTGTAAATATTTAAATTAGAGTTATGGTTCTTGTACACTGCACTTCCTTTGATTATGCTCTACCATTGTTTGCAGTTTTATTAGATTCCATCTGTTAGTTATTAAGTAATTCTCCGGACAAGAAAAAGTAACAAAGGGCAATAACTCTTTAATTAGATAAAATAGAGTTATGGTTCCTGTACACCGCACTTCCTCTCAATGTGTTGTATCATCCTATGAAGTTTAAATAAAATCCAAGATTAGTTTTAAAGTTATGCTCCGGACAAGACTCTACGAACAAGAAAAAGTAACAAAGGGCAATAACTCTGTAAATATTTAAATTAGAGTTATGGTTCTTGTACACTGCACTTCCTTTGATTATGCTCTACCATTGTTTGCAGTTTTATTAGATTCCATCTGTTAGTTATTAAGTAATTCTCCGGACAAGAAAAAGTAACAAAGGGCAATAACTCTTTAATTAGATAAAATAGAGTTATGGTTCCTGTACACCGCACTTCCTCTCAATGTGTTGTATCATCCTATGAAGTTTTATTAAATTCCAACAATTTGTTTTAAAGTTATGCTCTGGACAAGACTCTACGAATAAGAAAAAGTAGCAAAGGCAATAACTATGTAATTATGTAAATTAGAGTTATGGTTCTTGTACACTGCACTTTCTCTGAGTATGCTCTACCATTGTATGCAGTTTTATTAGATTCCATCTGTTAGTTATTAAGTAATTCTCCGGACAAGAAAAAGTAACAAAGGGCAATAACTCTGTATTTAGATAAAATAGAGTTATGGTTCCTGTACACCGCACTCCCTCTCAATGTGTTGTATCA
This sequence comes from Serripes groenlandicus, assembly GCA_031761405.1. Classification (NCBI taxonomy): domain Eukaryota; kingdom Metazoa; phylum Mollusca; class Bivalvia; order Cardiida; family Cardiidae; genus Serripes; species Serripes groenlandicus. The sequence goes on from JASEVX010000242.1 coordinate 187,154, forward strand.
TCCTATGAAGTTTCGTTCAAATCCTATGTTGCATTGTTAAGATATGGTCCGGACAAGATATGGCTTCCGACCGACCGACCGACCGACCAACCGACCGACCGACCGACCGACACAGTGACTCCTATATACCCCCCCAAAACTTTGTTTTTTGGGGGTATAATAAAATGTTTTGGAGCAGCAGTACCAATACAGCATCAAACCAAGACAAAAGAAAGAGAGGCTGAAAAAGGACAGATCTATACATGTCCTTACTGCAAAGACATCTTAATACAGGAATCTTACAGGAATTTTGGCATGATTTCAACTCTATCAATAAAGAAATTTAAACAAGAGCACCGCGTACCGCACAGACGCTCGACTGATAGGGAGAAGAAAAAAAATTAGCTAAACAAAAAACCTTAACCGGAAGACCACGCCGCCGTCGACGACGCCAGGGGCATAATATATTGGCTGAAAAACAATTTGTAAAAACTCAATTTACCCAAAACATTGTCTCTATAAGGTTGATTATGACTGCGACAGCTATGTAAGCAGTACATTTGCTATCGCAAACTTTTTAAATAGTAATTCGACAAGAGGGAATGAATGAATGAATGTATATTGTTTTATGGCGCATCGACAGCTAAGGTCATTTAGCGCGCATTTAAATTTTATTATTCATGTTCCCTGGGTGAACAAACCAGTACTAGGCTAGAACATGTGCCTTGCCCAAGGTCGACAAGAGGGAACAATCAATCATCAATGTATTAATCTAAATGGTGATAGCCTTCATATCTGAAGTTATTTAATAATAACAGTATACCTGAAAACGATAGCATGATATCCAGAACTACTGAGAGAACTGTAAATATATAATATGTTTATGTAAATATGAATATCTATTGTATAACTTGTTCACGTCATGATAATCAAAATAATCCACTATTTGTATTCTGGGCTGGAGCCCAGTGGATGCCTTAAATTGCTCACAGTGATTCGACATTAGCATATATAAATAAAATACTGTAAAAGAGTGCAACTTCATTCACTCTTCCTATACTGTAATGTCGAATTAGGTCACAGGTGGCTTCGTGACAAAACATTAAATCGTTGATTTTAACCGTTGAACGAAAACCACAGACAAGTCATTTCACATGATCAACAGCGGTTCATTTTGGAATGATAACGTATTAAAAACTTACACTGTCCGCTGAGGAAAAAAGGTAAAATTATCATAATGTTTAAAATCCTTGACACAACGCGATCCTTCCCGCCTTCGTCGTGGTGCGCGAAAAACGCTTTTCCGTGAAATTTACAATAAAAGTGCACATTTGAAAGATTATTTTCTGTTAAACGGAGTAAACGGAGGCTGAAAGAGCAAGTTCACTCTTAATAGAAAAAAAATCAACCAATAAAAGCCCAGGGGGTTAGCCTGGAATTGAAGAGTTCCGTAGTTGCTTAGATTCTCAAAACAAAATGCGACCTGCGGATGCAGTCAGAAATGTTGTTGATACATTTTGACAAAAGCAAAATGTTAGAAAATATCAAAGTGACTCTTTCAGACAGGTTTTCATTCAAATCAGTGAATAAGCATCATCATAATCTACAAGTACATATTTCTTCGATGTACTTTAAGTTATTCCATTTGCAAATGCATATGATTCTAACGAGTTACAGTGAACTCGTAACCTAGTGAATTCGTAACCTGTCTATTTCGGTGAATTCGTAACCTGAGGTAAGTGAATTCGTAACCTGGTATAAGTGAATTCGTAACCTATTGAAAAAACATTCTACACTGTGTTCTTATTACAATTAATAATATTTTATTAGATGTGTAAGGTGTGATAATCATAGATAATTGAGATTACGATCGCCTTTTATCAATTAAAGTTGCCGAAATATATAGTTACGGTTTGTGAAAAACAAGATTCTTTAATCGGAATGTCTAACTAACTGTTTCAATTGCCTTCATCAATTTCATGATTAGCCGCGTACATAATCACTTATCTATTAATTAGAGTGAGCTAATATGAGGAGAATAATAATATTTTCATCAGTGCAATCTAAATCAATAATGAATTCACAATACCCCTGTTTACTTTATACACGATTCTTTTTTGTAACGAAACGAAACACTCTCAACTCAAACTTTAACACATGCTGAGAAATAATTAAGCGCCTATCTAGATAATATGTCGCGTGTCAAGTAATTATCTTCGATATGTTCACACCTTATTAACAACTAACTTCCTTAATTATCACAAAACCGCTAAATATATGGCCTTAATCTTTAACTTTTTTTTATTTATTAATAATATTACATCAAAACTATTTCGTAAATACAAATTAAAACCAAATTCTGCAAAATAAATGTATAAAATATAAATGCTCAATTATTTCCGATAGGTTACGAATTCACTTATACCATGTTACGAATTCACTTACATCAGGGTACGAATTCACCGAAATGGACAGGTTACGAATTCACTAGGTTACGAGTTCACTGGCACCCATTCTAACTACAATGTACTGCTAATTTACACAGTTTTTCAATTGAAAACCTATAACAGGAAATATGGTCGCCATTGTTGTTGTATATATAAATCACTACTCCCGAATAGTGGCACTGTATGCTAATACACTGAAATAATAACTCCAAAAGAATAAAAGAACTATAGCAATACTATAATCCAACATTTTACTAATGTTGTTCAATTGACTCACTCTGATTTAACCATGTATAACGCTTTTAAAACTTTAAAACAATTTATTCTAAAAGATAAACACACACTTACCTCACAAGAGCGCCCTGTTATCATTCACCGTATGTTGTGGAAGGTATCAAATGATTTGCATAACGTCCAAATGCGCATGCTCAGCATAATTACGAATGCGCATGCCCGACTTTAACATTTGTGTACGCCCCATATATGAACCCCTGGTGTGTGCAGCACACACAACACACTTACAAACTAAATAACGATATTCCGAGGTACATGCTAATAATTTTACAGGATGATCTAGCACACTTTTTAAAGCGATATAGAGGTAAACTTTCCGAGGTAACGGGACAATATACCTCGGTAGGTCAAAGTACCTCGGTACGTTGGTGTGTATATCTACGACATACCTCATAAAGATAGAAACACACACGCACACACACACACACACACACACACACACACACACACACACACACACACACACACACACACACTCACACACATATACAGACACACAGACAGACAGACACTGTCTGATCTACACGATTAACATTGTTTACATACTACATCCATGACTTAAGATACATACAGATAGACATATACAGTGAAAGACATACACGATGATAGATATACAGATACACATACATGTATACAGTGAAAGACATACATGATGATATACATACATATGTACATATACAGTGAAAGAAATACATGATGATAGACATGTATATATACATATATACATATACAGTGAAAGACATACATGATGATAGAAATACATAGAAATACATACACATACATAGACACATAGACTTACAAACAAATAAACAGATCAACATACAGTTTGACATACACACGTATATGCAAACAGATATACTGACAGATTGACAGCTACATCAACAGATAGACGGAGAGATAGACGGATATACATATATACCTAAACATAAAGTCATAAATAGAGATAGACATACACACAGCTCGACATAAATTTAGATAGACATACATTCAGAGACACATGAATACATGCATATATACATACATAGTGATAGACATACACAATTATAGGCATACATGAATTCAGATATACATACATAGTGATAGACATCCATAATGATAGCCACCAGATGATGGACACACATAATGAAAGAAATTCATAGACATATATACATACACACGCATAGACAGATACACCTACATATTGACATACACACGTATATACATGCATACAGACAAACTGGCAGATTGGCAGCTACATCAACAGATAGACGGAGAGATTGACGGACATACATATATACCTAAACATAAATACATAAATAAAGATAGACATACACTCAGATAGCCATAAATTCAGATAGACATACGTTCAGAGACACATGCATACATGCACATATATACATACCAAGTGATAGACATACACAATGATAGGCATACATGAATTCAGATATACATACACAGTGATAGACATCCATAATGATAGACACACATGATGATAAAAATGGATATACATATTGACATACACACCTACATACATGCATACAGACATACTGGCAGATTGACAGCTGCATCAACAGATAGACGGAGAGATAGACGGACATACATATATACCTTAACATAAAGACATATATACGGATAGACATAAATTCAGATAGGCATAAATTCAAAAAGGCATAAATTTAGAGACATAAATAAATGCAGATACCTATACATAGCGAAAGACACATATATTGCTAGAGACACGCTGATAGACATACATGATGATGGACATACATATACAGATATGCATACATATACATAGACACATAAACTTACAAACGCTTAGACAGATAAACATACACACGGATATACATGCATACAGACACACAGGCAGATTGACAGTTACATCAACAACCAACGCCAACAACTAGACAAATATAAAGACGAACATACATATATACATACAAATAAAGACATAAATATAGATAGACATACACTCAGATAAACATAAATTCAGAAAGGTATACATTCAGAGACACATGAATAAATGCAGAAATACATACATAGTGCTATACATAAATATATGTTTTTGGGAAACCAGTACAAGGTAAACAAACCGAGGTAACAACCTCAGTATGTGACAAACAACAACATAAGTAGGTGACACATATCAACTTCAGTATGGGACACACATCAACATCGGTATGGGACACACAGCAACATCGGTATGGGACACACAGTTAACACATTGTTAACAAACGGAAGAATTTAATAGGAGACAAACACATCAGCTTTGTGTATCTCATGTGTTGAATGAGTTTTCTAGATGAATTACTTAACCCGTCTGCCCAGAGCTCTAGAAAAGAGGAGTAAATTTGTCATTATCCTTCAATATCACAAATGAGTCCTATGTTAACTGCTCTTCCGAGTCTGTTAAAACTTCACTTGATAAGGTAAAAAGCAACTCGGTTAAACTTGAACTATTTCGTATCACATACACATTATATTGGGATGTGTTACAAGTGTTAAGCACGTCGTTAATGGTTATAGCTGGCAATATCATTTTAACTGTGGAAAACGTTTGGCATCTTTATTTTTTATATACTCAAGTAGCTCATTGGAAAGGTCTTCAAACCATGGCTTTATACCTTTGGCAATAATTGTTTTTTGTTATTGTATGCAAAGAAGCGTAGCTGTTCAAATTCAATAACATATTTTACCTCAACAATTGCTAACATCCATGTGTTTCCATGATAAAAATCGCAATGAAAATATATACCTCATACAGTCGGTATTCAACCACTTGCTGTGTGCATCTTCTGAAATACTGCGCATGCGCACGCCTGAGTTTATGTAGAATATCGGAACGAGGTGCGTGGGCTCACACACAGCACCCTTACATGCTCAAAATCGACACACCGAGGTAACGTCAATTATTTAAGATATAAACAAAGACGAGCATTCGTAGTTGTTGATACCTCGGTCAGTGGATGTGTACTACTATGACCTACCTCGGTAATTAAGGTATACCAACGCGCGCACACACACACACACACACGTAAAGGTTTATACTTTAGCTCAAAGACAAAATGAAGACTTGAACCATTGCCTCGTTTTAAATCAGTGTGATATTTAAAACTAATATGTACTGACAGAAATATCTTCATTTTTGTTTTGCCAAACGCTTACATTCATGACGAAATTAATGCGAAGAATAAATAAGTTGTAACGAGGAATGTAGACGAAGTTTGGATTGCATAAATTTCGTGGATGATAGTGGTCTATAATGTCATTACATGTTGCTTAAAGTCCTGCATAGGAGAGGTGTATTTTGTTTTAGCTAGATTGCTATACACTCTTTTCAGGTGTAACACTACCAATAGGCTTTTCAATGTTCTTACGACGTCGGTATTTATTGACTGTATATATAGGCTCGGTAAATTTCGTCCGAAATCGTCAGAGATCAGTATTTGCAATTTTCTGACGGAAATGACCGACAAGCCTACATACAATGACGATATGAAACACCATACGGAAATCGACGAGCCCATAACACACGTTATTATATAAGCTATAAATAGACGCCTTTTCATTGGCTAAAAAGTATTTTTTTAGAAAAATTATCTTGCGATATTGACCGTTTTTTCTGATATTGACCAGTTTTATAAATATTAACAGGGGAAGACCGGGGAATCCCACGAGCCGCCTATTAACATCCTTCGCCTTTATCCGTACGCTACGGAATTTTCCGAGGCGCGTTCCGAATGACCACGGAAATTTCCGAGTGGTCATTCCGGTGACGTATTTTGTTTTAAATCACGTCATTCACGTGCATTACCAACATTTTAGACGCGCGTTTTAGACTGTTATCATGAGACTGAAATACAACATACAACAGAAATGTTCCTTGAGTTGTCCTCTGTTTTCTTTTAAGTTGGTCAATATCAAAACGATATGATAAATTGAGGGTTATACAATAAAACTGTTATGGACTTTTCAGCTGTTATACATGATGTTGATATGTACCAAAAAATCATTAATGATTTTTTTGGTGCATATCACATCATGTATAACAGCTGAAAAGTCCATAATTGTATAATATAAGCTAGAATTTCTTTGCATATTGTAGACTAACATCGTGCTGCACTATAGGCAGTCGTACGGTTGTCCACATTGAAATCTCAATGTTTAACCCTCTCTAACTTATAGCAAATCTGTAGCGGACGACATTGCAAAATAATTACGACGACACACCATATCTAGAAAATATCTATTGAATAAAGCTTACATTTCTATTTGAAAATACTGTAGCAAAGGGAGAAATGCTCATGATGAACCTTTCTTCTTATTACAATTTGTTTTTAAAAGTTTTATGCTTCAGATGCGTCTGCATATGTATAAGGGTTCCTTTAAATACAATAATTATATAAACTATAGAACGACCTGCAGCGATTCCGCAGGGTAAGGTTGGATGTATTTACGATGTCATAGTTCAAACGAATTTATTTTACTTTGATTTTGAAACACAACCCTCCGTCTTGTAGTGATACAAACGTCTGCATGGGAGCGGGAGACCAGGGTTTGATCTCCTGTCAAGTCATATTGACTTCTCTAAAATGGTAGCAATTGCTTCACGGGGATTTTCCATAATTTTGCCTGGATCTTTTCAAGTGCATTTACTGCATATGTATTGTATCTGGTGGCTTAAACAAAGGACCTTATCGTTCGCTTTAAAAAGTTTTCCCACTGGTGGTCCACCGCGACATAATGTTAGTATGATAATTTACTCCTCTTACAACAATTCTTACAACAATTCAAGCGTTTCCAGGATGGGGTATTCTTTTTATACCGAAAGCGATGCCTCCGTCGTTATCTAACCCCACAACTCTGAGTGCCAAGGAGGGAATGTTCACTGAATTTGGTATGAGCCGCAACCTCTAGAGGTACTCTCGAAGATATGAAGGTTGACATTTTTAATTGCCCTAGTGGCAGACAAACATATTTATTCCGGTCCATCTATATATTGGTTCAATATCTAGTCGAATAACTCCAGAAACTAACTAGTACCCGGTTTGGAAAGCAATGTCCATGATCATCCCACGATGTTCTGCATTGAGTAGGATTGATCTGCGGACACCTGCCATCAAATCCCACGTGCTAACCACTTGGCAGATAGTTATCTTCTTAAGCATGGTTCCAGGTCATGTCTTAGAACTTATTTTCAAAAAATAACTCAAGGATGTTTAAAGATTTACATGGATCGAGTATATGAAAGTATCCTGTTATATGCAACTTCTTACGAGTTTGGGAAACAAGGAAACCAAGGTCAGCCTGCACTTGAATGCAATCTATTCCTGGTGTGTATTTAAAAGGTATCATTTAGCCTGAGACAGAATGGTGTACTGCAGTAAACAAATAACAAGCTAACAATTAAACAAAAGGTACATTTATTTAACAGTTTTAGAAGTGTCTCAAAAATATAGATCAATACTTTTATTTTTTCTGTAAATTTCAAAAAAGGAAAACAAAACCAAACATAATTTGTGTTACAAGTGCAATTTTTACACAAAAAACCTGCCTGGAATATTAATTGATATGCATAAATAATACTATAAAATCATCTTAAATGGCATATATAAGGTTGAGTAAACATGTATGCTCTATTTTCAAGGAATGCTCATCAGCAATCTCAGCCTCGTTTTCGGTGATACATAAATATTTGTAAGGATATCACCTAGGACTTTTGTAAGCATTGCAGTCCATAATGAGCATTTTCTTCTTTTGTCACAAGGTTTTCAAATATTTTCAATAACTCAACTTTCTCTTACGCAGGTTTTTCCATAATTGTGCCTAGATGTTTTAAAAGTTGACAAATATCTTATACAGAGTTGTAACTTATAATATATCCTTATCTGACCAGTGTTTCAGGAAATATATCCTTAACCCTCTCCCACTTGCATATACATTATGATGCAACTTAAGTAGACGACTTTTGAATCCATTGTATAAAAAGGAGAAATTGTTTATGATTAGAAATTTCTCTTTCTGCCACAATGATTTCAACTCTATCCAATAATGAAACTTCAACTTAAAGTGAATATACATATTTCTGTCTGTTCTTTCAAAGTCGTCTGCTGCACATTTGTTGTATATGGGAAAGGGTTAAACTGGTGGTCACAAGTGTAGATTCAGATATATGCTAATGCGTCGGCTGTCTAATCCAAGTGTACTTTAATAGCAAGAACTGTCATGAAGGTTGAGGACACTAACAAGCGAACAGTGCATAGTAATATTATGCACTCTCAAAAAATGTCATAATGTAAGTTTTCCTGATACAAAACACGTGAATTAGCGCTGCTCCAAGAAAACCAACGTTTGCGTAATTCAGAGATCCGATATGCAAATTAGATGGCAGTATGTTGGTGAATAAAATCGATATCATTTGTCGCCGTTTCTGTATCACAAACATCATTTACGTCATGCATGAGAACCGAGTAGTTTTTAACGATTGATTGTTGGTTAGTTTGATATTCATGACGATGGGCGTGGCTTACAATACGATCTCGAATCTATGGATTGTTACAATTGTGTCCACATAAAGATACGTGCGTGTATCCATGTTATCGTATTAAATGGACACTCTTTGCCAGAAGTTTCCTGAAACCCTCTGTGACTTATTGGCTGTTCACAGATGCCATATTATTGGTTTTCGCATAGCATAGCACCGCTCATTTGATATTTTGAATACACTATAATAGACACAGTTAGGAAAATTAATGCTGATACAAGATCAAGCTTATCTAATCACATTTTATTTCGAAAGCATATTATCAATAATGTCCCTGATACGGACGACGTTTGACGCATTCGTGTCTGATATACATTGAATCAAAATGAGAAATTTATTCTGTCCCAACAATTTTGTTTTATTAAATATTTATCTTACATGTAGACTCCTCACAACTTTCTTTGTTTATATTGTTTATTTTCCTCGGACATTTTTAAAGCAGACTCTTTTTAAATAATCTGCTTTTCCCACACTCTTTTCCAATTATCTATTTAACAAAAAGACCGCCTTTCAATTGTTTTCAAAGCAGAGGACTCTAAATAATATTATATCATTGAGGCGAGCTACCTTAAATGTTCATATAATAGAAGCTGGCAACTCTAGAAAACACCATATCATTGACTCAGACGACACAATTTGTCATGTCATGGAAGCAGACAACTCTCCAACTCCCAATAAGGTTACAAATAAGTTCCTTCTTTGTTTTCATGGAAATCTACCAGTTTCAGCCCTGAGTTGTCACACTTTCTCAGCGTTTCTCATGTATAACACCCCATATCATTGAAAAGAGTTACCTCTAAGCTTTAAAACGTTCCAAGGAAATAGGGCGTCAAGCATTTTGCAAGAAAGAATTCCGTAGTTTTGGACAAAATCTTGCCCGGACAAAATCGGTTTTTCGTATTTACTACTCTCACTTTCAAACAAGGTCAAACTACTAAATAAAAATTATCAATCAATTATTACCAGTGCATCCTATACACATTTACAATGAATTTTAACTCAATGTTATGGCTTCACTGCATTCCGGTGATGGTATGCACTCATTTCTTCTCAAACAACGTTTGCTGTGGACTATTTGGCTGTAGAACAGCATGGCCGCGGATGTATTTAGCGTATTTTGACCAATATAGCATGTCATGGAAGAGAACAACTCGCCATAATAGCATGAAATGCAATTATACTCTCCATACTATCAGTCATGGAAGTAGAGAGCACTAAAAATATATAAAGGACATAGCTGAGACAGAATATCCAGTAACATGCGGCATTTTTGGATATCTTATTCAAGTCCAGTTTTCCCTCTTGATCTACCTTTAAAATTACGAAAAATTCTTTGTTTCTTTGTTCTCCTCGGGGCTTGAAGAACTTCCTCAAACCCGTCATTATAGTCGTCTTCTATTCCAACAAATTCCGCTTTATAACGAAGGTTTACAGACCATGCTGCCGATTGTTTGTTCCTCTTCCTCCAGCTGCAATAAAAAAAGAACCTAAAGTTTTACAGATTCCACTTTTCTGTATATAACTTTCTGAATTGCATGCAGACGGATGTTTCAGTCTTCTCAATGTTAACCCTTTCCCACATTTAGACGACTTTTGAAAACATGTGGCAAAAGGAGAAATTACTCATGATGAGAATTGTTTTCATTCGTCACAATGTTGTCAACTATTTTAGATTATAACATTTCCATTGCTATTGATTCCATATTTATGCTTAGATGTTTTCAAAGTCGTCTGCTTCGACTTTGCTGAAAAAATAGAAATACTTAAAGATTAAATCTCTCAAAACATGCAATTATCCCTTTTCTAACTATTCCTTATATATACATTGAAAGTATTGTGGCAAAAAAACCAGTTAATGTTCATGGTCAGCAATTCCGCCTATAACTTATTTCATTTCATCTCAATTCACTTACTAAGGTTTCAATAAAATATATTAATCAATGTAATTAATCTTGTATCCACAACTTTTCCTAAAATCTTTCAAAAGATTTCTGCTGCAGATGTTTGTATGTATGAAACACTGGCTCCCGAGCAACAAACTCATGTAAACGCTCTAACAGTTATATTTAATTGACTATTTCACTAGCCCTCACACAAATGATAGGCTACCTATTAATTGTATGATATAGTAAGAACCATAGGTTGCACACACGTAAGGGCTAAACATCATTTACAAAAGGAGAAATTGCCAAGCCTTGGCTGTTAACACATTGTACTTGCACTGCAGAAAACAGGCGATATTAAAACATAAATAATGTTATAAATGATACCTTTAATTTGTTTGAAATCTCCTCAACATACGGTCTAACAAGGACGAAATTACTACCAATCTCCATCAAAAGTTGTTCAATTTCCCCTAATTGTGACCACTGTCTAGTCTGAAACGGCTGCAGAATCTCCATGTCTATCTTCGGTAGCATCTTTTTCATCCTCTCCAGCTCCAAGTATCTATGCGGGTATTGTTTCTCGGCGTAGTCCCCGTCCCATACCCGATAGTCAGCATTGTCGAAAAACTCGCGAATGGTACCGAGGTATGGCAATATCATTGTCCTGCATTTCTTTTCAAATATTCCAAATTCCATCTTCTTTGCCAAGTGTGTTTCATGTTGCTGGTGATCTTGTTTCTTTCTCATTAGGAGACGCTGATAGTCCATTTTACCTTCATTACTGACGCTCCGTTTCCACTGAATGTACCTTGCTCGGTCACCATGTCCTCCAATCTCAGAAGTTGGAGTAGTCATAACAGAGTGTGGTTGATATTTCCTATCTTCCGAAAAATTTGGCCTATCTTGACTACTGTAACCCATTTCCCAACCACTCAGATGGTCTGACTGTCCAACAGTTGGTTCCACGCAGATTGGTGTGCTACTGTTACTCTGGTTCATGAATGATTGGGCTCGAATGACAACAGACTGCTCTAAATCCATAGCTTCCTTAACCAAGTTTTCAAAATAGACGCCACAAAATCCGCAGTGACTATCTGTAACCTTCACAGTGCCAAACAATTTGAACTCATCGTGAACAAGTTCCCGTTTTCTGTAAAGGGTATTTCTCCTAGCCTGGCGCATGATAGTTATTCTTTTGAAGAAATGTGTTATTTTCACTGCCGCTTTATTTATTTTGTCATTTTCTTCCTGTTCCTTTTTTTCTAAGATACTTTTTGCAATTTCTTTTTGTGTGAATTCTTCCTCTTTCACTGGTTCATTGTCTTGAAGTTCATCTATTGGCTCAAGATGATGCATCACGCTTTCCGTGTTTGGGTTGAAAAATATGGGAGAGAATAGTTTCTTGTTTTCAAGCTTTGAAGTTACTATCCGTTGTATTATATTTGGACCCCACTTGCATACAAGTAATTCTTCCCCTTGCTGCCTTGCGTTTAGTAATGAATCTAATGCAGCAACGACATCAGCAATACCCTTGACTTTATGTTTGATATATTTTGCTAGACGTTGTAGTCTGGCAGGACCCTCCTGTGGAATGGTTATACATGCTAAAGATTTCATTAAGCTAATCTCACTTTCAGCAGGCATCGCCTTACCGATGTTCACGACAAGTAACATATGTATAACGATGATTCGCTCCGCTACGGCATAGAAATGGGGGTCAACAAGGCTAAGCTTCAATGCTTCCTCTAAAATATTTATGTTATGATCAAATCCACAAACCCCGAAACTGATATATTTCAGTCTATCTTGGAGCAAGTTTGTTTCCTTTTGATAATTTTTCGGGTGTTTGTGTTGCCATATATCAATGCCTGTTACCACTCTTGCAAGTCTTGGATTAGGAAAAGTAGCTTCAATAAATTTAACTAATGCAAGGTAGCTGGATGGCAAAATGAACATAAAGTCCGGAAAGTCTCGAGTCTTCAACTTTGCTGTTAAAATGATACCAACTGTCAGAAAAAACTCGATCCACATGCAGTAATGGTGCAAATCTGGTAGTTGAGATATAGACTCTTTTCTCCTTTGAAGAATCACAAATTTTGAAAACTGATACACTGCATCATATGGATTTGGATTGGACGACATATAGGAGTACGCTTCCAAAAACCTCTTTGCAATGCACTCCACGTACATTTGGTTACCACTTTGGTATGTGGAAAGAGTGTACAGGTGAACTCTTTTCAAGTTCAACGATCCTTCATAATCAATCGTTCGCTCCAACTTTTCAAGTAACTGTCTTGGAGATGTTTCAATTCTGCATTTAGAGTCCAATCCAAATAAGTGGTATCCAAATTCAAACATAAAGACAACTTCAGTTTCTTTAGCAGCTAGGCACTCTAACGTCTTTCCAGAGGTGGTTGTTTTAACCTTCCATTGGTCCATGAGGAAATCTCTGAGATGACGAAGGATTTTGATACTTCTCTGCAGGTACTTGACCAACTCTTCACTGTCCTCGCCTATTAGGACTGGGTGACCCGAATATGGCATTAGATCATCGAGCAAACATCCACACGCTTTATACTTTTTACTATGATCTGTCTCCCCTTCTTCTACAAATTGATCAACTAATACCTTCAATACGGACGGACATGTTCTCTTGAGTCTATAGGCACCTTCTTGAATCTCATCCTCTAGTTCTACAAGTAACAGGTCAGTGTTAACCAGCAAAATCACGCTCTCTTCTGTCATAGTCGTGTGCCGCCTATTGCAGTTTTTATCAACATTGCCAAGATTTGGACATTTAAGACCTGCACGAAAGAAGTTGCACATTTTACTCCGATCCCTCAAGTTAAAAAGAACTTTCCAAATCTGTTCAGTCCATTGAAGAGTTCTTTTTAGCAAGAATCTCATGATGGACTCATAAGCATTATCCTTGTCTACATAATAACTGTATTCTTCTACATCACTAGGTTTCATGAGACTCTTTAAGAACTGCAAGCAAAGAGGCCGTTGTTTTGGATTAAATACTAATTCATTCTGGCTGAAATGGTGCAATCCATATAACTGTATGTATTTATGGACCTTGTCCAAATTTGCAGCCTCATTTGGATTTGAAAGGGCAACACACACAGTGAACGTAAAACCAATAGCGCTAATCAGTCTCTTAACATCTTGCAATTTGTCCAGAGATGAGTGTCGCATCAACCAGTCTCCACATTCTACTAATCCTGCGTCGTTCTGTACTGGTTCGGACACAATAAACGACTTCCATGCCTCTTTAACGTTATCTGGATTTAAAGACAACTCAGCCTGAAGAAGTCGTAACTCTCCAACTGGATCAATACATTCACTAGCTCCAAGCAGTTCTACTCCTTCTGCCATGGATTTGAGCACTTCTTTAATTTTGAATGTAGGTATCTCAACCGGAGAATTAGCCCCCTCCCTCCTAGTTGCCGTGAGAATGCGACTAGACACGAGAATACATTGACCGAGAATACCTGGATCGTGTGTTGTTCTAGCTATTTCTGTCGCATCGTCAGTGAAGCCGTGTTTCAACAGAAGGTTGGTCGCTTTTTTTAGTTCATCTACAAAACATGAATTGGAATTGATTTATTTTACATAGATTGTAAAGGATATAAAGAAAAATATAAATATTACTTTCAATGGCTTATACGAATAACTTGAGTGACTAAACAAGTAATGAGCTCGATATATATTTAAGCAATACTATCTCCTTTGAAAACATCCAAAACCTTCTAATTCGAAAAACCATGCATTACGTGGTTGGCGCAAATGAGCGGAAACTTATATCCTTCTGTAAATCAAGTAGCCATATGATTTCAAATTGCAGTAAACATAGCTGCGCTGGAATTGTACAAATGTATATAGAGTGATATACTAGTACAACAATGATGAACGCACTAAGGCAATGTATACATCTTTTACATCGGCTCAAAGTCGATGACATTACTTATAGCAAATACAATTATGTTCTGAACAGAACAGAACTTTAATACATATCTCGGTACATATAGTACAACATGAGGAAATGGTATTACTTACTAGTACAACAATGATAAACGCACTAAGGCAATGTATACATATTTTACATCGGCTCAAAGTCGATGTCATTACTTATAGCAAATACAATTATGTTCTGAACAGAACAGATGTTTAATACATATCTCGGTACATATAGTACAACATGAGGAAATGGTATTACTTACAATAATTATATTTAAATACTATCACGTGATCTCATATTTCATTTTTGCTCAAAGGCGTATTGTACTCGCTCATCCATGGATACTCTTCTTATGAGAGGCAGGGCATTCATAGCTAACCGTGTACAGAAATACAATTTGAAATTTGGTTTCCATAACACGGAGAATAATATACAATAAGGACCATTCTTTAATTTCGGAGAGAAAAGAGAAAGAAAATAAAAAAAATGGTGGAAAGGACAAACTGCATATACATGTAGTTTAATGTCTCTCCTTCCCCCATTGCCTTTCATTATATCTAGAAAAGAATAATAAAAGTAATAACAAAAGTGTATTTAGGTTTCAAATACTTTTCCATTTGTTTTCAATTGGGAAGAGTTGTTTAAATTGCTATTAAAGTTACATCAGCAGGGGAAAATGTATATGTTCATAATAACAAGTAGAAACATATGCTACATAAATAATAACATTATAGTATACAGACACAACACAACTATTAAACATTTAAATGCCGAGCAGTTCTAAATTAAAACGTGTGTGTAATACATAACAGGGTTTCTAACTCGATAGGCAATGTTGACTTCCCAGTCTAAAACTAAGCATGTATATAAGGATCAACGCTCGGTCCTGGACTATCACGGATAAAATATATCGGGCGATTTCATTGCTACATGTGTTGGACTATATAGTCAATCAGAGTTCAGTTTGCATTGGGCCAGTTTACACATGATAATGTGAATGGGATATGTGTATTTATAGTAAGTTTATTTGTTTACACTTGTTTATTTTCACTATAAAGTAAGACGTATGGTTATTTACGGGTTTATCTGTGTATTTTTTAAACGAATAAGGCAATTGAGATAAGATAAGTTTCATTCATAATTCGGTTTAAAGCATATGTGTTATTTATCACGTGTTTTCCAGACAGGAAATATTTGCGGTTGTTAGATAAATGAGGACAGGAAAATAAATTAGGCATTTCGTCGCCTAATTGATTTAATGTACATAATGTGCATTTCCTTTCCAGGAGCGGCATCCCATCTCATCTTCCAGTATCGATGGATAAACCGTGGTTGACTGTTCTAAATAGAAACATGTTTATTGCTAAAGATGAAGGGAGAGTGGACAGGTACGGTTCAAATATTAATTCAGATTTTTAAGGTGTTATAAGTTCTCCCTTTTTTAGATTGTTTTGTTTCCTGTGACCTTATTTGTTTAAACTGATTAGTCAGATTTTGTTTGACTAATACATGTATATTGTTTACTTTATTATGATTTTGTGTAGCCGAGATTATTCCGTAAACAGTTTTAAGAAGAATATCTGTTATACATGTTAACCATCTGTATGGCCCTAGATCGTTCACCTGAATGATTTTAATGCAAAACACATCAAGACAATAATTATGACAAAGATTCAAAGTGCAACCTCCAGTGTTAACAAGATGTTTCTGTATTTGGCCTAGTGACCTATTTTTTGTTTTACCTGATATGACCTATATTCGAACATGGACTAGATATCATCAAGACAATCCTTCTGACAAAGTTTCAACTTGCTCAAAGTAGAAATGCGGCCTCCGGAAACTTTTTCCTTCAATTTGGCCTGTTTTTGATCAGGCATGACTCATATTCGAACTTGACCTAGATATTATTCAGAGAAACATTCTGACAAAATTCGAAGATGCTGAAGCAAAATTCGGCTTCTACAGTGTTAACTCGATCTTCCTTCAATTTATCCTAGTGACCTAGTTTTTAAAAAGACATGACCAATATTTGAAATAGGACTACATATCATCAAGACAAACATCTGAAAAGGTTTGAACATGCTCAAACTAACAATGCAGCATCCAGAGTGTTAACATGATTTCCTTTCAATTTGGCCTAGTGACCTAGTTTCTGACTAATATGATCCATATTCTAACTTGTCCAAGATCTGATAGAGATAAATGTTCTGAAATACTTTCATGAAAATCTGATGCAAAACGTAGCCTGTAGAGTGTTAACAAGGCAATTGTTGACGACGGACAGACGCAGGACAAAATGTGATCACAATTGCTCACATTGAGCACTTCGTGCACAAGTAAGCTGAAAAGTAAAAGTGTAACATTAAAGCTCATATCTTAACTTTAATTGTTGTAGATATTGTGAAAGAAAATATTTTACACACAATGCTTTGAAAAATAACGTAATATTTATGAACAAATGACATAAGAGAAGCATTTATTAACCCAGTTTTACATACAAGGAATTTGAAGGTGATTACTTAAAAATGATCATAGTCTTGAGTGTAAACATGATACATCCTAATATAAGAAATTGCAATTCTGAGATTTAATGCAAATCTTAGTTGGAAAATAAAAACAAAAATATCATGAGAAATGTATGCGTTCATTTCATTGGATACATCAGAAGTAGTCTGTAAGTGGTTAAGGATTAATCCTTTTTGACATGTAGATGCTTTCTGCCACCTCTGCATAAGATGTTTTTTGAAAAACATTGTGACAAAAGGACATATTGTTCATGATGAACAATTTCCCCCTTTGTCACAATTTGTTTACTCTATCAAATTATTACACTTTCCTATTAATACATTTTCCAAAAATAAAACCAAAATGTTTTCAAAGTGGTTTGCTGCAGATTTGTTCCAGGATGGAAAGGGTTAAGTAAAGAGAAAGTACTATCAGGTATGTATGTACATGTATAATTAACAATTCAATTCAATTCAATTCAATTTTATTCAGGCAAGTCGGCACATCAGTACCATTGGACATTTACAAGTATAAACACGTGAAGAATATGGCTCAATGACGTAAACATACATTACATTTACATAATTTATATACACGAATACAAAAGAAGAAAAATCAGTTATAATATTTCAGATAAGTACTATTATGTTTAGATAACCAAGAATCATTGTCAATGAATACAAATGGTCCTATATCGCTCACCTGATTTAATCAAACTTAAAAAGTTTTCAGTGTTTTTTCCCTATATGAGTCTATGAAATACAAGTGACCCCCGGAGAGGGCTCATTTTTGACCCCAGTGCTATAATTTGAACAATCTTGGTAGATGTCCACTAGATGATGCTACATACCAAATATATTTTAGACAAGAAGATTTTTAAAGTTTTCCCCCTAAATGAGTCTCTGTAAAACAAGGGACCCCCGGGATGGTGTAATTTTTGACCCCAGGGCTATAATTTGAACAATCTTGGTGGAGGTCCACAATGATGCTACATACCAAATATCAAAGGCCTGGGTATTCTACTTTGAGACAAGAACATTTTTAAAGTTTTTTCCGTATATGAGTCTATGTACAACAAGTGACCCCCGGAGAGATGTCATTTTTGACCCAAGGGCTATTATTTGAACAAGCTTGGTAGAGGTTCACTAGATGATGCTACATACCAAATATCTTTTAGACAAGAACACGTTTTAATTTTTTTCCCTATATGAGTCTATGTAAAACAAGTGACCCCTGGGGAGGGGTAAATTTTGACCCCCAGAGCTATAATTTGAACAATCTAGGTAGAGGTCCACTAGATGTAATGATGCTACATACCAAATATCAAAAGCCTGGGCCTTCTAGTTTGAGGCAAGAAGATTTTAAAAAAAATCCCCTATTTATGTCAAACAAGTGACCCCCGGGAGGTAATGTTTGACCCCAGGGCTATTATTTGAACAATCTTGGTAGAAATCTACTTGATGATGCTGCATACCAAATATCAAAGGCCTGGTGTGTCTACTTTTAGACAAGAAGATTTTTTAAGTTTTTTCTCTTTATGAGTCTATGTAAAACAATAGACCCCAGGGAAGGGGTCATTTTGACCCCAGGGCTATAATTTAAAAATCTTGGTAGAGGTCCACTAGATGATGCTACATACTCAATATAAAAGGCCTGGGCCCTCTACTTTTAGACAAGAAGATTTTTTAAGTTTTTCCCCTTTATGAGTCTATGAAAAAAAAGTGACCCCCGGAAAGGGGTCATTTTTGAGTCCAGGGCTATAATTTGAACAATCTTTGGAGAGGTTCACTAGATGACGCTACATACCAAATATCAAAGGCATGGGCCTTCTACTTTCAGACAAGAAGATTTGTTACGTTTTAGTTAAGTTCCCCTTTGTTGTTGCCGTGGCAACCAAAGTTCTGCATGGAATAGAATTCTGTGAACAGTTTGAACGAGATCCACCCAAGGAACATTCCTGTAACATTATTTTGAATTTGGTTTATTGGTTTAGGAGGAGAAGTCGTTTGTAGTAAAATGTAAACAGACGGACGACGACGAAGACGGACGACGGACAGTGAGCGATCACAAAAGCTCACCTTGCACTTCGTGCATATGTGGGCTAAAAATACTGAAAATCTCAATTAATTTAATAGAGATGAAAACATTGTGGCAAAAGGAGAAATTGCCAATTTTGAGCAATTTCTCCATTTGCAAAAATGTTTTCAAAAGGCCTCAGAAAGCATCTACATATAGAAAATGGTTAACCCTTTACCACTAACAGACTACTTCTGATGTAGCGTCTGTATGTGGGAAAGGGTTAACTAAGAAAGAATCTAAGAATAATATACATGTACAAAATTTACTTGAAGGTCACACGTTAAATTAAAATGCTCAAAACTTGTAATGCTTGGCTGTGGAAGAGTAGCAGACAACTTCTTGAATAATTGTAGGGAAGGAGAAATTTCTCCTATTAGAAAAAATTCTTCCATTCTTAAAAAGTTGTCTATGGACAGATATTATATTAGGAGATGCATTCCAATTTTGTCTCGAAAATTGTTGAAAAAGGAGAACATGCTGATAATATTTTTTTTTCAGGAATAACATCAAATTATCATTTGTCACAATATAAAATGTTTTCCCCAAAGCTATGTGTTCAAGCATGTATAAGTGTTTTACCCTGTCCCATATGCAGATGACTTAAATTGATGAAGTTATAACTTTAAATAACATTGTTGTAAAATCAGAAAATCCTGACAAGTAATTTCTCTTTTTGTCATAATGTTTTCTATTGTATACACTTATTACATGGTCTTTGATAGATGTTGCACTGGTGTTTGCAGAGTTGTTTTCAAATAGGTCTGCTGTAGTCTGATTTATCTGAGAAAATGCTAAATATGTGGTTATTTTACAGTTTATTTGCTTCATGTGTTAAATGATAACAGCTATAGTCCATGAATAAACAAGAGGCCCATGAGGGCCTATGCTCTACTGGCATTGATCTGGCTTGTTTCAAAAGGAACCAATATGTCATCAATATTCAAATACCATCTAAGTTTGGTGAAGATCAGATAGTAAATGGAAGCTCTATTGTGTTCACAAGCTGTATTATAGCAATTTTGACAATTTCAAGGGCCATAATCCAGCCATGCGTGGGTAGATCAGGCCGTTTTTTAGAAATGAACCAAATTCTTATGGATATCTAACTACTGTATAAGTTTGATTGAGATACAATCAAAAATAAGGACTGTATCATGTTAACAAGCCCTATTATAGCAATTGTGACAATTTCAAGGGCCATAATGCAGTCATGCATGGGGGGGGGGGGGCGGATCTTGCTTGTTTTCGAAAGGAATCAAGCTCTCATAAATATCTAATTACAGTATAAGTTTGATTGAGATACAATAACAAAATCCAGTCATGCATGGGCAAATCTGGCTGGTTTTCAAAAGGAACCGAGCTCTAATGGATATCTAACTACTGTATAAGTTTGGTTGAAATACAATCAAAAGTGAAGACTGTATCGTGTTAACAAGCTCTTTTATAGCATTTTTGACCATTTCAAGGGCCATAATCCAATCCGTGTTAACAAGAAATTGTTTACGCACGCACTCACGCACGCACGCACGCACGCACGCACGCACAAACGGACGACGGACAAATCGCCACGACATAAGCCCTTCTGGCTATTGGCCAGTAGAGCTAAAAATCTAAACACTTTCAGTGTTAATCAGAATTATCTTATCTAAAGTGTCCTCTTCAATCATTGATTCTCTGAATACTGCTGTCCTTAAAAGAATAGTATTTATTCTTTCCAATGACTATATGCCAAGCTCTGTTTTCAGAGTTTTTTAATCACAAATTTGCCAGCACTACATGAATACGCTCAGTAGCTGTCAGATCCATCAAGTTTCTATTGTCTCTGCTTATGAAAGTTGTTTCCTTCCCTTCATGAAATCTAGAATGTTAGCACAAAAATCACCGGCTATAGTAAAACCACTCACAGCCATGATTTTATCAACCAGCAACAACTAATTTAGAAATTTCTGAATTCTTAGTAATGTGTATATAAGTGGTCACTAAACGAGGTCCAAAGTAGCCTGTGTAGGACAGGTTTGACTCAGTATCACATTATATGATGGGAATTAACGCCTCTACATCTTTTTCTGTATCGAGCTGTATAGGGATATTGAGTTCAATTGCCCGTCTTACAAGAGGTCTTCTTGCTGGTGTTGTCTACTATTTAAAATAACCCATATCTGGGACAGGAAATTAGTTTTTCTTGCTTGGTCGATAACAAATTAAGTGGCCTGAATATACCTGAAATATAAATAAAAAACATAGCTAGAAACAAATGTTTGTCATTTTGGCACAAGTATAACAAGTTTCCTGTGTGATTACACAATGTTGAATCATATCTTACATAATCAGAAAAATATTAATATCTAACCATTGAAATACCACACTCATGTGATTACATGTGAAGTTGGGAACAATTCATATGCCCCTTGATGGATTTTAATACATAAATAATGTGACATGAGAGTAATTGTTGATTTACCCATCATATACTCAATTGTTGAAAAACAGTTTCAAATGTAAATAGATATATTACTTACAGACAATTTATAAAAAAGCTTGACGATAACACGGGTCTCCCTCTTTATCGCAATAGCAATACACCAGTATTTACACTAGGATTTTGTTAACTGGATCAACCAGTTTAATAATAGCTTTTAATAGCACAAGACCTAGTGTTCGGTTAGTTAGTTTAATATGAATACAGCCAGAGTCTATGTCTACAAATTCTTTTCAGTTGGTTTTTGCTTCTAAATGTACTGCTGTAGACTCAAGCGATAGCTAATTTAGCTATTTTGAACAATTGCTTAGTTGAATCTAGATTACTACAGCCTATTCACGGACATTGACAATGTACTATCTCGATGTTTTAATAAGCTTCTGGTGCATTTACCTTAAACATTTACTAAGGCTTTAACCTTTTCCCTCATGTAGATGCTTTCTGACGCCTCTGAAGCAGACAACTTTTGAAATCATAGTGGCAAATGGAGAAATTGCTCATGATTTCTCCACTTGTCACAATGATTTAAACTCTATTCAATATTCATACTATCATTTTGAGATTTTCTATCTTTCGGACTTGATAACTTCAAAGTCGTCTGCTGCAGCTTTATTATAAACAAAATAAGCAACAGGCTGGGTATGCATTGTGATCAATGACCATATATGCATGCATCTGATTCTGAAAAATCTCAAGGCTTTAGTTTATAGGATATTTAAACCAGTATTAACCAGAATTAATTTTTCCTTTTTGTTGTTGACTTATCTTTTATACAAATGTATCCAATTAAACAAAGGGACACAACTTTGGTTAACTATAACAAGTCGGATTCGCTACACTGTATATTTGCCAGAGTACCACAATTTAATTAAAATGTATCCCACTCTCTTTCACTATATCTTATTGCATAATTCCCAACTGTAATGTAAATGTAGTGTAGACCAGGTTGTAAAAATAATCAGATGGTTGAAAATGAGAATGTGTTTGAATATTTGTCAGTTCGAAGAATTTGTTGTTCGACAGTCATGACTGAAGATTTTCGCGAAGACTACCGACATCTCTGCAATATAATGTTAGGCCTACTTACCAACACTTTAGACGATACATTGGAGTTGTTTCTATTTAAATATTTCACCAGATACGTCTCAAGTTGTCATTATTCGGGATACAGTATAATTTAAGGCTTCAAACGGCAAGTTTTCGTTGTGTCTGTAAAGCGCTTTACTGTAAATGACGTGCGTCTAGATCACCTTGATTAGTACGGTACTAGTCGGCTATTTTGAAAAACTGGAACAAAATATTTCATTCTCAGTTCCACGTATTGTTCGCTTTTTTTTAAAATTGTTAGTTCACACGAAATTACGCAGTTCTTTTATTACCTTAAACATCGATTTAGAATTAATAATGATTGACTAGACGACAATATTTTTCAAACTGTTTTTATACGTGTGACCGGCCGCATTTTAAACATATCCAAAATGGCGGCCCCCATTGAATTTTGCCAGTTTCATTTCAGAAATCTTCATGGGTATTGAAAAACAAATCTCACACCTGTTACCTATAAGTTTTTTTCGTATTAAGATGTTCTTGCCATTTAATTTTGTTGTTATGGTTATTTCCTTCATCACAAACAGAGCCAGGTGGGATGGTATTTATGGAGCTTAAATTCCAGTTAAGCAAAAATTGACCATTAGAGAACAGACTGTCTGTCTCTTTCACATCAAACTCATATAAAAGTGAGAAACATTCAACAGAGCATAGAACATAGCCAATAAGAGATTTGTTCCTAAATGTAAGCTGTCCTATACGCTTATCTGATCTATAGCGCCCATTTAGAATAAAACAACTCATCATTTTTGCAGATATCTAACATAGTAAAGTCTAGTGCATTGGTCTATTTGACTCTGTTTAGTTGAATATAATAAGTCTCAAGGGTTTTGAAAATGTCTGCATTAGTCTCATAGCTTTGAACATCTACTTGTGACATTATAAAGTTATCATGGTTATAATAATCTTTCAAATCTCCAAAAACGGGCATTCTAGGACAATTTTGTTATTATGGCAAACATTTGAAATGTCATCTTCAAGGAAATATAATTGTGCTGTATCATAATATTTGGACCCTTCAGGAGGTACATAAACAATACAGATGAAAACATCATGGTTAAGAGAAAAACGTTTTAGAAATTGTTACCGTTAGTAAGTAGTCTGACAATGAATGAGTTTCATCAATATGTGAGTCAATATTTGATTTTACAAAGAGGCCTAATCCTCCTGATTTTTTCGATCCTGTGACTTTTCTGGGTTTAGGATAGAATACAAAACCACGTAGATTAATAGTATCTAATTCATCGATATTTGTGTCACAAAATCCTAATAAGTTAAAGTCATTAATACTTTTTTTAAACTTTGGAAATTCTAGCGTACGTTTCACTAACATTGATGAAACCAGTTTAACTGCACATTACATATTTTTTCACTTCCATGTATTTTTCCTTGCCAGGCATATCCACTGTCATCAGAATATCGGTCGCCCTCTGCAAATGGATTAATTTTATCTACACCCCAAGGACGGACGCTGGACCCGACGATGAACAGCTTGGGTATCCCGAGATAGTGTCTGTGACGATGTAGGGTTTTGTTATCTTCCGAGAGGTCATTTGGTTCGTGGGAAGAGGCGATTCTAGTAGTACTGTTTTGATGGTGATCTTCACTTCGATGTGTGTACATAGTGTGACTGTAAACAAGCGACGTGTTGACATACTCACTCTTATTATCAAACATATCCTTTTCAATCTTCCTGTACATGACAAGTCTTGAAGGGAATATGATTGTAACTTTTCTGGTTATGAGTTCTTTATATTCTGGCCAAAGTTGCTTGCGCGCATGTGTTATGTCTTGCGGATAATCGCGGCTGACTCTATATTATGTACCTGCTAGGGAGCGAGTAGAGGACATTATCAACTCAGTGGCCGGGTAATCTATGAAAGCTACAATAATAGGTATATTTGTTCCCTGTTTATACTTTCCTAGCCTATGCACTCTGTCAATAGCCTTGACAATCATTTTAGGTTTGATAAAATGGGAGATCAAACACAACACAACACTTATCCCGTTGCTCTTGGAATCCACTGAATATGATCTTTTTACTTCTAGATCGAGCTTCAAGGTCTATAGATTTATATTCGAGCACTGTAATGCGACTATCATGTTCCTCGATGTGTTTGTCTAATGCAGATACTCTAGCTTTTGTCAACATTATCTGATAGTTTGGATAGATTCAAGGAAAACTTCTCGTTACTGGTCAAATGTTTATGTTCATCTGTAATATCATTGCAGCCGTCACCAGTGCTTATTCTCTTTCTTTTTCGGAATGTTTTTCGTTATTTTTGGTTTACTTTATGTTACAGGTTGATATCTCATTAAATACATCGTCACTTACTTGCTGCATTTGTTGTTCGATAGAGCGTTCAGTTATGTGACCACTGGCCGCCATTTTGCCCTTGACCACTGACTGGACTTTCTCGTCTGTCTTCTGCGAATGAATCGTTGAAATCCTCCTGTTAATTAAACTCTGCTAGTTGTTTTGCATTGTGCCTAGTCCTTTATCGTTTCCAAAGAGTTTTATTACAGCAATGTCTCAGAAATCCAAGAGAAAACAGCGAAAAAGCCGGAGTTGTCAAAATACGTTCCACTCGATTGATATATTGTTTCGAGTTTAACGCCGTTTTCAAATACTTAATTTGTAATTACGTTGAATAACGTACTGATTGATTAATTGACGTTTTAACACCAATTTAGTTCAATTAGTAGCATTGCATATGAATTAATTGATTGATCAATTGAAGATTAACGTTGCTTTGAACTTCAAACACTGTCAATACATTGATCTGTTAATTGTAGCCTAATGCGATTTTCGAATACTTACATTTAAATAAGTTGTTAGATTGGAGTTTAACACTGCATTGAGCTTCTTACAATGTAAATGTAATGAAGGATTAATTTATTAGAGCTTTATCTCGTTTTTCAAAGAAACAATTATAATACATTTATTGATTGATTGAATACTTTGGTTTTAACTCTGTCTGTGTAAATGACCTGCTTAATTTAATAATTTCAGTTCATCGCTGTTTACAACTACTTAAATGGTAACATACAGTGATTGATTGATATAGATTGATCGTGCCTTTTCAATTACCAGCATTGTAAATTAATTGAGTAATTGAATAGTTTAAACACCGATTATAACTGCTAACATTTAAAATACATTAATTGATTGATTAATTGAAGTTTTATGCCATGTTCGATTACTAACATTGTAAATGACATTGAAAAATAGAGTTTATAATCGTTTTCGACACTTAACATTGTAATAACAAAAATTGTTTGATCAGTTTGAGTTAACGCTGCTTTCATTATCTTCAATCGTAAGTCCATTGATTGATTAATGAACCTTTTTTTGCTTGAACCAGATGACGTGTGATGCCTTTTACAGTAGATCGGTTCTGATAACAGGATCGGGAAAGGGTGATAACAAAACTCTAGGCACACAAATTCACATGGTCATAGGTCAAATACTCTAGGATAGATGATAGACAAAATATAAATGATAAACAGACACAATTATGCAAACACAGAAAGTAACTCATTTAATAGGAGAATACATGATTTGTGTTATATAGATAGATAATGAATTAAATACTTTCTTACAATTATCCTGAAGTATTCTAGCAGCCTCTTTGACATATCCTTTTTTCTCCAGGAATTCAACTCTATCACCAACATTAGGGATTCCATCAAGTGCATTTAACATTCCCTCCTTATTGCCAAGCTTGTATAACTTTTCTGCTGCCCTAAATAATTGAAAAACATCGCAAAGTCAAGGAATGCAACAAGAAATATTGTTGTGTTCAGAGGTTCTTGACACTAAGGGTTATATTTCGATTGAATAAGAGTTTCATTATAGTATGGTGAGAGAACATTTATTCATGTCTTCAGGGTGACAAATTAGATTGTTTGTATGATATTTTTAGCTGCATTCAACAAAAACTGGTTAAATCAGTTTAGTTTCTGGTCCATTTATCCCGACACCAGTAGGTCTGGCGTAATGCTTATCCCCACATATCTTGAGATCAAAGGACCAAAAGCCCAAATTGCCGTTTTTAAATTATTCGGTATGACCGAGCCGGGGATCAAATCTGGGACATCCCGCACTCATGCAGATGATTTACCACTACACCACCGATTCGTCCAACAACACTAGTAGTAG
Source organism: Serripes groenlandicus (assembly GCA_031761405.1). Taxonomy (NCBI): domain Eukaryota; kingdom Metazoa; phylum Mollusca; class Bivalvia; order Cardiida; family Cardiidae; genus Serripes; species Serripes groenlandicus. Next base: position 214,576 of record JASEVX010000242.1, read on the forward strand.
GCTAATAAACACTTGATTTACTTGATATAAGTAGAGTAAGGCAAAATGGAGTTTTGTTTGACTTGCAAACGGTGACACCTACGGGAATGTCTGGGAATGAAATGTAGAAGTAACTTCTGATGGAACATTAGAAGCATCCCTATACCTACTTCCGTATCTGCTCATGTTACAGCTAATCATATGATGAAATAAGATCCGGGTTTGCCTGACTTAGTAAATATTCTTTTCAATTATTGAAACAAGAGCCCAATGTGGCCCTGTTTTACTCACAACGAAACATAAGGAATATTTCTGACATATTATCTTGATATAAGACAACAGTTTCAGAATAGAAAACTATTTAACTTATGTGATTTCAATTCAATACTTATCCACCAATGGATGTGGCTTGAAAAGTGTTGTAAAAGGTCATCTAAGAATCTTTTCTGCCACATTATGTTGAAAGATATGCTCGTTTACCTGATATGATATCCTTGGAGTCCCCATATGTAGACGAATGTTTGACGCAGATCACTTTTAAAACTACTTTGAAAATATGTGCTCATAATATAATTTTCCGGAGTTGTACCTCATATACTATTTATCATAATACCGATGCATCCGTGGTAATGCTACATGTAGCCCCACAACCCTGAGCACCAAGACGAGAATTCTTAACTACAACTTTTGAAGTTATTGGAATGCCATAATCAAGGATCAAACTCCAGCTCCCAAGACAGGCTCTCTTATCGCCACACAAGTAAAATACCTGTGACTTAGCTTCTCCTCTGTGTTGTAATCTGCTGGTTTAAAGGCTACTAGGTACCCTGGAATCGGGGTATTCTTCTGTGTGTGTTCCTGTAATAGCGTTGCAAAGAGTTTAACCCTTCTTTCACACATACATCAAACCGATGTAGCAGACGACTTTTGAAACACATAAGAAAAAAATATGAAATAGTAACCTTTCTAAATAAAAGGGTTTTAATTTGATAGAGCTGAAATAAAGTGACAATATGAGAAATTGCTTAATGTGAGCCGAAATTTCTTCTTTTGCCACAATGTTTTAAAAATTTGTCTAAAATAAGGAAAGGGTCAAATTGTCTTCATCAGATATTCTTAGATGTTTGACACATAAAAAAATGTAAGTAATTTTCATGACCATCAATAAGGAACCTAAATGTCGCTCTACCTTGACGCGCATTTCATATCTTTTTAACGTGTCGATTGCGATGCTGTAGATTTCGTTCTCAATCAACACTTCCACAGCTTTGTTGAATATTCCCTGTTGTTCATAGCAACGACTAGTTGCAATCGGTAGTCTCAATTGTCTGTAGATAGCTGCTGCCCGCTCATACTGAAATAAATATTTTACCATGTTTAATATATTTTGAGAGTCATCTTTTAAAATATCCTAGGAAATAAACGTACAATTGAACGTTTAATTTAGATATAAGAGTTAACAAATCATCGTAGGAAAAGGACATATTTATCATGATAAGCCAGTCCTCCTGCTACTCTCATGACTTTAAATTTGTCTGCTATAGAATGCGGAGACTACCAAACTTGTCTGCACTAGGAGAAAAGCTTAAACATTTTCCAACCTGCAGAAGCATTTTGACGCATCTACAGTCGACGCGTATTGAAAACATGTTGACAAAAGGAGACATTTTTCATTAAGTTATCTGCTGCAGATTTGTGGTATGTGGGAAAGGGTTTCACTCCTACTTATCGAGGTCTGATATTTACCTGTCCAAGTTTTTCAAATAGTTCAGCAGCAAGCTCTCGTTCCCTCGCATTATGTAGACAAATTGCTGCTTTTTCTGGTTTATAACAGTTCAGGTACATTGTTGCTGCCTTAAGGAACTCTCGCCGCATTTCCCTGGGGATTTCTTTCAATCTTGATGCCTTGACATTTAAAGAAGTAGATACAATTAAAGTGATAAAACTAAACGTAACTTGAACATTTCTGCTGCCTTAAGGAACTCCAGACCCGCTTCTCTTAGGTTGCCTTTCACTATTTAATTCCTTGAAAATTGAAAGTATGATATAAATACCAAGTTGAGAAAAATGTTGGATATTTTTTCTCTAAGTGGTCAATAGTCGTTTGCAGCAAAGGCATCAGCATGGAACGAGATACTTCTATTTTGATATGGAGTTGAAAAATTTGTAGGAACAAAGGAAAGGTATTTGAAAATAACTTGTCTAAAAATAGAAAATCTTCATAAACACGTATCGAATAGAGGTGAAAACATTGTGACAAAAGGAGAAATAGCTCATTGTTATCAATGTTATCATTTGTCACAATGTTTTCAAAAGTCGTTTGCTATAGAGGTTTTTTAATGCACTAACTGTGGGAAAGGGTAAAATGAAGACTAAAACCTTAATGAATACACACTTTTACAGCCTGTGCATGAGCCAGTGCCACTTTCTGCCTGTCCGTTTCGCCGATGCGTCCAAAACATTTCGCTGCCATGCTGTACAGGGAATGCTTCATGAAATCTTTGCCTTGTTGTATCCAGTCCTCGACACTCGATTTCTCCGCGAAAACGGTATCCACAAAACCTGCATTGATATACATCAATATGGGGAATATGAGGAAGTTGTTTATTTTCATTTCTAGACGGTTATTACAATAATGACGGAATTAAGGAGTTAACATTGACAAGTCGTTTGCTTTAAAATGTCAATACATTTGGGAGAGTGATAAAATAGGAGAAGTTGCTTAAAGCTGGTAAAGCTATATATTGCTCATGTCCAGTAATTTCTCTTTTTCAAGTGTTTCAAAATTGTGTGTTCAGCATACTCTTTAAAACGTATCTCAATCAGAGAAAGGTGTTATACAGCAATTTTTAACCCTTTCCTGCATACAACAAATCTGCAGCAGACGATTTTGAAAACATCTAGGCCAAAGTATGAATAATTGTTGTATATGAAAGTATAATTGTTGAATAGAGTTTAAAACATTGTGGCAAATGGGTAAATTGCTCATGATGAAAAAGAATCTTTTTACAGCAGAAGGGTAATACAGTGTCTGAATGTGGAAGGGTTCAAACAAAGACAGACATACTTTCTTCATCAATCTCTGTCACTGTGATTGAATTCACCAGTTTTCTTGCTCTGAAGTATTCAAACATTGGGGCCCTATTTTCATAATCTTCATCAAAAATCCAAACGTTGACGCGAGCCCGAGTCAATGCTGTGTACAGATGTTTGAGTTCAGAGTTCAGCACTTTGTGTAGGTTCGGATCAAAGATCAAAGGTCGAGGCCTATCAGGCCGTCGTAAAACATCTGTTAAAGAGAGTGTAACGCTTTATTCAATATTAAGCAAGGATATATTGTAAACTATCAATGAAATGTATAATGTTATTACATTAATTACAACGATTTATTGAAAAATAAGATATTCAGAAAAAGAACTGTATACATTACTTTTGTTTATCCCTTTCATAAATACATTTTGATGCATCTGTAGCAAATTCCTTTGAGAAATTGCTCATGATTTTCATTTCCTTTGCCATGGCAACCAGAGCTGTCCATGGAATAAAATTCGTTTAACACTGCTGAAAGACTATCTCCTTATGTCCATTATTGTGTAGTTTGGTCAATATTGGCAGTTCAATTATTTTAGCAATTATGAAAGGGCACTTCCAAAGGAACATCAATTCCTTTGAGTTTGGCTGAAATTGGCCAAGTGATTTAGCAAGGGATCAATTTTTTAAAAAAGGGCCATTATCTAATCATCATGTCTTGAAGTAATCTATGATAGTGGGTCACCCAAGGAACACTTCTACAAAATTATTTGGAAGTCGGCAAATACTGTTAGAAAAATATGTATAATGTTTTCACTATAGGAATGTAAGCCAACATATCCCTGCCTCTTGGCGGCCATGATTTTCGACCAATCAGCATGTATTGAAGAAATCTGATAGAAGTTCATCCAAGGAACGTTTCTACAACATTATTTTTAATATCAATCCACCGGTTTGGGAGAAGAAAGTTGTTTTTCCTTTGGTTGCTATGGAAACCACAAATATACATGTATCAAACAAATTTGAAGGAATTTTAGTGAAAACATTATGAGGATGCTTTTTGTGAAGTTTCATCCCAACTCACTGGTTACAGAAAGGAAGATGTTTACGGACGACATAAGCCGGACAAAGGGATCACAATAACCCACCTTGAGCACTTCGTACTCAGTTGAGCTAAAAGTGTAAATGAATGACGCACAACGTATGGTTTCCCACGGACATCCAATGATCCTAAGAGCTCACAGGTGAGGTTAAAAGTTTATAAGGTACTGGAAGCAGTTTATAACAAATGTTTAACTCGCCTTCATCAATTTCTACGAGACTGTCTTGTGGTCTGTTCTGCTCTTTACACTCTTTCTTGGTCACGAGTAACCGTTCCAAGTACTCTGTCACCACTCTCCATTCTTTAGCAGCCTAATGCAATAAACACACAAGATGTTTAACATTGTCCATTGCTATCTCACAAAGGTCCAGGTATATCTATATTATCTCATATCAACAATAAACAATTCTGCATCAGACTTTGAAAACATATAGCGAAAGACTTAAGAAATGAGTTATACACATTTTGACAAAACATACAATATTTAGAAGGTACCACTGAGGGTAAACGGACATCAATTCGGTCCTTGATTTTAAAAAGAAATGCATAATAAATTCAGGAACCAGAATCACATGTCATAATACAAGTTCATATCAATTTCGGTAATTTTTCTATAGGTGCTACCTATTTACAAAAAAACCGCAAGATAATTATAAACACAAATTAAAGAGCATACTTTGGCCATAAAAAAGGATTTATAAGTAATTGACTAGACAATAATAATGTTAATGTCATGTTTCTTGCATTATCAAAACATTTGGAATTCGTATTGCTGTCGTCTATTATTACGAACACAAAATAATAAAGTAAAGACATTTATAATGAACGAGGTTAAAACATGAGGGCCAAGATGATCCTTAATCGATCTCCTGCATTATGGTAAAGAAGCAAATTGATCAGGCCTTTTCAGATACCACCTGGAGACTGCCGTTTTCAACCAGTCAATATGAATAATTTATGTAAGGGGTCACATTTCTGCTAAACCCTTTCCCTATTAGAGACGGTTTCTGAGGCCTTTGCAACAGACGATTTAGGAAAAGATTGTCGCCAAAAGAACAATTGCTCCTTATGAGAAAGTTAACCTTTTGCCACAATGTTTGATAAATAATTATACTTTGAATGAGTAAGTGTAGCTCATGCATAGGCATTTGGGGTCATTCATGTTGATACATGTTGATACAACTTTTTTTGCGGGAAACGACGTCGCTCTATTGACGTTACGCCAAAATGAATTGTTACGGATATGAGGTCACGTCCTTCTTTGGCTACGATACAGTCAACATTTAGGTTCGGGCGTAAGAAGACTTATGCGGTCGTTTTTTTTTACGAACGGGTAAACATATTTCTTACAGAGTTCCATTACTTTTTTATTTTTCGTACAAATGGTGATTTCCACATAACACAGCACTTTAATGATATTAAATATCGATTTAAAAAAAAAAATGATTAAAAAGACGACAATAATTTTAATCCGTGTTTATCGTCTAATTATATACATACCCAAAATATCGATTTAAAAAATGATTTAAACGACGACAGTATTCGTGTTTTTCGTCTCATTTTAAACATATCCAAAATGGCGGCCCCCATGGATTTGGCCAGCTTCATGGGTTATTGAAAACAAAAATATATATCTCACATCTGTCACCTATGAACGAAAAAAAACATTTATGGGTGTTTTTCGTATTACTTATTCTGAGGTGCATCAGTCATAATACTTTCCAGAATGATAAGGAGGGAAAAGTCTATATTACCACTATAAAAGTATTAGGTATCACCCGATAGGGATTATAACGCTGGTCTCCAGCTCCAAAGGGGAACGCTCTAACCACCAAACCAGGGAGACAGATCAAAGCTCAGGATCAGGTGAATACTATCGGTCTATACCTGTGAGTCCTTGAAGAAGTTGTATAACAGTACATCATCGAATTCCAGGCCCTTTGCCTCATATATGGTCAACACAAGACCTAGTCTCAACTCCTCTGGAATGGCGTCTCGGGCGGCCTCGTTCACAACTGCAAAACAAAGTTGTAAATATGTTTTGTGAATATCAATACATTATCCTGCTTTCTGTAGCTACCCATTTTTTAAAACATTGTGGGAAAAGGTGCATGAACAATTTCTTCCAATACCCATTGTTCGGATTATTTGACATGTCAGGGAACAGTTTTGTACGGATCTCACCACAAATGAAATGACCTGTTGTCAAGCATGACTTTATGCCATTCACTCAATGAACTAATTACTACTAGCAATTGTAACAGATTGTCTTAACTATGCTGATACATATAACGTAAATCTCATTAACAGAGATCTTTACAAAATACATATTTGATTAATGAAGGTGCCATAAACACAGCTGATAAAGGTAGCCAATATGATCTGCACCTACACTGTTCAGAAATGCCAACTATTTTACTTGCACTGAATCAATTATAGTAAAGATATATAGCAAGAAAACTGCGAACAAGTCACAGTCATATGACATTGTTTATATGTGCATACATATTAATCACAACATATTGGGATTAAGGCCGTTTTCAACAATCTTTCAGTCATAACAAGGCGGTCAGTTCACCTACTCATGTGTTTCATGGCTTTCTCACACCAGTATTCCACACAACACACTTTCCATATAAACTGTTACCCTATAACTCTTTGGATGTAATTGTATTGTAATCAGCACATTTGGCTTTTTGTTTTTGTTTTACGCATCTTTCAACAATTATTTAGTTATATCATGGTGTTTCCTTAGTAATTTATCAGTACTACTGGTCCATTCATCCTGACACCAGCAATTCAGTCGTAATGCTAACCCAACCAATCTAAGCACCAAGGAGGGAAAAACATTAATACCATTTTCAAAGTATTTGGTATGACCCGGCCATAGATCAAACCCGCGACACCAAAGGCAGATGCTCTACCATTACATATCTAACACTGTTGTAATCAGAATATAGCCTGATATCCATTAAATAGTTGTATCTTTTTTCTAATTCCCTACAATAGAGAAGAAGACAGTGAAAACATTACCAAGAATGGCCTGATGGGCCCCAAACTCTATATGAGAGGTCTTCCTTTTGTTGCCCCGCAGCAGGACTGCCAGATCACTATAACTGCATGATTCAAACAGGATGGGCTTGGGACCGTTAAACAATCCCTGGTCACGTTGCAGGCGGTCAAAGGATTCTGGGAAAAATTCCACAATAAGTTCGAGCACGCAGCTTGCCATTGAGAGAATTCCCGCATGGGATCGGTAGTTGTGGGTTAACTGATACACCTGTATGGGGAAAGCTTGAATGATAATACCTCATGTAGAATACTTCTGCAGCAGACGACATAATAATACATTGTGGCAAAAATAGAAATTGCTCATGATGTTTTCAACTCAATTCAATGACCATCTTTTCTTTTTCAGAGATTGTATGTTTCCCTTGATGTTTTTAAAGTATTCTGCTGGTTCAACCGGTTTTCCAGACATTGTGGCCAGTGACGACCAGGTTGAGCATGCATATCAGCACATTCTGATCAGGATCTTACATGGGTCACCATCTTATCAAACACAAATCCTGGACGTATTTGAAGAAATGTTTGTGTCGTCTGCCAATAAGTCCCGAAACGAAAAGTGTGCCAGACATACGAAGGAGAAGTGATCACTAAATATCACCCTAGATGGTAGTTTTTGTATCAGTGTTTTACGCAATTATTAACATTATTTCAGATATATCACAGCAACAGTGCAATTATTCATGATTCCTGGGTAAGCAATCCAGTACTAGGCTATGAAATGTGTCTTGGTCAAGGGGACTCCACCATAACGATTGCGCCACGACTGGTGATCAGCCCGGGAAGCCCGGTCCCAAATCACAGACGCTTACCACTCGGTCCCGGCGGATCGCTAAATGTCACTCTAACCAGGCAGGCAACACAAAATAAGAGAGTTCCAATGAACACATGTGTTTCCCTGCCAATATGTCAGCATGTGAAAGTATATCAGACCGACAATGGACAACAGATTCCTAAATAAAATCCTGCCTAAGCAGGTGAGTGACACATGCATATGTGAATTTATCTTATTTACCATTAATTTAACAAAAGCTGTCCGTAAGACAGCGCGCTCGCCTTTTCAACCGCGTATTAGTTACTGAGAGATGGATGCTAGTTGCACGCACATTGTTAACTAGAATTTCTTAGTAAAGCAAAAATAGCCATAATTTGCAGTTTATGCAGGATAGAGTTATTTAATTCAAGTATTTACATAGGTACGATAGTATGAAAGCCTTGTAGAACGTTTCAATTTTAATACATTTAGTAGTAACTGAGCTATGGTGAAATATATGTACATATGTACATATATGCAAAACCTTGACCAGTGTGATAACAATAGTTGTAATATTCTCAGAATAGTCAGCTAAAAATCATGGAATGTTGTTTTTTCATGTGGGGTGAATCTTAATATGTTGACGCATTTACATCAAGTGACTTGAAAACATTGTGACACAATGAGAATGACTGATATTCATTAATCATATTTTTTTATAGACATGTTCGCCTTAATGAATTTCAAAGTGGCCTATTGCAGATTTGTGGTATTCGGGAAAAAGAATATACCTTTTTGGGGACTTCAATAGCAGATGCTTTTAAAGTGGCCTACTGCAGATGTGTTATATTTGGGAAAGGGATATCTCTTTATGGGTACTTCAACAGCAGATGTTTAAAAAGTGTATTCTGCAGATTTGTTATATGTGGGAACGGGATATCTCCTTTTTGGTACTTCAACAGAAGATGTTTTCAAAGCGGTCTGCTGCAGCTTTGTTATATGTCGGAAAGGGATATCTCTTTTGGGGTTCTTCAACGGTAGATGTTTTCAGAGTAGTTTGCTGAAGATTTGTTGTATGCAGGAAAAGACATGTTCCTTTTTTGGTTATTATACAGCAGCTGTTTTCAAAGTGGCCTTATGTTGATATGTTGTATGTGGGAAAGTGGTATACCTTTTAATGTACATCGATCAACAGCAGATGTTTCTAAAGTGGTTTGCTTCAGATTTGTTGTATGCAGGAAAAGGGATTTACCTTTGTGGGAACTTCAACAGCAGATGTTTTCCCCATGGCCGCCTTTGAATTTTTAGCTTGATAGAACAAAGATCTTAGATCGCTAAATCGGAACGCAATTCCTCGCATGATGCTCTGAGCGGTGTCACCTGACAAACAGATAGATAAGAACGGTTGATTGATTGCTTGGGATGTTAACGCCGCTTTCAACACTACTGGTTGACTACTTAATACAAGTCAAATATATAAACGGTTCTGCTTTCGGGATTTTCCAACACAAACGGCGCAAGTAAGCTGGTTAAGTCTTCAGGAAGCAGACATCGAGCGTAATTAATATAAACTTAAAGCTTAAATGCAATCAATGTAAAATGAATAGATATAAACTATACCTGTTAAAAACATATCATTTGGATTCTGACAAATTCGTATCAGGAGACACAATTCAGCCTGTGTGAAGTCCTGTGTTTCGTCGACATATATTTGGTGTATCACCCAAGGGTGGTTTTTCATATTTCTCAGACGTCCGTAGATATTGTGGACGAGATCTGTCTCGTCAAACAGGTGGTGCTGTTTCTTGAAATGTTCGTAGCGTCTGAAGCAGCGGTGTATTGGTTCCCTGTCCACAGAAAAGTTTGGTGCCCGCTTTCTGTGCAGTTTGTCATACTCCTCTAAAGGTTGATAGCCGTTTGTGTGGGACAGCGCTTCAAAAGATCCCTGAAAAGGGAGTAACATCATCATTGATTGACTTAGCCCGTTCCCACAAACAGACGCTTTCTGAAGACTTTGCAGCAGACGACTTTTGAACACGTTATTTAGTAATTGTTCTTTCATTTATAAAGAGTTAACTTACATTTTACTTAATGCTTTCAAAGTCGCCTGCTACAGATTTATGGAATGTGGGGAAGTGTTAACACCATTGTTTAACCATATTTCAGTCATGTTATGGCTGTCAATTACAGAATATGTGTTGCCTGGCTTTGTTGCACCAGTACTTCATACCTCATTCTTCCCAGGCTGCTGGTTACATTCCCGCATTGACTATTTAGCCCATTGATGGAAGACGAATGAATGTCCTAGTCGTGATTCAAACTCACAACATAATTAATAGCCCTCATCAGTACCAACTGCGCTATTTGAGCTTGTAAAGTTAAATAATGGGGAAAGGAGTCATCTAGCATCTCGAAAAGATAAGCCATACAAGGTTAATAAGACTATTTCATCTCCGTATCAAAATAACACGTCAACATTTCAGATATGTTTCTCAATGCAGACGCCACTTAAACTAATGTGTTTAGATTTTTTAATCTGCAGATGCTTTTGATGAATCTGAAGCAAACATTGTGGCAAAAGGAGATATTGATTGCTTAAAATGAGCATTTTCCTCCCTTTTGCCAGAGTTGAATGAGCAATTTCTACTTTTGTTTTCAACTCAGTTAAATAATTAAACTTTCTCTTACAGAGAGTTTCCATAATTTTGACTAGATGTTTTCAAAATCTGCTGCAGGGATTGATTGATTGTTTGGTGTTTTACGACGCTTTCAACATTTTTTCAGTTATATCATGGCGTTTCCTTGGTAAGTTACCAGTACTAATGGTTTTATTATGACACCAGCCAGTCAGTCGTAATGCTAACGCCACCACCCTAACACCCTGAGCGTCAAGGAGGGCAGCCATTCCTACTACTTTTATAAAGTATTTGGGAAAGAGTTCAATTATTCAATAATTCATTCATAGAGGTTTTTTTCTGTTTCTGCATAGATGTTTTCAAAATCATCTGATGCAGATTTGTTGCATTTGGGAAAGGGTTAAACAATTAATCCAGATAGAGGTTATATTTCATGTTCATAAATCCTTATTTGACCCCAAAACCCTATTGTATGGGTTCTCAAAAGAATCGTCCCAGACAGGTGATTCTTTTGAATAACCCAAAATAGGGTTTATATGGGAGATACAGTTGGTAACAATAAACAGACCTAAGAACCCCTCTTAGCTAGCCCTGTTGTTTACCTTAATGAAGGACATAATTTCTGTCCAAACTAATGATGGATGACAATTCAGTTTCTTTTTAATCTTGGGCCAAACTTCTTCCACAAATACAGGGTAGGTTATCTCTCTTCTTGGATCAACCTGCAACACATATTACCAGTTAGTGAAATGTAATATTTTGATATTTATATTTGATATGACTATACCCTTGGTTGATCAGTTTAGTAATTACCTTTTTCGGTTGATTTTTATAACATAGTATTTTATGGTATACTTTGATGAATTTCCTTCTATTTTCTATGTGTAAAAAGGATGCAATATCCGTCGATATTGCAAGCAATGTGATATTGCGTTCAGATCTACTTCATATGCTACTAAAGACGGAACTATATCCATACAGTAACATTACAAAGCCCTCCCTTCCAACCTTTGATGGTTTTAGAGATCTGCTAACAACGGTTGCTACATCGTTTGTGGATGACACGCAGTGAAAAGTCGATAGACATACAAAAAAAAACATCTGGTATTTATACCACTAGTTGTGTGTAAATACCTAGGTAGATTCTGACTTAATAATGTGTCGTGTAAAAGAATTATATTGCTGGATTGTAGAATCGCTGCACATTTGACATACGCTATATGTATGTAGTTTGTTTTTATTGTCGGTGACGATTTATTATGAGTTTCAATTACACATGACCAACAAAATATAAAGGAATTTCATAACTGCAAGTAAAATCAGCAAATGATTGTTTTTTAAGGTAGGTCTTCTGATTATTTTGTCCCTCTCCGATGTGAAGTTTTTCAACGGAGAAAGAAAGATGTGTGTTCCCTTTACAGAACTTACTGTGAGGTCAAAAAAGGGGCATCTAAATCGTACTAAAGAACACTAATATTCACGCGTTAATACCAGAATAAGAATTTCTTTTTTTTTATGAAATACACTGTTAGAAAAAGCATTACACATTATTATATCGACGATATAATTTCGACTCGAAACAAAATGGTGACCAAACATGGCGGCCTGTAAATTTATATTTTCCACGACCCCAGGAACCATCAGAAAAGAACAGCATTGTGCGATAAATCGTAATTATTAATTTATCAAAACTGTTCAACACAATAGTTAATTTTCTTGCTTGAAGTGTTTAAAAAACACACCACGACAAATTTTAAATGGGCAATATATCGAATTATAGAATAAAAAGGTTATTGCATGGTTATGGAACACTATTGTGTTGGGACTCGTTCCTTAGGCGGAGTACTGCCCGAGCTTATATGCAATAACCTATTGTATTGTATTGTATAGTACTGTATTGTCAAGCGAAAGATGTGTTTAAATTAGGACATGTACCACTCTTTTCAAGCCATATAAGTGAATAACTTATTCCATTCTATTGGCTGATCTAAATATCTATGTAAACATGAACAATAGGCAATATTATATGGTTTGTGGAACAAGGTTAACCCCTTTTCAAATAGAGAATAATGCTTATCAACGTCAAAAGATCCCTGAAAAGGATTTACATCATGATTGATTCACTTAAACCTTCATTACACAAATCTCTATGAAAATACTCACTTGTGGCAAAATGGAAAAGTCCTAAGTAAAATATATAAAACAAATCTAAAGGAGTTGATTAGCAAAACAGTTTGTTTGTTGATCATCAAAAGGATCAACCAAAATATAGTGTAAGGGATATAACCCTTGCTCACATACAAACTATCAGCAGGAGACAACTTTGAATTCTGTTTAGCCAAACTTATTAAATCTCTAATAAGAATTAATTTATGAGCAATTTCTCCTTTTGCCACAATGTTTTCAAAAGCCATCTACTGCAGATGTATGTCTATATGGGAAAGGGATAACAGCTTGAAGAAACTAATACTATCAAGTGTGTCTGAATGGTATGTTTTCCCAAACGTTTTTTGATACATCTGCAGCAGACCACTTTTGAAAACATTGTTGCAAAAGGAGAAGTTGCTAATAAACGTTCAGTTCAATAATAATATTTTCATTATTAGAGATTTTCACAATTTTAATATAGATGTTTTCAAAGTTGTCTACTGTAGAGTTGCATTATATGGTCAAACAGCAATATCCGCTTTTCCAACAAAGTTTTAATGATACAACATCATGGAAAGTGACAGACCTTATTTTTCCGAGAATTTGCCTGAAGGATTTGTTGTTCCCAATCTTCATCATCTTCCTCGAACTGGTTCCTGTCCTCATTCTCACTGTCTGAATCTTCTTCGAGTAGCGAGAGAACACTCAGGGGACCGACATCAGACCATCCTGCTACATTCGCCTAAAATATCATGGTTAATTATACAATTTTTGAAACTTCAATAATGATCTCCCTTGTATATCATTTAGCAGTATTAGATTAACAAATAGTTGTGACACTTATGAAACTCAAATGATTTTGAGTTTGACAACCACATTTTGTTTAGTATTTTGCTTTGTCTGATTATGTCAGCTTCTTGATCTAATAAGGTTTGTACATCTAGTAGTGTAATGATATTCATTTGCACTTTTTCTTTTCAACAAATACGAAATATGTCTATCGAAATTAAATTTGACCTTGTGACCTAGTTTTTGTTTCAACATGACCCAGTTTTGAACTAATATGATTTTCTTGAGGACAAGATGTGTTCACAATATTTTCTAAAATTCGATCTAGTTACCAAGTTTTTGATCACTCTAGAAAACGCTGTGTGTAGAAATTGCTCATAAGCAATTTCCTTTTTCCCAATATTTTCAAAAATATTACTTTCATTTAAAGAGATTTTGTATATTTTTGCCAAGATTTCTTCGAAATTGTCTGCTGCAAGTTCGCTGTATGTGGGAAAGGGTTGTAGACCTATCAAGACCTTGATTGTTTTCTCGAATTCAACCAATTTTCCATCTGTTTCAAAGAGTGGGGACAATGATTCTAAATACCTTCATACTTCCATCATCTTTACGGTCGAAGAAATATGGTTGACCAATTGAAGCGTCCAACATAATTAGAAGTTGGCGAGACGTGAGGAACATCGGATACGAGTAGTCGCCAGCATCTTGTAGCTTGTTTGGAAGTTTTTCTTTCTCGTGTTCTACATATTTCCGCATTAACTCGTCCGCATGACTCAATTCACGGAATTTCTTTTGTACCTGGCTACATAGGACGAGGTTTTTGGTGATGAAGAGTTGATGTATGTGGTCATACTGACACTGAACGGGCTGGTCATTTAAATCACAGCCAGACATTTTTGATTGGCCAACAGCTCCCTCTTCTTCGGTTTCGGAAACTTCGCCATCAGAATCATCTGCAATTTGAAACAAGGCACATCAGAAAAAAGGTTAATTGTTTATTAAGTATTTTACTCCGTTTTCAACATTGTTTCAGTCATATCTAGACAAAAGAACACTTATTCACGATAAGTGGGTAACAAAACTTTGCTGCGCTAGGAAATGTGCATTTACCATGACCATCCCAAGTGAGGACCGAGCCCCGGACGTCCAATTCAAAACCTCCCATGGCGTAGGTGGATTCTAGGACAATGTATTTTGTGTCTAATATTGGGATTAATGATAAAAAACTGCCGGGCAACTCTTCTAGTTTTGTTATTGTTTTTTGACAGATGTTTCTTCTAAAAGTGTATGTGTAGGGATTTCTGAACAGTGTGATCCCTGTCCGAAGATTTTAAATGAGCTCAACATTTGTTCCATTCGTTTGCTTATCTCGAGCACTGATCGCCATCAGATTCAGCTGCAATTTAAAGCAATCCAAATGATAACAAGAGGGCCATGATGGCCCTGGATCACTCACCTGAGTTATGTATGTGATTTGTTATGCCACCACAATAACTCATTATGTCGTCCGATAAGCTAATGCAAGTTGACCAGTATAGCTCCACTGCCACACGGCGAAATAACCAAAACCTATGTTGTATGTATGTTATGAAATATTATGACTTACAAGATCTCTAAAGAAATGTCTATAACATTTACGAGTTAATCTTTAAAAAACCAGACATTCTTTTTTGAAGGAAATACTTTTCTAAATATTACACTCGGGGCATAAAGGGTAAAACAGCCCCAGCTCCTGGTGGCCATGTCTTTTGACCAATCAGCATAACATAAAGTAATCAGCTAGAGAGTCAGTCTAGAAACGCGTCTACATTTTCTTTTGAAAATCAGTCTGTTACTTTCATATTTTTGAAGGTCACACATAGCAGCAAGAAATTTTCAATTGGACTTGTCCTTACTACTTTCATCCCCCTGGTTCCACTCTTCTTGTAATTTGGCATGCACAAACTCAACACATCTAGGTAGTAACGGGGCATCAGCCTCCTTTGCCTTGTTCCAGTAACCACGGAACTGACTCCACAGTCTGTATAGACAGCAGATTGTCTTACCTGGATAGAACAATAGTGTTTGAAGTAACACATGCTTGCCAATATGTCAATAGGTGAAAGCAGTACAGACCTATGGACGTTGTTGTGGTATAATATATGCTCTTATCACATGACAATGCTTGTATCCGATCTAGTATACCCATTTCGTATATCTTCATATGAAACGTGTGTAATATAACATTACCGAATCACTTTTGTTGTATTCATACGCGAATGTTTACAAAAAAGGCTGAGAACGTGTATCCGGTAAACGCAAACGTCACGATAGATGGACGAGGTAAAGGGACCATTATCGGTCATGAAAATAAAAGAAATTGTGATAAGTTAAGAGTTTATTAAGTATTACATGTTTGTACGATTTTCTGACCGCGAAAACCCTATTTTCTGTTTGTGTTTCGTCATGTGATAAAAAGAATCTGACAAAGGCTTGCTTAATTACAAATTTCTTGAACTCGTTTAATAAAACTTTGTATGAAATAAATGATAACTCATGTCAGATCCTATATATGTTGTGTATATTGTATCAACTAATGAACTCATGCATGAAAGTGTATTCCTACCATGCCCCTTATTTTGATATAACCCATATATTTTACATGTATGCTAATCTTTAAAGTATTAAAGATTCTGCTAAGCTATAGATGTGTTCCTGCATTATATGTTATAATCATTCGACAACAGACGTCCAAATGAAAGAGAAGTACATGTACTCCCTATGTGTTTCCATGCCAATATAGGCACTCAATGCGTGTGTCTCACCAAATGGTTTTAAAATCGTAGCTTCTTTCAGTGGCAACCTGGGTTATGTGGATAGTATTATTACTCTGGTATCAGGAAAAGCTTACGAAAACTGGTTTTTTCTCATGAAATGATGTGATATGACTGATAAACTACTACTTTACACTTTCCCACATGTGCAATTGCAGCAGACAACTTGTGTTGTAATATTTTCTACTTTACTCAATTATAAACAGTATATTTAAAGGGAATTGCAGTGTTTTGGCCTAGAGGTTTTCAATACTGTCTGCATAAGATAATCCATATGTTTCAACTAACAGTGATCTGGTGTATGCCCCCTGTACGAAACTGATAGTTTTAGGCGTCTGCAACAATTCTACAGCTGAACACTTTGTAAAAGTCACGGCAAAATCATGGAGTTCTCTATAAAAGAAGTATAATTTTCAAATTCAGTTGAAAAATATTGTGGCAAAAGGTTAAATCACAAAGCTTTCACAAGTCATCTGCTGCAGAGGCATCAAAAGACTTCTGTATAAGGGAAAGGGTTAATGAACTTTTAAAATTACCATCTATATATATAAACATTAATACCTGTTCCACTCCGTCCTAACAGCAGGATGGGCGATTTTGACGGAAGGTTTATGATTGCGTGTTCAAGGTCAGTCACTCTGTACGGAAAGTCAACCTTTGAGTCGATATTCTGTAAAATATGGCTAGCGAGTGTCGAGGAAAATAAGTAAAATTTCAGAATGTGATATTCGGTCTCGATAGCACTGGCGGGAGGGAAGTAATGTTGTAGTTCCTATAAATGTAATAAATATAATATGTATGATATACACTAGCTTTGCCCTTTCCTACATACAACACATCTGCAGTAGACAACTTTGCAAACTTGTAGTCAAAAAGACAGTATTATTAATGAATAGAATTGAAAACATTTATCAATTTCACCGTTTGCCAGAATGTTCAAAAGTCATATGCTGCAGATGTAGGAAAGAGCCCTATCTCCCGAACGGATTATTATACATGTATATGAATGAACTACAAGAGTGCCAAGATGGCCCAAAATCGATAATTAGTAGTATAGATAATTTTGTAGCCTGCTTATATCAAGAAAAAATGAAACTGCAAGGACTGAACACTGTTAATCAAACAGCTTGTCAGCAGAAAACATTGTAATAAGGCATTAAATATTTGAACAATTAATTAGAAAGAGGACCACCAATGGATCATTTCTTTGAAGTTTGGTTGAAATTGATCCAGTGGGTTTTCATTCGGATGCGGTTTGCGGCTATTTTTTTGGCTTGAACAAATTATGTAGAGGGTCACTTTAGGAACATTTCTGTCATATTATCTTAAAATCAGGCAAGAACCTTTTGCCCTTTTCTGTAGCCGCATGGCTGCTATGTCTTTCAACCAATCCATATGGCTTGAACAATCTTTGTATAATGTCAATCAAAGAACATTTTTACTACATTTTCTTTGAATTAAACAAACAAACAACTTCAGAAGATGTCTCACCCGGACATTAATAATGGTCCTGAACAGGCTCAGTGTATATATATCCCTACATATGGCCTTAAATACTACTCTATTGACGAAGTTTAACCATACCACACACACATAATCCCGCAAATTGCGAACAAGTACCAGCATCATAAGGTAAGAGCATACTAACAAGAGCACCGCCTGCGGGTGCTGGACGCTCGTCTGATTTTTACCCTGCTATGCTTTACTTATTTTATATAATTATTCTTCAAGTTCGGAATGAATTTTTAAATATTATAATAGCCTTACGGTACTGCTGGTTTTCAAGTATCAAAACAAGATTTACCATGTGAAAATAAATCCAAGTTCTTTACATGATAGTAGATATTCAAGTCGGAAAGTGGCTGTCAATATTATGTCAAGATCATAAGCCGAGTAATGTGTATGGACAGCCAAATGAGAGAAGTCAAGCGATGCCTGTTGACTTTTATCTAGAAAATATGGCAAGTTCAATATTGTTAGTTTCTGCACAATAAGTGGACGTTTTGGTGTACAAAACATAGTCTTTACAACTTTAAAATCATTACTGAGCCTGACTGCATGTTGCCAAATAGGTTTGTGGTCGGAAAAGTAACTCTCAAATACGCAAATTAATGTTTGTTTGTGTAATTGTTGACCCAAGGAGCCCTTAAAACACATTTCTACAAAGGTTTTTCGAAAACGATTGCTACACACTAAGTTTTGTCACAATTATTCAAATGCAACTAAATATATTGTATTTTTCCTATTATTATATTTTTAGAGAAAATAATTGACATTGACCCCGTGAGCCCAAAACAAAATCCAAATAAAAGTATTTATTTATAGATATAAAAAAATTAGGCCAATTGTAACTAAAGATATTGAAAATATTACAGTGTTGCTATTTTTAGTAACAGTGACCTTGACCCCAGTAGCCCCATAACACATTCCCATTAACGATCTTCTTTAGTACTTACTACAAACATACGTTTGTTACATTAGGTCAACTGTAACTTACGATATTGATTATATTACTATTTTCCTATGTTTAGTAACAGTGACCTTGACTCCAAAACAAAAACAATGATTTATACTTCCTATAAACTAAGTTCAGTTGCATTAAGTTCAACGTTACAAAACAATATGTGTCTGAAATTGTCTAAGTTAAGAAGGGTGAATAATCCAATCAAAATACATGCCAGGGTATGGTAACTTGTAAATATTTTCCTTCATTCTAGTTTTCATTTAATAGTGAACAGGTATTCCAAATTATAAAGTGATAGCCTTGAACGATAGCATGTAAGTGAGCTGAACGCAAACCTTATAAAATCTGGAGAGCTAAAAATGACTAAGTCAAAAAGATAAACAAAAAGTATTCAACCCCTCCTAAATGTATGCCGTAAACACCAATGTAATAATGTTGAAGTACATAATCTATTTATTGTTTGTGAACAGTTTGAAATAAATCTAACAATAAATGAGAAAGCTATGTCCAATTCTCAAAAATCACGAAAATCCATCAAAATTCATGTTTGTTACCCCCCAAAAAGGGCGCACTCTGCATCTTTAGCATACAATGTGAAAAGGAGTATTAGATAAACAAGTCTTCCAAGTTTCAAAGTAATAGCTTTGATAGTTTCAATGTAAGTGACCTAATCGCAAAACTTAACCTATGCCGACAACGACGATCAAGTGACGACAATAGCTCGTCATTTTTTTAAAAATCAGAGGAGCTAAAAATTTAGCAGTATAAAATACGATCCTTCTAGACGTTTAATGTATAACTATATAAAATCCTTGGTTGGTATCAGGATAAATGGACAAGTTTTACTGGTAACTTACAATGAAATGCTGTGATATTACTGAACAAGAGAATCGCAAAGCAAATGCGAACACTTGCAAAAAGGGGCATTAATGAATAATTATTAATGCCAGAAGTAGGTGACTTGGTAAGTACATGCGGATTGTTACAAAGTACATCTGTAAATGTTGAACGGTTTTTGAAATATGAGGTAAGGTTAAGGTTGTGTAATGACACAGTCGAACACGACGCTAAGGGTATCACAATAGCCAGTAATTTTTCTTTGAAAATCAGACGAGCTTAAAATTGTTGAAAGCGGAGTAAAACACCAAACAATCAATATTACATGCCTACCTTTTGTTGTTCGACAACTCTCTCCAATGGAACGTCATTTTCGACGAACATTTTGGGATATATTAGACAACCCTGGGTCAAGTTGAGTTGTGATGAGTCCGTCTTGATTCCCCGTATATCTTTCTGTATAATACACTCTTCTCCTCGATGGTATGACAGTTTTATTTTTTCGACAGATCTATTTAAAAGATTGTTTTATTTCCGTTTTCCGACATGCATATGCAGCAAATGACTTACAAACAGTGTGTCAAAAGGACAAAAATCATATCAATAACAATATGCAAAATGTCGTTATATTACTTTTACGGTTAATTAAAGAATACCTATCTTAATTTTACATCTAACAAACAAATGATCTGCTTATTGCATGCCTTTACTAATGATTGACATTAAAGGAGGAATTTCTCCTTTTGTCATAATGTTTCCAAAAGTCGTCTACTGCAGAGGTGTCAGAAAGCATCTACATGTGGGAAAAGGTTAAAGGTAGGAGTTAACAGTGAAAATTATCATTTGAAAGATTTACTTTTTAAAACAGTGAATTAATCGGGTTATACTTCGCTTATGTCGCGGGTCGAACTTATACACAATTGGAGAGAGTGCATGTTAGCGACCTGGTTAGCTCAGTTGGTAGAGAACTCGCCCCAAACGCGAGAGGTCACGGGTTTGAGATTTAGAATGGCAGCTTGTTTTTCTCTCCTTGTAACACTTAAATATCCCAACAGGAAAACATTATGAGGGTTTAATGCCGTTTTCAAAAGTATTTCAGTTCTATCACACCAGCTAGTTTCCGCGCTGTTTCGCCATGCAATATTTCCAGGCATCTGACAACCTTGACTCATAGATTTTTGAGGGAAATAAAAAAAATCAATATGGTTGCTTTATTGTGACTTTAAGTCATTTTCAACTATATTTCAGTTATATCACGGAGACAGACATAGCATGGACAAACCAATGTGATGATCTAAGATGTACCTGTATATTTTGTCATGATCAAATACGATATCCCACACTCGAATTATCTCCGAGTAAATCCTCCCTCCTAGCACTGCTTGACTCGTGTCGTCGGTGTCAAGCTGAAGTCTACGCTCTGCAGATTCACTACATCGCGGAGAAAAGGCAATAGCTTTCTCCCAAATAATTCTCGAACCTTGACAAAAATAGAATGGGCAGAGAATTAGATTTTCAAAACAATATGGCAAATAAAGAAATTGATCATTATGAGCAAGTTCTCCATTTGCCATAATATGTTTTTAACTTTATTAGATATTTAAACTTTGATTTATGCAAATGAGCCAAGTTTAGAGATTGGGAAGGAAGATAGCACCTGCAAGAAAATATGCTAGATAACAATTACCAAATAAAAGTGTAATAGACAGGAGAACGGACAGATTGACAGAGGACAAACGTGTTTTCTCTTATAAGCAGGTCACACAAGTAAAATTAAAATGTTTTCTACACTCAACACACCTGAAACAGATGGCTTTGAAATCGTCTGGTAAAAAGTATGGACAATTATTCAATTCGGGGTTAATTGTATTATAAAACCATATTATTGAATAGGGTTGAGAACATTATGAGAACCATCTTTTGCATCAAAATATGTATGCAAGTGGGAAACGGTTTAAGGAAGGTGTGTATCAGAATATAGCTGTTTTGTAAATCAATTGCATAGGGAGGCTTATGTTCTTTAAAATATCAATTTAAACCAAGTATCTATGCATACATACCCTTTGAAAACTTTGCCTCAAACAAATTTAATGTTTTAGGGACATTTCGAAGCTTTTTACACAGGACTGGCTGCCAATTTCCACTGGCTAGTAACTGGATTATTTTGACTATCCGATTTTTTAGTTCTTGCAGGACATGCTTGTCTCGAAGTATTTTCCAAACCTCTTTGGTACACTCTACCTCCCATCTTAAATTGTCAAAAACCTATAAAGCAATATAGATACGTTAACCTGTCAGCTGCAGATGCATCAAAATGTGTAATGAAGTAGAAATGGGTCAAAGTTTATATATGATAAAACATAATGTATTCTTTCTTACTTTCTTGACAATTTTTCTCAATTAATTACTTGCCCTTTCATTGTTTCTTATATTTGCATATCATTATCCCCATTGTTGTGGCCCTCTGATTACATTATCAAACTTATCTATATGTATTATATAATAATTCTTATATTTTAATCATGAAACCCGGAAAATGGGACTTGCATAAATCAAATGTAGTGTTTTACAATTGTTCAGATATATATATATCACGTCTTTTCCTGATATAGTAACGAGTACCACTGGTCCATTTATCCTGGGGGTAATTGCAAAGAAATACAAGTCCGACTTATGGGACTTCATTATGTGACCTTGTTTATTTGATCATGAATAACTTTGTAAAGTTTCAAAATTGATACTCATAAAAATTAAACAACAGGGCCATGGTGGCCTTCGATCGCTCACCTGAGGTATGCAATGATATATCGCATGACAAAGTCAATATGACACATATATTCAAACTGGACATAGATATCATTCAGACAAACATTCTGATAAAATTTCAAACTGCTGACGCAAACAAATGCGGCCTCTAGAGTGTTAACAAGACTGTCCATAAATTTGGCATTGTGACCTAGATTTTAACCGTACATTACCCATATTCAAACTTGGCCTACATATCATCAAGACAAACATTGTGAAGAAGTTTCAATATGTAGTTTATCTTCAATTTTTCAAAGTGACCTAGTCGTTGATCCAATATGACCCATATTCAAACTTGGCCTAGATATCATTTAGACAAACATTCTGAACAAATTTAAAACTGCTGAAGAAGAAAAAGTGCGGCCTCTTGAGTTTTAACAAGATGTTTCATCAATTTGGCCTAGTAACCTTGTTTTTGACTTGACATTACCCATATTCAAACTTTGCCTACATATTATCAAGACAGTTTCAATATTTTCAAGTTATAAATGCAGCCTCCAGACTGTTAACAAGATTTTCCTTAAATTTGACGTAGTGAATTTAGTTTTTGATCCAATATGACCCATATTATAACTTGACCTAGATATCATTATGACAAACATTCTGTAAAAATGTCAAGCTGCTGAAGCAAAAATGATGGTCTCTAAAGTGTTAACAAGATTTACCTTCAATTTCGACTAGTGACCTTCTGTTTCACCCGACAAGACCAATATTCGAACTTGGTCTACATATCTTCAATACAAACATTCTGATAAAGTTCAGACATGCTCAAGTAGAAAATGCAGCCTCCAGACTGTTAACAAGATTTCCAATCCATTTTACTTACTGACCTAGTTTTTGACCTGATATGGCCCAGTTTCAAAACTTGTCAACAATTTGATGGAGATGAATTCTCTGACAAATTTCATGAATATCGGATGCAAAATGTAGCCTGTACAGTGTTAACAAGACAAATGTTAACGCTGGACGACGATGGGCAAAACTTCGTGCTCAGCTGAACTAAAGATGCATGACTGCTGCATGCTGCATAATTATAATTTAACATTTCACGATGTGAGCCATTTCGAGTATTTCCACATAATATTGAAACAAATCTGCAGTAGACGACTTTGACTTTGAAAAAAAAAATAGCGACAATTATAGAATGTTATTTACCTCTGCATCCAATGCTTCTTCCGGGTCTTTTTCATCATCATCACTTTTGCTATCCTCCGCGACATTTTCATCATTTTCTATATCATTCTCCTCAATTCCTTGCACAGTTTCTCCACCTTTGTCTGCATCATCATCAAGAATAACCACTTTCCTTTCTTGACTTTCTTCAACATTTTTGGTTTCATTCTCAGCATTTGTTACTTTATTTTCTTTTTTATAATCTATCAATACTGTTTTATCATTGTCCAAATTCCCATTTGCTACAGTCATATAATCGTGGGATTCAGCCTTGACCTCATTTTGGTGTCCCTTACACCTTTCATAAATTGTTTCTGATGCAATGCCCTCATTCTTTTCTGTTTTTGTCCCTACTCCTCTCCCCGTTTCATCAGCTCTGTCTCTGCCTGTTTTTTTATTTTCTCCATATTTCTTTCCTCCTTTATTTCTTCTTATATCACCCTTTTCACCCCCTGTTTTGTCTTCGTTTCTACTTACAGCTACATTCTCATTAACTTCGGATTTCCTTGTTTTTAGTGTGCTTGCATTAGCTTCTCGAACCTCAAATAAATCACCAACGTTACCGTCTAGATGAATATCATGTTGAACTGCAGGTCTTGCAGTTTTATAATCCGGCATTATCCTTATCAACTCCATGATGCTATGTTTCATCTGATCCCAATCATTTTCCAGTTTCACTTTTTCTGCAATGTTGCCGTCTAAACTACCTTCCTCTCCTCTTATTTGGAAATCATTTAAGTCATCATCAGATGAGCTATCTTCTTCTTCATAGTCCCGTTTATTTTTGTCAGAACTTCTGTCTTTTCTAAAGTTATGTTGGCCGACGGGTACGACAGTTGCTGCAAGTCTGATGTATTGAACCCTACGATCATTTGGCTTGGTAATGTATTCGTTCGGCAACTTTCCATCTTTGTTATAATAACCCGCTGATAATTTTCTCTTACACAGGAATTCTGTTACCCTGACAAGATGGTCGGTGCATTTTGCCTTGGCAACCAAATGGAACAAACTATCACCCGCTTTATTCTGCTGACATGGATTGAGATGTGGGAAGTCGTCAGGGTTACTCTCATACTGGTCGAATACAAACTCTAGTAGATGTATGGCTGCAAGATTAATGCAATTTCATTTTGTTTGTTTACCCATGTTTCATCTGAGCACTTTGAAGCTGATTATTTTGAAATCATTGTGGCAAAATGAGAAATAGCTCAAAATAAGCCATTTTGTTTACAACTTTTTTTCAGTAATCATACCTTCATTTATGGAATTTTTCTAATTTGTGTCAAGATGATTTCGAAGTCATCTTATGCAGAGTTGCTGTATGTGGTACGGGGTTATTCAGTATGTCAGATAACCACAGCATTTCCTGAGTACATAACCAGTACTGCTAGTAAGTTTATCCTAACAGTGTCAGTCATTATGCTATCCACGCAATTCTAACACCAAAGTGTCAGTCCTAATTATATCCACGCAAACCTAACACCAAAGTGTCAGTATTGTTAGCCCTTATGCTATCCACGCAATTATATCGCCAAAGTGTTAACCCTAATGCTACCCACTCAATTATAACACCAAAGTGTCAGTCTTAATGCTATCCACTCAATGCTAACACCAAAGTGTTAGCCATACTGCTATCCACGCAATCCTAACACCAAGGTGTCAGCCCTAATGCTATCCACACAATCCTAACACCAAAGTGTCAGTATCATACTATCCATCCAATCCTAAGACCAAAATCTCAGTCTTTATGCTATCCACCCAATACTAACACAAACGTTTCAGCCCTAATGCTATCCACACAATCCTAACACCAACGTGTCATTCATGATGCTATCCACGCAATCCTAACACCAAAGTGTCAGTCCTAATACTATCAACCCGATTTTAACACTAAAGTGTCAGCCTAATGCTATCCACAAAATTATAACACCAAAGTGTCAGTCCTAATACTATCTACCAAATCCTAACATTAAACTGTCCGCCTTATGCCATCCACACAATTCTAACACCAAAGTGTCAGTCATAATGCTATCCAAGCTATCCTAACACAAAAGTGTCAGTCCTGATGCTATCCACACAATTGTCAGTCATTTTGCTATCCACGAAATCCTAACATCAAAGTACTATTCCTAATGCTATCCACGCAATTATAACACCAACGTGTCAGTCCTAATGCTATCAACGCAATTATAACACCAACGTGTTAGTCCTTATGCTATCCACACAATTATAACACCAAAGTGTCAATCATTTTGCTATCCACGCAATCCTAACATCAAAATATTATTCCTAATACTATCCACGCAATTATAACACCAAAGTGTCAGTCCTTTTGCTATCCACGCAATTATAACACCAAAGTGTCAGTCCTAATGTTATCTACGCAATCCTAACACCAACGTGTCAGTCCTAATGCTATCAACGCAATTATAACACCAAAGTGTCAGTCCTAATGTTATCCACGCAATGCTAACACCAAATTGTCAGTCATAATGCTATCCAGGCAATTCTGAGACCAAAGGAGAAAAGCATATGTGCACATATTGTTTAGAAAGAAACTTTTGTCAAGCGGCATCCCGCATACAACACATCTGCAGCAGACGATCAAAAAAATAATAATGCAAAACACTTAAAAAAACGAAACTATAATTACTGAAAAACAATTGCTCCTTTTAATCAAGTACTCCTTTTGTCACAATGATTTCAACAGTCGTCTACTGCAGATGCGTCAGAATGAGTCTACAAGTGGGAAAGGGTTAAGCGGTATACATATGAATCATTAGCAGGAATGTGCAGGTAAGTATTTGTCCACATATGTAACAATTACTTCAGATTGGTTCTTGCAGAGAGCTGCTCAAACAGTTATCATCATACAGAGAAATTTTTCCTTTTATTTTCAATAAATATTTATGCCTCGATGATTTCAAGTTTTTTCTGATGCAGAGTTGTTGTATATGTGCTCACCATAAACAAAATGCTTTCAATATATCATATTATCATAATCATCAAACCAAAAATCGTTACACTTCTTCTACTACTATTAGAGCTACTCATACTATTTAAACTATCATAATCATCACTGTATAATCTTGCAATGCTAAATTGTTTAAAGGGATTTCTCTAGATATGCAATTCGAGTCCATAGCTTATTCTAGGAATATCAAGATGAAAATGTCGAGTTGAGAAGCCAACAGTTTAAATGCGCCAACCGGCCTGGCTCTATACTAGTGGCACAGGCTTCATAAAGCGGTTCTAGCAGTCATAGGATTAACACTATATCAAAAATGAGCATTTTCTCCCTTTACCACAATGTTTTCATGTCGAGCAATTTCTCCTTTTTCATAAAAAGATTTCAACTCTTTTTCAAAAGCTTGGTTATATTTCGGATGAAGTTAACCCAAGTGTTTGCTGATGTTTTCCAAGACAATGCTCAAAAACATCTTGTCTGGAAAATATAAACCCTTTCTCACATGCAGAGATATGTTTATGCAGCTGTAGAAGACCACTGTATAAGAAATATTGTTGAAAAACGAAAAACTCCTCATAAGCAATTTCTCCTTTGTCAAAAGGTTATAATTCTGTATGATAATTATACTTTCATTCATAAGTCATCGATGGTTTTGCCTAGTTATTTTTTTAAATCATCCGCATTAAATTTGTTGTACATGGGAAAGAATTTTAAGTACCAACCTTTTTCTTTCTCAAGTATCATTTGTACCACAGCATGAATGGGAGTGTCCCCCTTCCTCATGGTAAAGTGGGAAGTGTCCGCCCCTCTTTTGATGAGATCCGTCACCAACTTGTAATGGTCAGACTCTTTGGCAAGAGACAATGCTGTCTGTCCATCTGTGGAAAAACAAACAGACATCTAATTATTGTCCTGCTCTTAAATTTGTGTTTGACCCTCGTTCTGTCTCTGTGGTGAAGTGGCATTTGGAGCGCGTACTCATAGTTTAATCACCGGTCCGGTCATCAACTAATTGGTTGGGGTTTAATGCCATTTTCAACAATTTGTCAATCATATCATGGCGGCCAGTTCACCTACCCGTGTGATTCCTGGTTTACTCACATCAGTCAAAGCCACTGGCTGTGATTTTACACATAGACTGTTAATACAATGGTGGAGGAAAAATGACGCTTGTTATATTTACTTTGATCAAACATCAACATGAATGTTTGTCGAGCTGGGGTTCAAAGTCATAACCCCTTGTTTGACAGCCGGCTTCGCTACTAACTAAGTTATCAGGGGCCCGGCCCGGTCTGATCACACAAAATGGAAGTAATAGTAGCGGTGATAGACTAATGCATTGGTGTCAGGATAAATTATGCGGATAACTGTTGAATTACCAAAGAAATGCTGTTATATAACATAAATAGCATTGCAAACAGAGTAAAGCACCATTCAAAATAAAAATCATTTGACCATCTAGCCCTTTGTTGCAGTTACTGAAAAGAACCGTCTCACAGAAACTGACAAGATAGTTTAATTTAATAACGAGAAGATACTTGCTAGACTAAGACCTGGTAAACCTTTGCCGAATATGACAATGATTCAGCAGATGGCTTTAAAAACATCTAGGCAAAACTATGGAAAAAACACTAATGAAATGATTGAATATAGATGAAATCATTGTGAACATTTTAAATGAAAGTAGAATTAGTTGATACAGTTTTCAAAAGCCGTCTGCTGCAGAGGCGGCATAGTCTGTCTGTATAAGGGAAAGGGTGGTTAATAACCCCTTCCCACTTACATATACATATATTTATATATTTATATATATCGGAGCATCTGCAATAGTCAAAATATCTTGCCCTGAAACTGTTAACTTTAGCTACTACGTTTTTGTATATCAATATAATAATTTGCGTTTGGGAACAAATATAGCTTTGATTCACATAACAACATCATAGTTTTTATTTGTCAGCACAACATCACATTTAGAATATACAGTATGGCACATACAGAGCAATTCAAAAATATATATTTTAAAAAAGAAATTCTTCAAAGAATGGGTTAATTACTTATCATTTTACCGTCGTAAAACTTTTTGAAAATTTAACGCTTAACAATTATCTTTAGCTTATGTCTATAAACATCTAACTTACTATCCACACACATAAATAACTCATTTAACTCACTGTCTGTTTCCATGAAGTAAACATGTAACGTATTTTCCATGCCCATAAAGTAAACATCTAATTTACTGTCAATGCCCATACAGTAAACATCTAACTTACTGTCATTTCCCATGAAGAGAACATTTAATTTACTATCTGTGTCCATAAAGTAAAACATTTAACTTACTGTCTGTGTCCATAAAGTAAACATTTAACTTAATGTATGTGCCAATAAAGTAAACATCTAGCTTACTGTCCGTGCCCACAAAGTTAATATCTAACTTACTGTCAGTTCCCACGGAAGCTCTACTGTTTAGCATGTTAGCAATGATCTGTATCTGATCACTTTCAGTGTCTTTCGGCAGGGGATCGCACATCACAGGTACAATAGAAATCTATCTTTCTGACTGTGCCCATAAAATAAACATCTAATTTACTATCCATGTCTATAAAGTAAAAATCTAACTTACTTTCTGTCCATGCCCATAAAGTAAACATCTAACTAACTGTATGTGAACATAAAGTAAACATCTAACTAACTGTATGTGTACATAAAGTAAACATCTAACTTATTGTCTATGCCTATAAAGTAAACATCTAACTTACTGTCAGTTCCCATGGACGCTCCACTGTTTAACATGTTAGCAATTATCTGTATATGATCATCTTCATCATCTTTCAGCAGGGGATCACCAATCACAGGCACGATGGAAAGGTGACTTGCAAACCCTGGCAATAAACACATCATCTTATAAAAGCACATTGCTGGTACGATGGATAGGTCACTAGCAAACCCCGGCAAAAATCCCAAAGTAGTTTTTTAAAAGACATTGTTGGTACGATGGAAAGGACACTTGCAAACCCTGCGAAAAAACACATTAGCTTAAAAACACATTGCTGCTACGATGAAAAGGTCACATGCAGTCCCTAGTTAAAACACGACATGTTTTGAGAAACACCCCCTTGGTTGCCACTCAATTTTGTAAAAAGAAATTTATCTGTCAATGCCAAGGTCAGAGATAGTTGTCACCAAAGACACATTTATACGGGTAAACCAATCGAGGGCGAAGCCTGCACTTTGTTCCCGTTAATAGGTAATGTGTATGAACTTTGCTATATCGTCTATCCAAAAAATGTGTCCAGAGAGGAATTTTTGGTGCAGTCATAATACTCCTATGTTTTGATTGGATGAAAAGAAAATATCGAAACAATAAAAACCTATAGAGGAAATAATTAAATATGATAATACGTACCCGATAAAGGAATGAAAACATGTAACATGAAAACATTATGTGATAATGTGCGTGTAATTACACCCGTTGTCCGTTTTTAAAATGGGTACAAAGATGTTACAAATCGAACTTTCTAAAATAGGACGTCT
This sequence comes from Serripes groenlandicus, assembly GCA_031761405.1. Taxonomy (NCBI): domain Eukaryota; kingdom Metazoa; phylum Mollusca; class Bivalvia; order Cardiida; family Cardiidae; genus Serripes; species Serripes groenlandicus. The sequence goes on from JASEVX010000242.1 coordinate 244,671, forward strand.
TTTATTAACGTAACGCAAATGATGAATAAATACCCAAAAGGAAAACGACAGAAACGATAGGAAAGGATAATTGCTTAGGATAGTAGGACTCGTAAATATCTTATAATCACTAATAGTGCTGCAATCAATGGCTAACTGCAGATCACGAAGAATGATTTACCGATTACAAAAGTTAATAAATGTTTACCCGAAATAGGTACCACCTATACTCATATTACAAAATTATTTGAAAATTAGCCAGATTCTTTTGGAGAAGAAGATTAAAATGTAACTTGAGCCATAAAAGGCAAAACAGCCTCGCCCCCGGGTAGGCCATACTCATGGATTGAATTAATCTCATAGAGGGTTACCAATGGACCATTTCTACATACATGTAGTTAATTGAAGATCCGCAAGACAGTTTTGGAGGAGAAGAGTTTTCACGTGAGCAATATGAGGGGAAAAAAGCCCAAACACCTGGCGGCCATGTTTTTTTTTAACAATCAACATTGTTCGGGGAATCTGATAAAGGGTCACCCAAGGAACATATCCTCTAAATTATTCGAATATCAGCCAGAAACTTTTGGGGGATAATACTGTTTGTAGTTTTCACCCCATGTCAGCTATGATTTTTGATGAATCAACATGGTTTGAGGAAACTGATAGAGGGTCACCCAAGGAACGTTTCTACAAAGTCATTTGAAACCACCTAACCAATTTAAGAGGAGAAGAATTAAGAAACAAAAAATGATTTTATTGATTGCCATGAAAACAAGAATTCTGCATCGAAACAAGAAATTTGCAGGAATTTTGGAGAGGACATTGAAAGGATGTTCGCTTTGAAATTCCATCAAAATTGACCCAGTGGTTATAGAAGTTGTTTGCAACAAACAGTTATAAACACACTGACGCATGCACGACAGACAATGCACCATGACATAAAATCAACGGGACTTCAGCAAGTGGAGCCAAATAATGAGTAAAACCTACGAATGCTTTTTGCCACACAACGTTTTCAAATTTTCTGCTGCAGATTCGTCTATAAGTGGGAAAGGGTAAACTGCTCACAATATATATTTAAATTACAACTGGCTCAATATTTAATATTTAAATTGAAAACGGCTTTAAAATCAAATATTTTAATTCCAAATTGCTTATAATTTAATATTTGAATTGCAAATGGCCTTTGGTTTAATCTTGATTTTGGTTTTTCATTAGACTAACTTAAAACATTTTATTAAATAAAACTTACCTTTAAGCTGGTACTGTCCCTTTAGAAGTCTGTATTTTCTCACAATGGAATTCAGCTGTTTCCATTTTTGCTTGACTATCAAACCATCGACGACTAATTGGTAGAACTCCTTGGGTATCCCTGTTAGGCTGGATGGGATTTCTAAAAAAACAAAGGGAGTACATGTAACCATATTTAGCTTATATCGCTCATCTGATATCTGCCCTGCCCCTTGTGGCTATGCTTTTTAGTGTCGGAACAGTGTAAAGACTCTTGGAAGAGGGTCACCCAAGAAACATTTTTGGCAAATTATTTGTAAATCGGGCCATTACTGTTGTACAAGAAGAATTATAAAGTTTTTATTATATATACATATAAGGAAAACCGGCAGTGCCCGCCTGTTTAGACGGCGCAATAGGTGTGCACTGGTGGCACGGGATTCCCAAAATAGTTTCAAGCAGGGAAAAATGTTAATTGTGAACGTTTTAAATGAGGGCAGAAAAAATTGTGGCAAAAATAGAAATGCTTATCATATTCAAAAGTTGTCTGCGTAGCGGAAAACGTTTAACTAACCTGGAACAGATTTGTCTCCAACTTTTTCCACAATGGCTGCCACAGATTTGTTGACAATGCCTTTATGAGTGTCTGTCTTGTGCTGGTTATTAAGTATCTCCGACAATTTGACATATCCATCAATTGCATTGTCTTGGTCAAACAAATTACGCGCATCTTTCAGAAGATCCAGGCATTCCTCGCAGTTCTGTTTCAGAATTTGCGTGTTTTCCTTAGGCTGGGTAGCTTTTTCTTGAACTTGTGTTCTCTGTCCTTGTTGACATACAGAGCTGGCATCCGGCTTCGTGGCCTTTCCTGAAAAGGGAATAAGTTTTATCTATTGAGGTATTTTTCATGTTTTAATATTGTTTTTGTGTTTTTTTTGTTTTTTTAAATTCCGGTCTTATTCATTCTGACAACAATGCATCTGTCGTTATTCATTCCCCTTCAACCCTAATGACCAAGGAGGGAAGCCATATAAACCATTGTTAAACCCTCAAATCATACAACATAGTAGATTACATTGAAAACATCTAGGCTAAAATGGTGAATATCTCTAAAAACAATGGTTTATTTATGGAATACAGTTGAAGACATTTAAAATGGAAGAAATGCTCATCATGAGAATTTTTTCCTTTTGCCAAAATGTTTTCAATAGTCATCTGCATCAGATACGTCAAAATGTGTCTATAAGTGGGAAAGGGTTAAAGTCTGACAGGGGATCACTCTACAGCTTCCCGCTCCAAAGGGAAGATGCACTAACCATTACCACCACAGAGACACTTTCCACATCTCAATGTTTTCAAAAATCTGTCACTAAATTCTACAAAATTCTCAATATTTAAGCAAATATATTTCCAAACTTGTCAAATGCAGATTCATTGTATGTAGGAAAGGTATAAGTGTGACCTCTCGGGAACACTCGAACTATTTACATGAGTCATCTGTCTTGAATATACCTAAGAAAAAATAAGAGACCGTAAGCGAACACAAACACTTATCTGCTCACGGGCATTTCTGAATAATTATTAAAGCCAGAGTTATGGGCCTTAGTATAGACATGGGTATTGTTCCTAGAAACTTATGTACCAAGTTTGATTTGAAAATGTTTAACGTTTTTTGGGTTATGAGGTAAGGTTAAAGTGGTTTGACGACGCAGACGACGACGCCAAGGGTATAATAACTACTCAAACTCTTAGGTTCGGAAGACAGATGAGCTAAAAAAGGAAACATTTGGAAATTTTAAATACCAACTTCAATAGAGAGAAAAAAAACATTGTCGCAGGTCAGCATATGCCATTGCTGTCGATATGCCAATGTTGTTTTTGCATGTGTCGTTTGTCATAGTTAGCCCTTTCCCACATAGAGCAAATTGATATGGTAAGACAATATTGAAAGATTCAAAGTAAAAATATGGAAAATCTATATAAAACTACAAGTTTAATTATTGAAGACTTTTAAAATATTGTTGAAAAAGGAGAAAATGATTCATTTGAGCAATTTATTCTGTTTTGATTATGTTTTTAGAAGTCGTCTGCAGGCGGAAAAGTAGGGTTTAACTTAAAGTACCTCTTTTCATAGCAATCCATATTTGCTCCATTAATGTTGGCTGGCCCGAAACCAACTCAATGGCAAGCTCTCCCTGACCATTTTTAACATTGGCATCGACATTGGCCTTCAGTAATACCATGATGATGTTGTACCTTCAATAACAAGAATTACGCGTAATTATATGGCTCGACGTCCCTTGCTTTGAATATCAATACAAGTGTAATTTGCAAAGACGAAATATGTGTTCAAAATTTGAATCTAACACGTGAAAAATACAAGAAAAAAGAAAACAAAAAATATTGTATGACGCATATGCTTACAATTATTTATCTTTTATATTATTATCATTATATTTGGAGGTGCAAAATTTAAAATATTTAACAAAAAATGAAGAAGATATGCCCAATTCTCAAAATTCACTAAAAACCATCAAAATTCATCAGCCAGCTCGTTATGGCATCCACATTGGCCCTTAGAAATACCATGAGTACCGCAAACAAAATAAGCCGCCTCGTTTAACCCTTTTCCACCTGTAGACGCATTTTGACACATCTGCAGCAAACTTTGAAACATTGTGTCTGAACTTTATGAGTAGACATTTTCAAAGTCGTCTGCTGCAGATTTGTTATATGTGGAAAGGGGGTTAACTGTTTCACACTTGCAGACGCATTTAAACGCATCTGCAGCAGACGACCGTTGACACAATTGTGGCAAAAATATGGAAATTACGGTATCTATAAAGGAAAAACAGCCTATTGAATAATGTTTCCAAAAGTGTTCGGTTGCAGAGGCGTCAACATCTGTCTTTATGTGGGTTAAGGAAACTCCGCATCACATCATTTTAAGCTATATTAGCATAACTCTAGTGGAATTAAACTTCCGGATGGTGTAGACTGATGTAACTATGCTGTGAGGCAAACGCTCATATAAGTCTTTATTGCAGGTAAATGCAGATGTATTTGTTTTATTTAGGTTTGATACAAACTTGAATTAAAGCACAATGACAGTCATTAAACAATTCCGACATATAAAAACATCTGTAGCAAACAACTTTCGGGTAACAATTTGGAAAACCTTTTCAAATGTCAGTAAAATTATTGCATTTTGTTAAAAATATTGTAGCAAGGAAAAGTGGCTAATTATGATCCAAGATTTCATTTTGCTACACGATTCACAACTGTTTTCTACTATGTCTGCTTTAGTGACAAGATTGCCAAACGGTCTTGTTACAAAATAGATGGCATAATTCTGGGAGGACTAAAGCGATCTGGCCAGTCTGTTATTGCAACGGAGGTTTTATGCCCAAAAACAGCAAGTTTGATGAAGATTGGATTAGAACTTGTGAAGTTAAAGACCAGACAAGGTCTATTTGGCCAAATTTAGATAATTCAAGGACCATAATCCAAAGCTGCCTGGACAAATTGGCTGGTTATCAAACTTGACCTTAACATTATTGTCCACAACTATCTTTACCGAGTTTGGTGAGGATTGGATGAAGACTGTTCTAGTTAGAGAGCAGACATTGGTAGTTTGCCCATTTTTGATTAATTCAAGGGCCATATTCCATAAGTGCCACAAACATTTTCAACAAGTTTAGTTAAGATCAGATGAAAATGTTCGACTTAGGGAGCAAAAAACATGTGGACACCACCTGCCGCAGAAGTGCCAGTCATACGGCCGTATTATGGTTTAGAATTCCCGAATGACTAACCAGAATACACGAGAGTGTCTGAAAGGAGCAAGTGACTGTGTGGCCTGCTTTGATTGTTTGCATGGTGTTTGATGCCAATTTCAACACGTCTTCAAATATATCACAACATTTTCTTGGTAAGTTTCCATTTATTCTGGTCCAGTTATTCTGAGACCAGAGAGATAGTGGTAATTCTAACTCCAAAATCCTGAGCGCCAAGGAGGAAAAGCCATTACTACCATTTTAAAAGACTTTGGTATGACCTGGCCAGGGATTGAAACCGCTACCTCCCGCACCGAAGCTGTGTGGCCTGCAATTATATCACAGTATGACAGCAAGACAAACAGGTGACTGAGAAGTAAATTGAATTCCGTGAGTTATTTAACCCTTTCCCGCATACAACAAATTTACCACTGAATGGAAGTGTTATTTTTCATATACTTGAAAATAGATTTGCAAAGGGAGAAATAGCTAACCATGAGCAATTTCTCATCTTGCCAAAATGTTTGTTTCAACAGTCGCTTGCTGTACATTCGTCAAAAAGCATCTATAGGTAGGAAAATAATTGACAGATTGATTGATTGTTTGTGGTTTAACTCCCTTTTTCGGCAAATTTTCAGTCATATTATGGCGACAAGTTCAGCCACTCACGTGTGTCCTAGCTTTCTCACACATAACTTACTTTCAAAGCAAATTGCTGCTTTTGAACATAGAATGTTAACCTATTGGTGAAAGTCGTCTGAGGCTCGTCATAGTGTCTTTTGTCGAACGTCGGTAAGAATATTAACCGAGTTAAGGTTCAAACTCACAACCCCTGGACTGAGAGACCGCATCGCTACCGACTAAGCAACCGGGGCTCAGCTAAATGTGAGAAAGAGCTAACTAGATGGCAGCTCACCAACAGGCCACATCAAAACAGATTCCACTAAAGAACCTCGAACACTGGCTCCCAAAGCAGATGATTTGTCAAGGACCATTACTCAAGAAGCAAATCTGATTTTGTTCTTAACCTTTTCCCAAATACAGAGGCTTTCTGACGCCTCTGTAGCAGACTTTTGAAAACAATATGGCAGAAGGAGAAAAAAGCAATTAGCTACTTCCCCTTTTTCCACAATGGTCACAACTTTATTATAAAAATATCCTTTCATTCATAGAGATTGTTTCCGGCATCTGCAAATTTGCTTAATATGAGAAAGAGGGGTTAACTTCTAAACAATCCAATTTCCAATTTGAACAAATCTCAAATAGAACACAAGGTTATGTATTCTATGATTTTCTACATCTTACCTTGTTTCAGTGGCAATGCCTTTCTCTTTAGCTGCAGTGTGTAGTGGAGTATTCCCATCTTTGTCAAACAAATTTACCTCTTTGTATTCTTTCAATAACCATTTCAAAAAAAGTCCATTCTTGGCTGTGATAGAAACAAAATAACAATTATTCGATTTATTGGTGTTAACACCGCTTTCAACAATTGTTCATTTATATAACCCGTTTCCTAGGTAAAATACCAGTATTGTTTTACCCTGACACCAGCCAGCCAGTTGTAATGCTAACCCTTAAAACCTAAGCGCCAAGGAGAACAGCCATTACTAACAAGTTTAATGTATTTCTTTGGAATGACTTGGCTGGGGGTCGAACCTAGGATCAAAAATGAGACCTATAACACCCTAGGCGTATGCTCTACTACTACACCACCGACGTGCTGAATCAATCACAGAAGTGGTGCAGTGGTAGATAGACAGCCTCTGGCAACAGACGTCCGAGGTTCGAATCCCGTGGTGAGGGGTTTCTACCCAAAGGGTGCAACTATAGTAGGTTCTACGAATACCGTGTTATCACGAATACCAAGGTAAACACAAAACCGGTGTTTTCTTTGTTGCGTGCGCACAACCGGTGGTCGTATGATTCTATCAGGAAACCCCGTTATCACGACTTTCATATGCTACAATTTTTTTTTTCAAAACATCAATATTCTCAGAAATTACAACACATCATGCTTGTTACCCATAATAAAAAGAAAATCCTACATGCCCTGACCACTCACCAACAAAATCGTCATTTCTTTAGTAGAAAACCTGTTGTTGATTTTTTCTTTCACATTTGAACATGTTGTGAATTAACTGCTTATGACATCATAGGAATTTTAAGTCACATGATAACATTCCGTGAAGTTTTCTCGACTATAGAAAACATGGAAGAAATTAAGGACCAAAATTCTAAAAAATGTTTTTTGTCTTTTTGGCCTTTTTGTTTGTGGTGCTTATTAATTTTAACATATGCTATTTTTAAACTTCTAAATCATATACTGTGTTACAAAAATTAAGGATGTTATTATAAGGACTAAAACAATAACACAGAAATGGGTCATTTTTTGGAAAATATGATTAAATTGTGCCAATCAGAAAATTTAACAAATTGATTCTGAAAGTATCGTGTAAATAAGTTCATAGTTTGGAACAGTTAATAAATTAACATTTAAATTAAATATAATTGTTCTAGTGACAAGTGTATTATAGGATAATCATTTTCACATTAAATCTCAAAATCTTATAAAGAGTTGATACAACAGGACCACCATACTAATGCTTTTTGTAATTACACCGGTGATTGATTTCCTCCCTTGAATATCAATTTCACAATGGCTGTGGATGGACTCGATTTTTGGAACTTTGCACAGAAATAAATGATTATTTTATGTAAGTTAATTAACAAGGACATATAAGGGAAAGAGTGAGGCTGGAAATAATTTACAGTTAAGTTTGCTTTAATATTTCTTTTTCATGAAAACCGTAAGTACACCGATAATAGGGAGTCCCATCCTACTAGTGAAGTCTCCATGCAGCAGGCATCAAGCTTGATTACAATTAAGCTGATATCTTATGTTGTAAAAATGTAAAATAAATCAGGTTCAACCAAACTAATCAATCAATCAACCAATCAATCAATAACACATTTAATTAATTAATTGATCTGACCACTCACCAACAAGTAAACAGATTCTAACGGCTGCATGTAGGTAGGTGTCACCTTTATTCAAGGTCAAGGTCCTTTTGTCTGCACCAAAGTCCAGTAGATGTTGAATGAGTTCAGCTGACCATGGGTGAGCCTATATATATATATATATATATATATATATATATGAATATTTACTGGGCAATATGGGTCCTTTAGCGTATGGGAGAGTTAGATCCCAATGATGCCCTTGGGCAAGGCAGAGTTCCTAGCCTTGTACAGTTTAATTTCCCAAAGATCATGAATAAGTGAACTGTTGCTGTGATATAAATGAATTAAAGTTGTAAATGGCATAACACACTTGCAGAAAGCCTATCACAGCTTTAGATAAGGAGTGTATTTCATGTTTTAAAATCCTGACATTTAATTCAAATCTTATGTTGTTGGTACACAAATAAATCATCTTACTAACCTTGTTGTTGGTACACAAACGAATCGTCTAACTAACGTATGTTGTTTGTACACAAATGAACAGTCTAACTAACCTGTTGTTGTTGGTACACGAACGAATCGTCACATTAACCTTACGTTGTTGGTCGACAAACGAATCGGCTCACTAAACCTTATGTTGCTAGTACTAGAATCATCTCACTAATATTATGTTGCTGGTACTCCAAAGAATTATCTCACTAATAGTATATTGCTGGTACTCAAACGAATCGTCTCACTAACCTTATGTTGTTGGTATTCCAAAGAACCGTCTCACTAACTGTACGTTATTGGTACACAAACGAATCGTTTCACTTATCTTTCGTTGCTGGTACTCAAACGAATCATTTCACTAACGTTATGTTGCACGTACTCAAACGAATCGTCTCACTAACGTTATGCTGTTGGGAGTCCAGATAATCATCGAATCGTATAGTGTTGGTACTCAAAATAATCATCTCAGTTAAACGATTCTTTGAGTACCATCAACATAGGGTTTAATCAAGTAATAAGAGAGATAATAAGAGATAAATACCTGTTATTCTCTTTGTCTAGGCATATGAGCCAGTGCATGCACAGTCTCACCAAAGCCTTCACTTTAAGCCTAACTTTGAAGAACAATTTAGTGTTCCTACTAAACGAGATGATGTATTTGAGTTTAATGTTGTTTTAACTGGATTTGAGTTATATCAAGATGAAGCTAAAAACATCTAAGCCAAATCACGGAATATCTCTTTAAATGAAAGAAAATTGAATGAATTAAGTTGAAAATATTATTACAAAAGGAGAATATGTTCATTATGACCAATTTCTTCTTTTGTCACAATGATTTCAAAAGTCAGCTGCTGAAGAGGCATCAGCAAGCATATATATTGTAGGAGAGGGTTAACACAAGTTCCATACTCGCATCTTCTCAAGTTTGCATATCGGTGCAAGTGTGTAGGTGATGTGTAGAATCTTGTTTGTTGCCGACATAAAGTGAACATAGGCAATATACGCTCTGTCCCAATTGTCTTTTCGTATCAACTCGTATGAAGTTTTCAGCCAGACATGTCCTTGACTTTTAGCAAAAGTGTTCTGGATTTTCGCATCAACTGAAATGACGTAAGAAACATTAATGAGACTATAATACACAATCCGAGTTAACCTTGGTCTTAACCCTTTTCAAACATACAAGAAATTTGCAGAAGACACTTGCTGAAAACATCCATGCAAAATATGGAAACATTCTATAAATAAAAACATGATTATTGAAATAAGTTGAAATAATTGAGCAATGTCTGCATTTGACACATTATTTTCAAGGACACCCTGCAATTCTAAGTGGCATTGTTTTCCTATGAAATTGGATCATAAATGTCTCAACAATCTTGGTAGAGAGTCACCAAAGGAGCATTTCTGTCAAATTATTAACGAATCGGTTGGCCAAGCAGTCATTTGAAATAGAAATATGACAGCAAAAGAAGGATTTAAAGACAAAGATGTGTCCCAATATCATGCATGGAGAAAGTCGTGTTCAGGTGAGCTAACAACAGCGCCACAAGCGAACAATAACTCGTCTGCTTTTTTCTAAGTTAAAAAAAAGGCGCATTACTGAAAACAAATAAAGGCAGAGTTATGGCATAGCCATGGGTATTAATCCAAGATATATGTTTACCAATATTCATTTGAAAAGGTTAAAGTTGTGTTAAGTTGCAGACGCCGACACCAAGGGTATCACAATACCCCGACCTTTTTACGCCTCTACAGGAAATAAATTTTGATAGATATTCTGGCAAAAGGAGAAATTGATCATACTGAGCAATTTCTCCTTTTCCTAAATGTTTTTAACATTGTTAAAAAATTGTACTTTCATTGATGAAGTTCCATATATTTTACTAAATGTTTTCTAAGTCATCTGCTGCAGATTTGTTATATGTGAGGAAAGGTTACAACCGAAAGTCGAACTTTACAATCTGTTGTGGTCTTATACATGTGTGCCAAACATGATTTATATCTGTCTACCCTTTCACATGGATCTTTAGTGGGTAACAATTAATGATTTGTAATCAAAGACAAAATTGATCTGTATTTTATGTCACTCATATATACATGTACCATCATGAAACTTTTGTTTGCGGGGACAAAATTATCTATACTTCTGGTAAATTTATCCCGACACCAATATAACAGCCCTATTGGCTATCCCTACTCCAATGAGCTCCAGTGAGGGAAACCACTTTTGCACTACAGTACCTGATCTTACATTTGTTTTCCAAAGAATGTATCATGAGATTTCCAACAGAGAAAGTCGTAATCAAACTGAACAGTGTTTAAGACTGATCTGGATATATACTCATTGGTTTCACGTGATGTCATAAAAGATACTTGTCTGAGCGACGTCAACTTTTACCACAATGTTTTAAAAAATTGTCTGCTGCTGAAGCGTCAAAAACGTTTACATGTTTGAAAGAGTTAATTTTGACGCAGCAGAATACTTTTGAAAACATAATTGTAAATTGCAAATTCTCACTTTTCCCACATGCGTAAAACTGAAATATGTTAAACACATTTTGGGGTAATACGAAATGGAGGAATGTTTTTTCTTCTTGGCGCTCAGGATTGTGGGGTTAACATAACAACTGACTCACTGAAGTCAGGATAAATTGACCTGGCAACTTACCGTTGAGATGCTCTGATATAGCTAAAATACTGGTAAAAACCGCATAAAACACCATACAAACAAATCAAACACATTTTGGCATATCAGCAATATACAACATTTGAAAACATTGTGTTAAAAGGAGGAATTGTTCATATTATTATCATCTCTATTCAGTTATATCAAGACTTTCCATACCATTGCCTAGATGTCACCTGCTGCAGATTTGTTGTAAGTCACGATACACCAAATAAATTTCTTCGTTGTTTCAATGTAAATCAACCAGTTTCAACCCTCAATTGTCACACTTTCTAAGCAGTTCTCATGCAGAACACTCTATATCATTGAAAGGAGTTGCATCTAAGCTTTTCAATGATCCAAAGAAATAGGGAGTCATGTTTTCTGCAAGAAAGAATTCATCCGGCGAAAACGGTTACCTTCATTTTGGACGAAATCGGGCTGGGACGAAACTGATTGTTCACCTTCTCTACTTTCTCTTCAAACTAGGGCAACATACTAGAAAATGATCAAATCAATAATTTCCAGTGCATCATATATACATTTACAAAACAATTAAACTCAGTGTATATTTCAATGCATTCTGGTAATGGCTTACACTCATTTTTAAGAAAGCAAAGATTTGTGTCGGGACTACTTGGTTGTAGATAAATGTGTTGTTATTTTAACTGTAAGAAGGGTATAACCCAAATGTGCAGCAGACGACTTATAATAACTAGACAAGACTATAGAAAAGCTCTATAAATGAAATTATCATCATTGGATCGAGTTTAATACATTGTAAACAATTATTCCTTTCGTCATAATGTGTTCAAGTCGTCCGCTATAGATGGATTATAAAATGCCTATATGTGGGAAAGGATTAAATGTTTACTAACATGTCTTGGAACCCATCTGTTGATATATAATGGTCATCTCGGAGAGGATCTCAATTCGCACTTTGTCGTCCATCGCAGCCTCTACATATGTATACGCAGTAATGTATGCGTTGAGTGAACTTTCAATTTTCTTTAGTCCTTTCAGCGCTTTCGCAACCCGGAAGTGAGCCTGAAATAATTCAGCGTTCACAATGGAGTTCGTATTGTCTGGTGTAATGTTATGTGTAAACCAATGACCTTGACAATGTGTTTGTTTGAACATAATTGATAAAAGAGTGTTTAATGAAACTTGATTACGCACAGATAGGAACAGAAACATCGACCAAAAACGAACATGGGCCATTCATTTTTACATAGCAAGTTTTTGCTACTTAAGTTTCCATTTGAAGTAGCTAGTTTGCTAGTTTTCTAACCCGAACTATCAACAAACAACATTATACATAAGGAACCGTCTCTGTGGAGTTATGGTTAGAGCGATCAACTTGAGAGTAAGGTTCAATCTCTGGTAAAAGTTCACCCTAGGAACATTTCTATGGGATAATTCAAAACTGGTCCATTATTCTCTGAAGATTATTAGAAAGTTTTCACTACAGCAGGAAAAGGTAAGATTATTAGCAGCGTCATATAGGGGCCATGTTCTGAGATGAAGATTTTTAGAAAGTGTTCACTACAGCAGGAAAAGGTAAGATTATTAGCAGCGTCGCCTGGGGGCCATGTTCTGAGGAGAAGATTTTTAAAGTTTTACGCAAAATCTCTATAAATCAGAACAGGAAGTCACATGGCGGTCATGTTTTAATGAATCAACGTTGTTTAAAGGTAACTGATGGAGGGTCGACCAAAGAACATTTCTACTAAATTATCTAAAAATTGGCCCAAACAGTTTTGGGGGATATATTCAGTTATTGTGGTTGCCACTTCCACCAGAATTCAGCTATGAAGGAATTAAGGAGAGGACATTGAGAGCATTGAGACAGTTGTTACATAGCAGAAGTCATTTGAAGCGGCAACATGCCAAACACTTTGCAAAGACATAAGCTCCAAAGACTTTCAGCTAGTTGAGCTAATCAAATTTAATCTTGAAATTTCTGTTATACAAAATTGGACGTTTTTGCATCGCCTAAGTTGCAATAAGATGGTCCTAATGACAATATTCCCTCATTATATTCTCGAACAATGAATTGTGATTTTCCTTTGTAAGTAATTTATCACCAATCTTACCTTGTACCAATGCCCGTTGTAAGAAACGCATATTTTCGCATCATCGAGGGCACAGTCATATTGTCCTAGTTTTAGAAATCCCTCAGCTCTGTTCCCATACAGAAAGATACATCTTTACCTGCATACCTTGTGAGCTGATTCGGCGACTGAGACTGGAGCATATATATGGCCTTTGTGTACAGCTCGACGGCCCCTTCTATGTCCCCTGACTTGTACTTTAGATTGCCCTGATCTTTTACCAGGTTCAATTCACCCCAAGAGAAGGCTGCACATAATTGAAAATTATTAATTATTACCCTTTTGACAATTGTTGTTATGTTACGGGGTTTTCTGGTTACGTCACCAGTACTACTGGTCCATTTATCCTGACACCAGCCAGTAAGTGTTTATGCTAACCCCAAAACCCTTACCGCCGCCATCACTTCCATTTCAGAAATATTTGGTATGACCCAACCAGGGACCAACGACCTCCCTCACCCGAGGCGGTCATAATGCAGTTGTTAACCTTATCTTAGTCATATCACAGCTGTAAGGTAATTCTACTTTCCCTGCTCTTCCACAAGATTAAACTGTAAAAGGTTGCAGTTCGAGCCGAGTCTTGTGGTGTGGCGTCTAAATGACACTCCCCTTTGCCATCATTTAAAGACATATTGGCATAACACAAGTGGGGCTACACTTCAAGTTATTTTCTTACAGAAGATATATTTAGGTACATAAGGCATATATACAGACAGTGTAGAATGGTAAGACTGTATACCCATCCCAACATATAATAAATAGGCAGTAGGCGACTTTGAAAATATCTGGGCAAAAAATTGTAAAATATATGTGAAGTAAAGTATAATTATTAACAAGATTTAAAAACATTGTTGCAAAAGGAAAATATATTGGAATTAAAATATAAGTATTGAATAGACCTCGAGCATGGCATCAATTCATTTGTACAACTGAATATAAATTTAGGAACAGATGTTGACCTCATTATCTTCAATCAATTATTAGATGTATATTAATAACAGGCTATATCTACCTGGGACTACTACTCTAGTGAGTTGAGTACTTTTCATTTATAATACAAAATTAACTAACGCCATACTTACAATTACTACGTATTTCGGTCATTTCTAGTTTCACTTTGACAGCTTCTGCTAAATGGGAACAATTTCAGGCCGGTGTCAACACTTCCGTGATTCGCTCGGTTTGTTTCGGTTATCTCCGTGGTAAACAGTTAATCAGATTATTGCGTAACATGTCTATTATTGGAATTGAATGGTTCGTTCATTGACGTAGATTTGAAATATGCCGAACACTAGAAAAACAGCTTTTCGACATAATTGTTCAAGTTTTTCAATTGTTTCCTCGTAGTAAATCGTTAAAATAAGAATTGCAACTTGTGATAGGCTGATATCCAACTACATGAACCTGTAATGCATATGTAAATCTGTATAGACGCTGAAACATTTACATGTGATAGCCTGTGATATTTTAAGAGTCGTCTGCTAAAAAACAAAACATCCGACTAATCGAAGTACTGAGCATCAGTTCTACTGATTAGTGTATCCAGATAGTACTCGTACACGGTCCTTGGTATAGGTCGACCTTTGATCGAACCCAAGTGTCCCGTTATCGAGGAACCAACCTCTTTACCATTGATTTGTTTAAATGAAAAACGTCAGTCCAAACGGTTGTAATGCAGGACTTTACTCTAAGCTTGGGTCGTACAAATACTAATTGTGTTCGAAAAACTATAACATAGTACACACATTAGTACACATATTTTGAATTTTACTAACGATTTGTCGCAATATTGTAGAAACTATTTCACCGCGGATATATGCATTGATCATTCGGAACACGGTACATTTAGAACACTTGAAATAAAGAACATACTTCCGGGTTGGTGTATATAGCGCGACTGGAATATAAAACCTATGGCAAATTGTCCGTATCTACTGGTCTGAAAGTGCAGTTAGTCAGAACTATGTATTCAAGTATCCGCGGTCAATGTTTTTCCACGATGTTTCTGAATTACTGCATTGCAATCGACGTCATTGAACATTCAAATAAACTAGTTATTATGTTTATCCATTTCCCTCATGCAAAACATCTTCAGCCGACGACATTGAAATGATCAAGTCAAATAAATGGGAAATCTTCATATATATGAAAGTATAATCACATAGATTTGAAAACCTTTATGGCAAAATAGGAAATTGCCAATTATGAGCAATTCTTCTTTTGCTAAAGAGAGAAAGGGCGGGAGAGAGGGAGACAGACATACAAACATACACACACACATACAGGCAGACAGACAGACAGAGATATAGACACAGAAAAAGACACACAGAGAGACAGACAGAGAAAGAAAGAAAGAGAGTGTGTGAGAAAGACATATATACTTACAAAGCGTGAATGATAGAAAAAGAGATACAGAGATACAGAGAGAGATAGGAGAGAGTGATATAGAAACAGAGACAGACACATAGAGGGGAGAGAGAGAGAGAGATAGAGACAGACAGAGACAGAAAGAAAGAGAGTGTGTGAAAAAGACATATATACTTATAAAGGGTGAATGATAGAAAAGGAGTTATAGAGATACAGAGCGAGAGAGAGAGAGAGAGAGAGAGAGAGAGAGAGAGAGAGAGAGAGAGAGAGAGAGAGAGAGAGAGAGAGAGAGAGAGGAGAGAGAGAGAGAGAGGGGAGAGAGAGAGAGAGAGAGGAGGGGGAGAGAGGTGGTAAGAGAGAGAGAGAGAGCGGGGCGAGAGAGAGAGAGAGAGAGAGAGAGAGAGAGAGAGAGAGAGAGAGAGAAGAGAGAGAGAGAGAGAGAGAGAGAGAGAGAGAGAGAGAGAGAGAGAGAGAGAGAGAGAGAGAGAGAGAGAGAGAGAGAGAGAGAGAGAAGAGAGAGAGAAGAGGAGAGAGAGAGAGAACTTACCTTATTATAATAGCTTTTTATTTGTTTTTTCTCACTGTCCTTAAACTTGTCTCCTTGTAAAGATACATATCTTAAAATGATATCGATCGACCTGGTAATGTGATATAATTACGTAAAGGTTACTACCTATTCATACTGTTTTTTGTTCGCATTTTGGCAAATATTTACGTATAATTTAAATATCGCTATACCTGTCGACGCGACTTTAAACACTATAATTATGGTAAATATATCTTTAGAAATTTAGCACCTAAACATAACCAGTAATGCCACACTTTCTGCTTAAATGTTGGTTTAAAACAATGGCAATGTTATGCCACCGATAATACCTAAATATGGTTCGGTCTATTTGTTCATTTGTTCGCACGAGCGGGCTATCAATCCAGGGATTGCGAGTTCGAATCCAAGAATGAGCATTCATTCTTCCCGTCGAGGAGAGAGAAGGAGAGAGATAGAGAGAGAGAGAGAGAGAGAGAAGAGAGTGAGAGAGAGAGAAGAGAGAGAGAGAGAGAGAGAGAGAGAGAGAAGAGGTAGAGAGAGAGAGTATAGTGATAGAGGGAGACGAAAGAACGAGAGGCATGTAGACATACAGAAAGAAAGATATGGTAAAGAAGCAAAGATATGGTACGATATAGTAAGAGAGAGAGAAAGAGAGGGAGAAAGAGAGAGATAACACAAACACACACAAACACACACACTTCACACACACAAGGGAAACAGACAGACAGACAGGCAGTCATAATGGCTACTGGTAACTTCTATGTCTTACCTTATTACAATACCTTGTCATGTGTCTAATTGCTCTGTCCTTATATGTGTCCTCCTTGTAAAGGTAAATATTTTATAAAGTTGTAAGCGAGCGACCGGGGTAATATGATTATAACTACGTAAATGCACTACCATATGCAATACTGTCTTTGTTAGTATTATAGTAACATGTTTAAATCTTATTTAAATATATTCCAACCTGGCGACGATTCTTTAAAACACTAAATTTATAGGTACATATCTTTAGAAATGTAGCCCGTTAAACATAAACAGCAATGCCACCGTGTTGCCGAAATGTAGGTTTAAAACAATCATTGTTTAAGGAATATGTTGTGCAATGTCATTTAACCAGCATTGCCCTAAATATCGTAATGTCTTTGGTGTTCGCAATGAGCGCGCTGTCAATCAAGGGGATTGAGAATCCCAGAATCGGGAAACATTATTCCCGTCGTCTTTTACAAAAGCCAATGCAACAAGCAAATTAGAATTTAATCAATGGGCTAACAGTAAATGTATATGTTAGAAAAGCAGCCACTTTTTTAACCCTTTCTCTTCATATAGACGCTTTCTGAGTGAGGTAAAGGAGACATTGCTCAAAAACGAGCTAATGTTTCTCCTTTTACCACAGTGTTTTAAAGTTTATTCAATTATTATACCCATTATTTAAAGAGATTTTTAACATTTTTGCCAAGATACTTCAAAGTCGTCTGCTGCATACTTGATATATGTGGGAAAGGGTTAAAAGTTGCTTGTGTTTGAATTTGTCGTTGAAAAGTCTCGGATAACCGTGATCTGACCTCCAATGAAGGTTGGTAAACATAGATTCGAAAAAGGAAGTGTTTACTCAAACCTTAGTCGCCTATATCAATCGGAGATAAACTGTAGCTTAAATAACAAAATAAGTTTAAAATTCACAAATAAATATATAAATGCACCTTGAAAAAACATATATAAATAGATAACTCAAATTAGTTTTCATTTTCCTTCAATGTTTTCCAAAAGTCGTGTTTTACTGAATCGAAAGTTGTGGTCTGAATCAGATAAAGGGAATGTTTTTAATTAGGTAAACATGTAAAATGTGTTCGACTGGTGAACGAATCGTGAAATATGTTTTCTGTCCTGTATAACATAAACCTTTTTCTCACATGGAGTCGACATTTTGAATGCAACTGTAGGAAATGTCATTTTGAAAACAGATCACACTCTTAAACATCATACATAGCGATTTTCTCCTATTTGTCTCAATGTATTCTACTCTATGACAGGAGTAAGCTGTCATATCTACATATCGATATGATCACAGGAGCTTGACTCATGAAAAAAAATATCTGAAAAAAAAAAAATCCACCAAATTACTATATAATTATAAAGGAAAAGGACTACAACTCCGAACTCTCCGAAAACCGGCTAAAGCCTACTGTTACGCCGTCGATTTCTCTAACAATGTTCACGATATCTTTAACATGCTGTATCATATCCATTTATGCTGAATCCCCTAACCTATCCAACGGTATATAACACTTTACCCTTTATTAAGCAAAACCAACGTGATATTGCTTAGTCGGAAAAGTAGTGGGACACACCTACAACGGCTCTTACATACAATGTCGTTAAGAAGGGAAATCACGCTTAAACTACAATTAGCAGCCATTTAACGATCTGACAGCCGAATTTGTTAAATAATGAAGAGGTATTGATCTATTCAGATCGTTAAATGGCTGCTGATTTGTAGTTTAAGCGTGATTTCCCTTCTTAATGACATTGTTGTAGAGCCGTTGTAGGTGTCCCACTACTTTTCCGACTAAGCAATATCACCCAGATTGGTTAATAAATGAGCTCAATTACTCGTTGGTTTGCTTAAAAAGGGTAAGTGTTATATACCGTTGGATAGGTTAGGGATTCTAGCTAAATGGATATGTACAGCATGTTATGATATCTTGAACATTGTGTTAGAGAACATCGACTGGTAACAGTATGCTTAGAACCGGTTTTCGGAGAGTTCGGAGTTGTAGTCCTTTTCTTTTATAGATAGTCATGGTGGAATTTTTTTTTTTCGGATTTTTTTTTTTTCAATGAGTCAAGCTCCTGTGAATATGATTGAAACATTTAGTTATTGAAATGTTTTCATAACGCCGTCTGCTGTATATTCGTCTGAAAGCGTCTGTTTGTGGGTAAGGAGTAGATTGATATTTAGTATAGGAGAACCTACAAGGGTCGGTTTTCGTGTTCATTCGATTTAATTTTATTTATGATTAATAATCAACACATGAATGTAATAGCAACAACACAATTAGAGGGAATTTTTCTTTTCCAGTCCTGCCTTCCATATTGTTAAAAAGTCGTAGAGTTTGTCATTTGTCGTCTGCATACTAGTTAAGGAATGTTATAAATCAGATACTCAAAAATGTACCGAGGAGACCGATAAATCATCGATATGTATTTCTGTCCATATAGTTAGCTTAACTACATCTGTCACTTTACGCAAAGAGTCGCAGCTCAGAAGCACTCGCAGCAGATCGCATCTCTATGAACACATTAGAACCATTTATACAACACACGTAATCAAGCCCCCACCCGGCCCATGTCACATATAATTCGATCTAACTCGACATATTTCAGGTATGACCTAAGAACGTGGAATCATATATAAACAAAGCGCGCGTTCAGCGATCTGAAGTCTCAAGTGCACCTCTCCGCTTGAATACTTAATTTGAGTCTTAGTTTGAGGTTACTCGCCGCTGATTACAACATCTATTTCAGTTATATCACGGCGACAGTTCACTTATTCATGATCCCAGAGCTCAACAGACCTAGGCATCACGAGACTAATCAGAACATGTGCCTTGCCCAAGGGCACTCCACCATGACCGTAGTGCCGCGAACTGGGATCGAACCCGGGACAACCGGTAATTCGAAATCCTCGACGCTAACCCACTCGACCACAGCGGATTCTATCCGGCTTGGAATGATATAAGATAATTCGTGTGAACATCAGGAGATAAGAGTGCCATACTTATAACTGTGTGTAAGGAGACATATATAACATTTGAACGAATCCTTTTTCTCTTCAATTGTCAGAATGATGTTTCCGCCGTAGCCCGCCCTATTGAATATACAAAATTACTTAATCAGAATCTTTCATTTGTCCAACCATTTTCAAATATTCGTCATTTAGATAAGAGATATTTTAAATTTTAATAAAAGTAGATGTATTTCTTTAAGCTTGATTTATCAAAAACTTCTTATTACTTTTGTGATAACCCTTCTAATATTTCTATTTGAACAGGATGTTTTGAGTATTCAAAATGTAAAGTAGATGTAATATAACATATATACAACCTGATTATGACGTGTTTTACAAAAGATATATATTACTGTACAATACTTATCTTTGATCCTGACCGTTTTACAAAGATGTAATATTTCTGTACAATATTTACCCTGATCCTGACCGTTGTACAAAGATGTAATATTACTTTACAATATTTAACCTGATCCTGACCGTCTTACAACGATGTTATATTACATTACAATATTTACCCTGACCTCTACCGTTTTTACAAAGATGTAATATTACTTTTACAATATTTACCCTGATCCTAACCGTTGTACAAATGAAGTAATATTACTTTACAATATTTACCCTGATCCTGACCGTTTAAACAAAGATGTAATATTACTTTACAATATTATACCCTGATCCTAACCGTTGTACAAAGATGTAATATTACTTTACAATATTTAACCTGATCCTGACCGTTTGTACAAAGATGTAATATTACTTTACAATACTTTAACCTGATCCTGACCGTTTTACAAAGATGTAATATTACATTACAATATTTACCCTGATCCCTGACCGTTTACAAAGATGTAATATTACTTTACAATAATTTATCCTGATCCTAACCGTTGTACAAAGATGTAATATTACTTTACAATATATACCCTGATCCTGACCGTTTTACGAAGATGTAATATTACTGAACAATATTTACCCTGATCCTGACCGTTTTACAAAGATGTCATATTACTTTACATTATTTACCCTGATCTTTACCGTGTTTAACAAAGATTTAATATTACTTTTACAAGATTTACCCTGATCATGACCGTTTTAACAAAGATGTAATATTACTTTACAATATTTACCCTGATCATGATCCGTTTTATAACAAGATGTTATATTACTTTACAATATTTCTACCCTGATCCTTGACCGTTTTACAAAGATGTAATACTTACTTTACAATATTTACCCCTGATCCTGACCTCCGTTTACAAAGATGTAATATTACTTACAATATTTACCCTGATCTTGACCGTTGTACAAAGATGTAATTTTACTTTAACAAT